>JBBBDQ010000767.1:0-137500 GCA_037127315.1 Ascarosepion bandense
ACCATACAAGCAGGAGAATACCATCGTAAATCTTAGACGATTTCTGCAACCACATCACCTCTTATATCTGATCACCTAACTCCCCATACTGCAGCCACCTTGATTATTATGTGTGGGGCACAGTTTTGTGAGAGACAAACAAAACTTCTCGTAACATCAATGATGAACTGAAGGCAAAGATTATGGCAACATTCACCAACTTAAATAAGTAGACTATCCAGATTAGATGCAAGAAATTCCTAAGTCCTCAGAGGGCCATGGTTGAAGCCAATAGTAATTTTATAGAATAAATGTACTCTCTAGTATTTCAAGATAATTTTGTGTAATTTTGGTAAATATATCTTTTAAAATAAAATGTCAGTGTTATTTTTATTTTATTGTCATTTAGACGACAATTTATCCATCGCACCCTGTGCTGTGGAGAAACGTGATTTTTTATATATCAAGAACAGTGTGGAGGAAAGATGTACAATAAAGTGGAAAAAAATTTTGTGTTATGTTTCGTCCCTTAAGGGACTAATGTACTCTAATGAAGTCCAAAGATATGAAACATTTCACATGAAAACTTTTTCCACTTTGTCATTTATAGATATATGTAAGTGTGTACAGCATATCTTCATTCAGATATGTTTTACTGAATAATATAGACACAATTATTTTGATACTGATCCTTTCCAGTTGTTTAATCTTATTTCTTGAAATTCATCAAGGACACCATCAAAGTTCTTACAGTGATTAAGCAACTGGAAAAGAATCGGTATTAAAATAAGTAGATATATTATGTCTATATTATTCAATGAAATATAAAAAAAGGCCAGTATGATATGTTAAGCACCTGAAGATTGCTAAAATGTATGAAAATCAGAGTTGTGCATAAAGCATAGGATAATATATATATATATATATATATATATATATATATATATATATATAATTTGCATACAGGGCTGCTTAACATTATTACAGCTCATCAGTTTGGCTAGGTTAACCATTTGTCATAAGATGGGACTAATATAACTCATATAACTCATATAAAGATACACTTTTTGAATTTAAGTAAAGTACCAGTAAGATCAATACATTTTTACACCAGATTTATTTAACTTGTGTGAGATCATCGTAAATGATCTAGGATTTATCAGCAAATATAATCTTAGTGACACAAAAAATATACTTACACACACACACACACACACACACACACACACACATATACACACACACACACATATATGTGTGTGTGTGTGTGTATACATATATACATATATATATGTGTGTATGTATATATATATATATACACATTTATACAGTGTATTATTTATATGAATTCTTTGAAATACCTCATGATGCTGAGGTAATAGATCATTGGTGCAACTCCAGGATATTTACAATGTTTCATATTTTGCTTGCCAGATTTTTCACTCTGATGGTGCAGTAAAAATATATGAACTTCTAATACTGCTTTATCATTACTTATTTGTGCAAAGTAGAGGCTAAACAGGGTAGCATCAATCATTAGATTATCCCTAGATCAAAGTAATATTGTGCCAAAAGACTGAATCATCAACCCCCTTACCCATAAGACACCCAGCCTACAGTGCAAGGGTCAGAGTATTCATTCTGAAAACCCATTGACTATGAGTTTATTTCATATTCAATGTTTTGTGGATATTGCCTTCTTGCAAAGTTTCACATGTAAAAACTTGTGATATTATCCCGGACTCAGGCCAATAGTTAAATATATAATTTATTTATCTGCATAATTGTGTGGAAACTTGGCAAAAAGAGGATTATTTAGCCTAATTTTGGAACCAGTACTTTAAACTGCAGTTTAGTTTTCACCTATCTTAAAGTAAAGAAAAAATATATATCGTGCATAGTGTATAGTAAAATGAATTTAAAGAACAAACAAACAATAGCATACATATTTATTATTGGTTTGCATGGATACATAACCTCATCTTAGTTTTTATAGTCTCATCATTTCAGCCTTCTTTAGATCTGAATGTTTTAAATGAGGAATTATTTAGTTAATCAGTTAAGTCCCATACATGATGTCTGCATAGGCATTCATGTTTCTTTTGAGGTGTGGTTGACTAGGCAGAAGATTTTCCTGCAGTAGGTTGCTATTTCTTTCTGAGTTAGACTGGTTGTCAAGGTTCTTTTATCCGGTCTGTCCTGCTATTCAACCCATGGCTGTATCTGACTATCAGGCACACCAGGCATGGGTCAGGGCCGATCCGTGCAATCATAGTGAAAATCCGGGCAAGGAAAAATGTCTTCATCAGAAATCAAACTAAACAATTCACGAAGAAAGAAAGAAAGAAAAACGAAGAAAACATCCGAATGAATGCAATAAAAATCCGTTTGTTTATTTATTAATTTTGGGAGGAAAGACTGGTTATACTCAGAAAGTTCGAACCCGATTTCCTGCTTTTGTTCACATTCTGTGCCTAATTTTCATTGGAATAGCCAAAAAAATTTGCAAAAATCATAGTTTCTGGAAACGGATGACGCTGATGATGTCATCACATTGTCAACTAATAAATCCAGGCAATTTTCTCTGTGTTTTTTTAGCATCAGCTACGGCCCTGATTCAACCCATTGCTTGGTGAAAGGAGATCTATTCCTACACTTCCCAATGGTATTTGCATGTAGGTGAATGTAACAAACGTGACTCGATTTGAACTCAGCTTAATGATTTCCCATTCTAAGCTGTTATCCATCACACCACATTGCATATCACGTGCAGGAATTATTACTATTATTATGATGCTCTAATATCTTCAGATAATTTTCAACAGGACTTTCAAGGAAGGATGACAGTATGTAGACACATTGATGTTTCTTAAAGTGTTAAAAATAACTGTTTCTTTTGTTAACATCTACGCATTCTTTTTTCTTGCAGTTAATATTTAATCCTTTCTTTCTGACTTCCTTTGCTGTTTTTTTTTTTGTTTTTTTTTAATCATTTCACCCCAAGCAAGGCATTCCACTGCCACTATTACACTTGCGGCTACATAGTGGGAGGTAAACAGGAAGAGTGGTTAGATATAGGAAATGTCAGAAGTGGGGTGATAGATAGTTGGGTGGGTGGGAAGAGTGTTTGAAAGAATGGAAGTTAGTTTGTTAGGAGGTGTCTATTGGCCTTACATTTAAACTCCTGGAGATTGTAGCCGTAGGGAAGCAGACATGTGGAAGAGAATTCCACAGTCGGGAAGTGTGAGAAAAGAAACTGTTGAAGTAGAAGTTGCGGTTGCATTTTATCGGTTTCACTGTGAAAGGGTGGGATCTAGTTGCTAATCTAGTATCTCGTGCAAATTCGAACCTAGGGGGCACCAGTGATCTAAGTTCATTGGAGCAGAAGCTGTGAAAGTATTTATAGAAGAGACACGGGGAAGCCATGTCGCACCGGTGAGAGAGAGACTGCAGGTGGTCTGCTAAGTCGGTATCGATCACATTACAGACCCTCCGCTGTACCTTGTCTAGAAACCCAAGGAGAATAGCAGGGGCACCCGACCAGATATGGCAACAGTATTCAATGCACAGGTGGATGGTAGATTTATAAATGTGCAGGATAGATTCAGACAGAAAAAACTTCCGGGCCCTGCACAGAGAACCAACTTTCATAGCAGTGGATTTAGAAATGGATTCGATATAGTCATTCCACTTGAGGTCTGCTGAAAGTGTGAGACCAAGGAGGCATAGTGTTTTACTCTCTGGGAGGCAAGCCTGGTCCATGCTAATAGGAGGTAGGTGCGATTGTCTATGATGATTAATTGATAGTAGCTTTGTTTTAGAAGCATTAAAATTTACGAGCCATTTCTTACCCCAGTCCACTACGGATTGGAGGTTCTTTCCGAGCTCGGTTGCAAGGTTAGCTTTGTTGCCCACACCAGATTTTTGGTCGAGGCAAAAATAAACTGTGGTGTCATCGGCATACATACCTACTTGGGATCTTATGGTATCAGGGAGATCATTAATGTAGATCAGAAAGGGCGTAGGACCTAGGATAGAGCCTTGAGGGACACCCGTGTTTGTATGGTAGTTCTGGGAGGCATGTCCATTTAATACCACTTTCAATGTGTGGTTAGATAGGAATGACTGGATTAGTTCAAACAATTGTCCAGCTATACCATAGCTCCGCTTACAGTTTTCATTCTTAGTCTGCCATAAACACAGTATCATCAGTATTTTTTATGTCACTAAAATTATATTTGCTAATAAATCCTAGATCATTTATGATGATCTCACACAAATTAAATAAATCTGGTGTGAAAATGTATTCATCTTACTGGTACTTTACTTAAATTCAAAAAGTGTATCTTTGTATAAGTTATAGATCGACTTCAGAAACTTCTTTATTTCCTTATTAATACAATGATCCAATTTGCTGAGAAATTACAGTGTTATATATAATGCTAATTTAAAAGACATATTGGAATTTCCTCAAACAATAAATTGAGAATGAATATGCCATCATTACAACTAGCAGTATAGCCTGGCATTGCACGGGTGTAATGAAAGCTTTAAAACTAATCCATGGTCCTGGAGCCCAGACTCTTTGGATGTTGGCACAAAAGACTAAAAAGCAGAAGTTGTTTCCAGTTAAAGCGAAACCGTAGACTGAAAGAAAAATGAATGGATGTAAGTAAAATTTTGATTTCTTGGTATCGATATCAAATAATTTTTTCCATTGTAAACTGAATTTTGTAGGTTAAATAAGTCCTCTAAGTAAATGGTATCATGGCTGAGACTAAGAACTACAATTATACCTACTTAGAGCCAAACCCGAAGCAAAAAATAAAATAAAAGGGCTGAAAAAATACAGACATACAGGCTGATAAACAGACACACACACAAACATCTTGCCTTTTATATATATATATTATCGATTTTCTGCACTATTGTAAGAACTGCAACCTTGAAACTTCTGAATATCGTTTCTGATGTCTTTGTCTATGAGTGTATCAAATTTGATTAAAATCCGACCACTCCTTCTATAACCCGATTTTTTCAATTATCGATTTTCGATATTTATCGGGGGTACCTCGATACAAAACCTAGCTAAGAACACTCGCAGATGCTTATGGTACAACTGTGTAAATTTTCAAGAAAATCGGTTCAACTGTTTCGGAGTCTATAGGTAATGGACACACACATACAGACACATACACACACACACACATATATAAAGTTCCATTTATAAATAAGTTTAGAGTCAGTCAGTTAGATAAGCACTATATGTGATACACACTTAGGCAAATCATGTCTTGAAAGAGACATGACTGACTGGGCAGAAGTTTTTCCCACAGTAGGTTGCCATTACTTTCTGCGGTAGACTGGTTGCCAACCAAGGCTATTGAATCCAATCTGTTCAGCTATTTAACCCATAGCTGGAGGTAGAAGAGATGGATTAATATCTTTTCAAAGGGTATTTGCACATAAGTGAAAGCAACGAATTCAGCTCAGCTCTTCAATCCTGTTCTGAGCTGATATCTATTGTACTACATCACGCATCCTATGTACAATTAACAACATATTTTATTGTTGAAGCAAACTAAATAAAAATACTATAAAAAGGGTTAATGAAAATGTTTATACCAAGATTTACTTAGTACATAAAGATGTATGAATTTTCTATGAATCACTATTTGATTTACTTTCAGTGTAAGAAGATCCAGGACAAGTACATTTTTCTCAAGCTATCTCACCAATCACTTCAGGATATTTATTGATCTGAATTTGTTAATCATCATATGAAAACTGTTATAAATTTGATCTGATTCACAGCCAGAGTAAGAAAACTTTGGACAAGAACATTTTTCTCAAAATATTGCACTAACTACTTCAGGATATATTTGCTTTCACTATTGTCATCATCACCTGAAAATTGTGATAAATTTGATTTAAATGAGTGACAAAGTAAGAAGGCCTTGGCCAAAGAGATTTTTCAAGATATCTCATCAATACATTTCATTTCTTTCACGACCTTCATCATCACCTGAAAATTGTAATAAATTTGATCTAATTCACTGCTAGAGTAAGAAGACCTTGGACAAGAACATTTTTTCATGATATACTATGAACCACTTCAGGATATACATTGCCTTTACTCTCACCATCATCATCTGATAATTGTCATAAATTTGATCTAATTCACTGCTAGAGTAAGAAGACCTTGGACAAGAACATTTTTTCATGATATACTATGAACCACTTCAGGATATACATTGCCTTTACTATCACCATCATCATAATTGTTATAAATTTGATCTAATTCACTTCAAGAGACAAGACCCAGAACTAGATAAAATACTTCAAATTTCTTCCAAACTATATGCATAATGTTTCACTCTGTGTTTTACCATTTTTAAATAAAAAGATTTTGTTCACAATTTTCTGTTGAAATCACATTTATCAGTGGTAAGTATAAATATCATCAGAGCTGAAAAATGGAATTGCATTATTTTTAAATGTATCGTAAGTAACAAAATCTGTGAATGTTTAGTGACATTATATTACTGAATTATCTTATCGCCAAGAACAAAAAATACCTTGAATTTAAAGTTCCCAATTCCTTTGTCTTTTAATTTTGTCCATCAAATAATATTAAGGAATTCATTATAAGATGCTCAGTCAATATTCATTTAAAAACAATAGCTGTGGATAATTTTGTTCGCATTTTGGTATTGATTTTTATTAGCATTTCAGTATCATTGTTGAGGGAATGGTCCAATTTGCTGAGGAATATGAAGGTGATAGTTGAGTGAACACATTGGAATTTCCTCGCAAAAGGAAGTAAGAAGGAATATAAAAACAGTTGGGCACCAGCTAATGACAAATTATCTCAATTGAGCAAATTATATAGAAAGAATACAAAAGGAGCAAATTAAGTTGTGTATGCAGTGATGTACTTTTTTTTTTTTATAAATATTTAAGAGCAAAGTTCCTATGAAAGACTGTAAAAGACTTAAAATAGACTTGGATTGTAAGTATTATTAGTTATGCTTGCATGTCGAGAATTGAGCTTTGGGCACTGGATACTATTCTGCATTGTGCTCAGTGCAATCTGTCATTCCTTGGGGACCAAAAAAGCCCTCAAGAGATGTATTGTATATATGTGTGTGCATGGCCGTATCTGACTACCGGGCACACCAGGCATGGGTTTGGGCTGATCCGTGCAATCATAGTGAAAATCCGGGCAAAAAAAAATGTCTTTGTCAGAAATCAAACTAAACAATTCACAAAGAAAGAAAGAAAGAAAGAAAATCAAAGAAAACATCTGAATGAACGCAGTAAAAATCTATTTGTTTATTTATTAATTTTGGGAGGAAAGACTGGTTATACTCAGAAAGTCCGAACCCGATTTCCTGCTTTCGTTCACATTCTGTGCCTAATTTCCATTGGAATAGCCGAAAAAATCCGCAAAAATCATAGTTTCTGGAAACAGATAACACTGATGACGTCATCACATTGTCAACTTATTAATCCAGGCGATTTTCTCTGTGCCCGGTTTTTTTTAGCATCAGCTACGGCCCTGTGTGTGTGCATGCATGTGTATTTATATCAGACAAATAGGGCTCAGTGAATAACAAAAATGGAAAAACACTTGGTGATGTTTTGTTTAGAGAAGGATCATCTTCAGATTAATAAAGCTTTTACTGATGGAATCGTCCTTATAACTTATTCCTATTTACATATATGACAGGGTTAAGGTGAGAAGGAGAAATATAATAAATTTTGGTTACAGTTATCATCAGAACTTTAAGGATAATTTAAATTTTGATGACCAAACAATTTAGATGTTTAACTAAGCCAATCCTTATCATTACCAAACTTTTCATCACTTTCATTTTTATTTATAATGCTATTATTTTTATATTCCACATTGTATTTTTTTTTTAATCGTATCACCCCGAGCAAGGCAATATCACTACTGATGTGCAAGGGGCTATATAAGAGTAAAAAGATTAGATAGAAGAGAGTGAAGAGAAAGACGAATCAGTTAGAAAGGAGCAAGAGAAGGATAGGAATATAGGTGTGATTACAGTTGCAAAGGTGGAGAGAAAGGAAAGGATATACAGGGTGGTGAAGAAAGACAAGAGTCAATTGGTTAAGAGATGAGTATTGACATTGCATTTAAATTCCTGGAGGCTTTAGCCGTCAGGAAAGCAAGACTATGGAAGCGAGTTCCACAGGCGGGAAGTGTGAGAAAAGAAGCTGCAGGAGTAGAATTGTCGTCTGTATTTGGTTGATCTAACTGTGAATGGGTGAAACCCAGTTGCCAGTCTGGTTGCATGAGTAAACATCTGTTGCAGAGGCACCAGTGACTTAAGTTCATTGGAGAAGATTAGCAATAGCTTTGCAATGAAAGGGGATAGATTGTATAATCCTGGGTGTAAATTTACTGAAGTGCATTCTGAACTAATCAACGCATAATCTGAAATCAAATACATTGTTCCTTAATAAATTCCTTTTTTTTAAGTCACAATTGCATTCTTTAAGATGAAATTATAATCAGATCTATAAAGGTGACTGATAAATGCATTGAAAGTATTGTTTGTAAAAGATTCCTTTTTGTATAATTTTTTCCAGTCTCTTAAACTAGTTGGTGTTAGTGAGGGCATTCAGCTGTAAAACTCGCTCCAATATTTCATGGTGGTTCTATTACATATGATAGGTAAACCATGTAAAATATGAACTTGGCTTATCAAAGATGATTTAAGAAAGTTGGGATTACAGCCATGTCTTACACAAAATCTGAGAGCCTGGAAAAGAGCCGTTAAAATCCCATGCTAGCATGCAAAAAAAATGGATTATGATGATGATTTTATTTCAATTCCTAGATGTGTCACCAAAGCAGTTCTTGGGACATTTTTTTAAATACCCATTTCAGACTTAAATTTTAATTAATTTATGCTGTGTTAATTGAATCGTTTCCAGTTTTAAAAGTAGTTATAACAAACTCTCTATTACATTTTGATGAATTCTTTTCAATTTTAGACATGATGAAGCTGTTTGGTTGTATTATATACCTAATTTTTATTGAGAGTATTTTTTTCTATTTTCTTTTCTTTTTTTTTTTGATTTTGTAATATTATATACATGTGTATATATGTCTGGTAATAAAATAAGCACATCTCATCTCTCCTCTCACTTGTAACCATCCACTATAATAAAATAAAAGTTTTGAGTACTGTTGTATCGAATTTTCATCACCAAGTTGTTGTAGCCTGTTTGGGCCAGGAAGAAAGACAGAAACAAGAAGGTAGGTTTTACTAGTGTATTAGAATAACAGAACGTATATACAAATATGAGTGTTAGTAATCAGCAAATAGAAGTATACAGCTGAACTGTATAGTTATGCTGTATCTCGGCTGTCTATAGACTGCCTTTTGACTGTTACATGACTGCCTCCCAGCTGCCTCCTAGCTATGTCCCTTTAAGTCATACAGGTTAGTATTTATTAACGAAGGAAGTGTCCATTACTATGTAGATAGGACACCATAACAAGTACTAAAGCTGTTAGTTAAATAAAGCTTCATAAGCTTCTGTTGAGAGACGTTGCTCTATTACAATGTGTATGAGTAGACTGAAAAAACAATAATTCATAACGACTGGCAGAATCACACCTTGAGTAGTCATCAGACCACTTCTTATATATATATATATATATATATATATATATATATGTCTGTAAATATATGTATATATATATATATATATATAAACAAGTTTGATTAAAAAAGCAAGATCTGTCTGTTTAATTTATTATTGCATTTGTCTATATTCTGAGATGAGGTAGTATTTACATTGTTTGGATTAAAGGACATATGGCCCAGTGGATAAAAGTGTTGGTTAGATTCAGTGACTTGACACAAAAAGTTGCAAGTTCAGTAGACAGTTGAGTTAAAGGGAGATAACTACACAACATCTGGAAGTGGCATCGCATCTGGAATGAGAATGATATACTCCAGTGATCGAAATAAAGGGTTGGGTTCAAAATTCCATACACCTGAAGAAGGCTAAAGCATACAACAATAGAAATGTTGTGAATATGGCAATAAAGATGAGTACAAACAAGATAATGTTGCTATCGTATTTCTCCAATTTCTGGCTGTGTTGCGCACTGTAATTAAAATTGTGCATAAACTGTCCCAAATTGATGTTTGCATTGTTATTTGTTCAAGTATTTTCAACTATTTCAGTTATTTTCAAGAAACAATGAGGTGTTTGTATGGTAGGCAGAATTTCTTTGTCTACACCCTGGTATTCTATATATATATGGTCTGCATATATATGTGTGCAATATATATATATATGTGTGTGTGTGTGTGTGTGTGTGTGTGTGTGTGTATGTGTATGTATGTTATATATATATATATATACATATATGTATATATATATATATATATATATATATATATATATCACTTTAAAAAGGGATTGTATTTTATTAATAAAACAGGATACAAAAGAATCAGTCAGTTTTACTGCCATACGTGAAACACACTTAGGCGATCATGTCTTGAAAGTGACATGAATGACTGGGCAGAAGATTATCCTGTAGTAGGTTGCCATTGCTTTCTGCAGTAGACTGATTGCCTGTCAAGGCTTTAGAACCCAATCTGTCCTGTTATTTAACCCATAACTGGAGGGAAGAGAATGATTAATACCTTTCCCAAGGGTATTTGCGCGTAAGTGAATGCAGGGAATTCAACTGGAATTCGAAATCAGTTCTCCGATTTCTCGTTCCGAGCCGATATCCACTGCACCACAACGCACATCCACAAAAGAATCACAATGTTTTAAATTTTAGGTGCCTTTTGATTCAACAGACCCTTTCAGAAAAAGAATTGTCATTAATTTAAGTCTAAGCAGCTAATAAGAAAGTTTTTGTTTTAGCAACTCAAGTTAAAACACAACATAATAAAAAGTTATGGAAAGTGTAAAAAAAAAAAGAAGGTAATGGCTTCCCCAAGAAGGGTCAATTTGTGCTTTAATTCTCATTGCATGCACAGAGAAGGTCTTTGTATGTTAATAATAACAAACACCAACATATCCAAGCAGAGTCTGTTCCATGCCCTGTACAATACAGAGAAAAACTCTGGTGAATAACTTGTTCTGCATGCAACAGAATTTAATAAATGCTCACCAATAGCAGAGTCTGCGAACACTTGAATATCACAGGCTCATGTCTTCACACCTGACCCGGGACATGTTGGACAATTCTAACCTCCAACCTCAGGATAGTTTTGCTCACACGGTCGACTGTGCATCAACACTAATATTGCTTTAATGGGTAAGCAAAACATGTTTATGGCATGGAGGGAAAGCCTTTCTAGTTGTAAAAATGCTCCAGACCATAATGACACAAAAAAAAACACCACTTAATGGAAATAGAAATTTTATTGACATATGTTTGACTAACGAAACCAATCCACAGTAGTCTGATATATACAAGACATTTATATGGCTCATACATTTTAGCCTCATTGAACTTAACAATTTTTCATTCAATGGCAGATGCAATAACACATTCGAGATTACAATTCATTAGAAACAATTGTTTAATTTCTTTCAGCTCGGTATTGAGTTTGCACTCGTAATATGAGAGCCCGATGCTAATAAGATTAATTTTCCTGAATTTGATTACAGAAGAAATAGAATTTCATGAAAGAAAATTTCTGATGAAAGAAATTTATAATATTCTTACTGTAGGTTCCCAGCATTCTTGGTTTAATGGGTTACCAAAAATTCATAAAGAGGACGTTCCACTAAAGAGCCATTCAGTCTATGCTGGGCTCTGTCCAACACAACCTGGCTAAGAGGCTGGTTAGGTTCTTGATCTAGTAGGAGCATTCTGTTTGGAGTATTGAGTGCCTGACTCATTTCACTTTGCTGAGTAGATGCATAAATTGTAACCCAACTGTGACACTGAGTATTTTGTGTCATTTGATATATCATGTCTGTTCACAAATGTCCCAATTGATGAAACAATTGATATTTGTGCTGACATTTTGTATTGCAGCCCCACAAATACTCTGTCTTTTACTGACAGTATCTTTGTCAAGTTGATGTAGATGATGGTTAAGACTCTCCTTCAGCTTTGGTCGTGGGTATGACAGTAAACTGTATCCATCAGCAAGACCTCTGATTGGGAGGTTGTGAGGACATGGAACCACATCTTAATTGCTGTTGCTCCCAGGTCCACCCTGAACCAGAGTGGTAGCACCTGTTAGGGTCCCAGCTATTAGAAAATAGTCAGCCCCTAAACTGGGGTCAAACGCTATGAAAGTATAAAAGTAGACTTTTATAGAAATATGTACACATAAAAATAGACTTTTATAGAAAAAAATACATTTTTGAAAAAAAAGTATTACCAACAAGAGATTTTTGAAAAAAAATATTACCAACACAACAGTTTTTAAAGAAAATTATTACGAACAAGAGATTTTTGAAAGAAAAATATGACCAACAAGAAATTTTTGAAGGAAAAACAAAGGAAAAATTATTGTCATAATGAATTTTTTAGGGGAAAAAAATATTTCCAGCAATACATTTTTGAATACAAAACTGGAAGACATCTTCAGTTTTCTAAAATAAAAATTAAACAAAATTTCATTAATATCTGACTAAATCAACCTTAAAACCCAACTTTTTGGTATTAAATAACCTATAGAGGTTGATATGCTGTTAAACAAAACTCAAACTCTCCCTCAGCATCGATAATTGCATATATCAACAAATACACGGAGTAGCTATGGGTAGTCCATTGGCTAAAATTTTTGTTGGATTTCATGAAAAACAGCTTTTTGATGAGATTAATAAGCCTTATTGTTACTTCTGCTATGTTGATGACACGTTTACATCATTTTCTAATAATAGTAAAGCAGAAGATTTCTTTTCACATTTGAATAATCTCCATCTTGTGTTAAAATATACTATAGAGGTAAAAGAGAACAATCAGTTACCTTTCCTGAATGTACTAGTAGAAAGAACATGGCTACCAAAAGTAGCATCACACTTGGAATGAGAATGATATATCCCAGTGATTGAAATAAAGGGTTCAGTTTGAAATTTCTAGCACCTAAAGAAGTCTAGAGTGTACATCAGCCAAAATGTTGCAAACATGGCAGCAAAGATGAGGACAATAGTCCAAAATAATGTAAATCGTGTATCTTCTTTTTTGCTCAAAGTAATCCTTGCTCTTTTACAATTCGTTTTGTCATTGTTGTTCTCTCTGTTCACTCAAAAATTGTCATATATATTACTTACCATTTAAATTACACCTAGATTATTGCTCTTGTCTTTGTTATTCAGATCAATAAACATCTGATGAAGGTTGGAGGAGCAGCTGAAACATTGATAATATAAAAAAAAATAAAATCTGAGTGTAAAAAATACAAACAGAAACAATCGTCACTATTTTTGCTTACTTCTCTTCTATCAGTTTGCCTTATGAGTACTAAATTCTCCATGCCCTCTTTTCTGATTTTGTGTCCCATAAACTTCTACATTTCCTTTTTTGTTCTAAATTTCAACTTCTTTTTCTTAAAACTTAAAATATACTCTGTCCATGGTATTCTCAACAATCATAGCAAGAAACACATTTTCATTTATGGAAGAGATTATGCTTTATTGATTGTCATATAGGAAAATAGATTAAAACATCAGCTTTACTGTTAATCTTTTAGCAGGTGTTTTATTCATATTTATTTCTATTGTTTAATTCTCAGTTTGTTCTTCAAAGACAGTTAAACAAGATATCAAGACTGGAAATAAAGAATGAACATCTAGTGGTGTTTGTGGATTTTATGGGCATAGCCTCACTTTGGTTTTGATAAACATATATTTTAAAATCTCTGTGCTGCTGCTCCATTGGATGGATAAATTTTTGATCATGAGACATCAAGACCACTGATTTAATCAAAGATCTATCAACAACTAAATCATGTAGGATTAAAAAAAACAAACTCGCAATAACAATGGAAAACACACAATTCCCAAATTACTTGAGATTAACATAACCATGAATCATTATCTGCGGAGTTGAGGTTTGGGGAAGAGGGATGTACTGACAGGGAAAAGAGAAATATAATAAAAGTCAGAAAAATAAAACAAAAAATTAATGGGAAGAGAAGCTCAGGCATTAAAATGTTGATAGTTGCCGTGATTATTTGCTGATAATTTTAATAAAAATGAAACTTGTGAGAAATTTTGCAAAGTCGTACGCCCTGCCCCAACCTTCATTTTGCTTGGAAAGGATTGATAGCATTTCCAAAATTGTGAGAGATTTATGGAAACTTTTAATCTTATATGGAGAAAATCTGAAGCTGTTTCATTCTGTCTTTCTTTCATGCATGTATGTGTGTGGGTATGTATGTTGTGGGGTCAGTCAGTGTTGGAAGGGATGTTTAGGAACGGAGTGTGAGCTAGGAGATAAATGCATATTGGAGAGGGACTGAAGCATCAATAAATGGAGGGATGTATGAAATTTGGTTGCGGGGCTGGCATTGGGTGGACATGTGAGGAGTATATTTATAGATTTAGTGTACGGGTACACTTTGAGAGAGGGGTAGTTTTGATTGTGTATATATGATGTGATGTGGGTGTTTATTAGGCCGTGTTAATTTGTATGTAGGGGCATTTCCTCTAAGTGTGTTTTTGAATTTTCAATGTTTATTCTAGATGATAATTTTTGTCAAAGATATTGACAGAGATGTATTGCTTGGACACATTATGAAGAAGGACACCTTGCAAAATTTAACACTTATAAGATGTACTGAATGAAGTAGGGGTTAGCAGAAAACAAGAGCAACTTACCTAAAGCAGGGACAATCAGTGATGGTAGCATGTGAAAGTCTGATTAGAATTACAAGAGTTGTTAAGAATCCCAACTGCTAAAATCTTGAACAACACAGGGATGCTGGTTACACCTATATAAACACGATATACTTCTGTTTTCAATATTCTTCAAAGGGAGACACTTAATTTTTGGTTAATATATGATTAGCTTATGACGCTCTTAATTTAAGGAAATTTATCACAGAGAAGGAAAACTTTGACAAAAAAACAAATGAGAAGCTAAAATCATTTTAATGGTAATCTATCTAGAAGAAGGAAACTCTGATGTGCTTCCCTCTGTCTCTTCTATAAATATTTTCATGGCTTCTGATCTGATGAACTTAGATCACCCGTGCCCGCCTCCACAAGAATTTACTTGGGCAACCAGACTGGCAACAAGATCCCACCCCTTTACAGTTAGATCAACCAAATGCAGGTGACAATTTTACTCCAGCAGCTTCTTTTCTTGCACTTCCCGCTTGTGGAACCCCCTTCCATACACTTGCTTTCATAATGGCTACAACCTCCAGGAATTTAAATGCAAAGTCAATTCCCATCTCTTATCCACTTAACTCCAGCTCTTTCTTCATCACCCCGTGTATTTTGTTTTTTGCTTTTCTCTCTGCCTTTGCAACTGTCTTCACTCCTGTATTCGCATCCTTCTCTTTCACCCACTGTAGCTAGTTTGTCTTTGTCTTCGCTCTCTTTCTGCCTAAAACTTTAGCCCTCTAATGTAGCTCCCAGCACATCAGTGGCTGTACCATCTTGCTTGGGGTGAAATAATTAAAAAAAATGTAAAACAAACCACAGTGATTTCATAACAATGGTTACATGGCTTACTAACGGACATGTCTCTTGGTAGTTCTCTATGCTGAGGTTGAAAAATCTGTCACTGGTGAGGAAAGCATTAGTTAGAAACCTTATTTATTTAACAAAGCTAAAAGATCCACTGAAAAACCAATTAGATTTTTTTAAAATTTCTAACAAAAAAGATGAAATCAATGTCCAATCTCATGTGTTTGATAGTCTTACCTTTGGGACAATTTTGCCCACCTCTAAAAACTTGTCATGTTTTTGAAACCACATTGAATCCCAAATTTTGTGAAGGTTACCTGGATACCATTTGAAATTTACTGAAGGTACACAGACCAACATGTAGATGAAGGCAGGAGAAAGTAATTCTTAATGGATGTTTTACAAACTCATTAATACAAAAAGAAATACTAAAAGTCTGTTTATGCAAAAATTGTATTGAAAGTGTTAAATTCACAAACATCTCAACAGACAGCTGAAATATTAATGATAAACTGACAAAATTTGATATAAATCACAAAGTTAAAATATTCCCGAAATTGGAATATTGTCATATGATAGGCTGCCTTATAAAGCATAAGACATTTTTTGTCTCTGCAGTCTATTCCTTAATGCTGGAAGTATGCAAAATGACCACATTGGTTTTTGGTTGTTAACTCAAAGAAAGTCTTAGAGAAAAAACAGCATTATTCTTGTAATGGATTGGTAAATAGTTAGTCAATTAAGTGGTATACGAGATACACACTTTGGGCAATCATATCTCAAAAGAGACATGACTGACTGGGCAGAGGATTATTCTGCAGTAGGTTGCTTTTGCTTTCTGCGGTAGACTGGTTGCCAGCCAAGGCTATAGAACCCAATCTGTCCTATTATTATTTAACCCATAACTGGAGGGAAGAGACAGATTAATACCTTTCCCAAAGGTATTTGTATGTAAGGGGATGCAACTGGAATTTGAACTTGGCTCCCCAATTTCTCGCTCTGAGTCAATATCCACTGCCCCACAATGCATATCTGCCTTGGTAAATAGGATTGTACTTATTTGAATATGTTAAATAGAAGAGATATAAAGTGTAGAGTAAACTAAGAAACAAGCAAGAAGTTGACTATCGATCACATGTCATAGAACAACAGAATACAACAATTCACAAAATATCAAAGAGATGAGATTAATGAAAAATATCTATAATATCAAAATAAGAAGAGGCTTCAAAGATCGAACAACCTGGGAAGGAAAAAAAATGCAAAAAGAAATTTTGAGCAGAATCTCTTTTAGCTTTTCTTCATAAACAGTAAAGAAATTTAAATATTTATATTAAATAACTATGAACATGAAGATATGGATATTTAGAATCCCATCACTGGTTATAGGTAATATATTTCACCAGTCAAAAAGACTGAGAGCTTTAAATACAGTTTTACTTGGTGTAAAGATAAAATAAAAGTCCCAAACTGCTTACTGTATACACTCAAATATAACGCAAGTTTTATGATCCATTGTTTTATGCAAAAAATGAAAAGGTTAAAAATCATGCATCTTTGGTGACTAGTTGCACTATAAACAGGTAAACCTTTTCTAGAGAAGTTCAAATTCATGCATTTTCAGTGAATTTAATCTACATGCTAAGACTACATTCTCATGGTACATTTGGCTAACCTTACTAATACTTAAGCTCCATTAGCCTGCCTCTATTAGCCTAGATTCTTTCTTTCTGTTGCTACATGAACAGCAGAACATCAGTCACTCGTTGTACTGATTAAATGATGAATTAACAATGTTTTATTCCTTTCTCCAATCAGCATTTATCTTCATTTGCCTGTGTTTACATCACTGAAGTATTACCTTCCCAACAGCCCTTCATTTGTCTGATATGTATCTATACTACATATATTTCAGTTGTGTTCCTTATACTGTCTTCCTCTGTTTATTACTTGTGTCTTAAGGTAGAGTTATTGTATTCAGTCACACTTGTCTGCTTGTTTGTTTGTCTAACTTTGGTCAAGATATCTCAAGATCGGCTAGATGGATTCAGATGAAACTTTCAGGGATGATTGTTCTTATGACTGCCACAAATTGATTAGATCTTTGGTTCAATTCAGCATGGGTTAAAATTTTGGGCTATTTTTCTGATTTTATCACTAAAATTTATTTTTTACCTTTCAAATGCCAAATACTGAATTACTTCCCCTATATCATTTTCAATATTGAATTACTTCCCCTTTTGCATTTACACATGCATTTAATTTTGAGTGCAGTCAAGTTCATTGAAGATATTTTTTATTATAATAATTCTCTCACTGAAATGATGTTGGTATTGCCTTGGCGTTTGCGGTCTTGTATTGCTCTTTCTAGTTTATATTTATTTTTATTTATTACAGTTCTTTACATTTAATCATATTATTTTATCTTATAATTTAACATTACATATTTTTTAAATATTTTAATAAGATAACATAAATGATGATTGTACAGGGTGAAATACCAAGTAATTTTAATTCTAGTAGATTTATTTCGTATAAAATATAACCAGGAAAAAATTTGACTAGTATCGCTGAGAAGCTGGGGTTACATTATATGCAAGCTAGATGAAAAAATCTGGTTTTTTCCAAACAATTCAGGAGTTGCATAATACATAAATATATGTGGCAATTTTCTTTTAGACTTCTTTTTCATGTGCTGAGTCTCTTTAGGATGTAGGTGTTCATGGATTACACTTTGCTCTGTCTCTTGTTACTCTCAAAATTCTTCCTCTTGGTATCTCTTTCAAACCCTGCTCTGCTATCCATTTGCTCAGGCCTATCAAATAAATCTCGCACTGCTTTCCCCCCCCTTTCCCTTCATCCATCCTGTAAGTATTAAATTCTCCAGGCCCTCCTTTCTCATTACATGCCCCAGAAATCTCATCTTTTTCCTTATGTTAAATATAAGTTTTCTTCTTGTTTTCATCCTCTCCAACACCACATCATTTGTCATGCGCTCAGTCCATAGTATCCTCAACATCCTTCTGTAAAAGTACACTTCTGCTGCCTCAAGCCACTCCTTCATCTTTGAGGAGATCGTCCAACATCACTGCCATACAGGAAGAACAGATATGATAGCAATCCAGCACTCACTTCATCGTTTCCAATTAGATTTTCATCTTTCAGTAGTCTATGCTTTGTATATTCATAACTACATGTGAAGAAATGGGTCTACAGCATTTAAATATCTTATACTATATCCAAAGTGAATATTCTGATAGAAAGTAACAAGATGATTTCTCATCATACTGTATAAACTAGATCTATAAAATCTTATTTGTACTTGTGACGAATATTCACCTGAGTCGCTTGATCCAGCTTCTTCCTTTGAAGAAGTTTCATGGAACTTTTTGGATCCACAATTGGTCCCCAACCACATGTGGTGTAAAGATTTTCCCACAGTAGGTGTTAATTCTTACTACGGTAGACTGGTTGCCAACCAAAACTATAGAACACAGTCTGTTCTGCTATTTACCCACAGCTGGTAGGGAAGATGGACTCATGCCTTTCCTTAGGGTATTAGCATGTAAGTGAATGTCATGAATTCAACTGGAATTCAAACTCAATTCTACTGTCCATTACACCACCATGCCTCCAAATCTACAAAATCAGCAACAAAGAACTTTACCAATTAACAGATACGACAGCACAAGAATAATTTTAAGAAGAAATAAGGGTAGTGCTTGTAACTAGAATAGAGAATAGTCAAGCTGTTAGCTTCCCACTCTGCCAAAAACAAAACTTTAAAGAAACTCGACAACAATATTTGAAATATATATAGCATCTAGTGGGCATGAGAAGTCTAATTTCTTGAAAGATGGTTTTAATAAAAATTATTTTATAAATTTAAACTGTACAGATTTCTCTATTATCCAGTTTACATTCCACCATGGTCTTTTGAATAGACATATACATTGATCTCTTGTTTCCTGTTTAGGATTGGTTGTTTCTTTCTTTCTTTTTTTTTTGTTTAGTGACATATCAACCTTTATGGGTTATTTAATGTCAAAATCTAAATATTTTGCACACATTTTTATTTATTTGTTTTTGATATAATAATGATTTTAGCAATGCAAGTCTTACTAATTAACCCATAGCTGGGAGAAGAGATGGATCCCATGTTTCACAGTGTTTTTGCATGTTAGTGAATGTAACAAACCTAAATGGAATTGAAATTCAGTTCTCAATTTAAAACCTCTGAGTGACTGTACCCTACACCACCTGACATCCAAGCTTATAGCACTTAGTATTCCAAAGTAGTCACCCATCTAGATACTGACCAGACTCAATTTTACATGACTTTGTGATCATACATTTGGGTGTTTTAACATCATGTTGCTGTAGGCTGTTTGGTACTGGATTTCTGATTCCTTCTTAAGTCTTTTAATTCTCTTTTACGTCAGCTAACTCCTTGTGTCTTACTGGCATTATTGCCTTACTTGTAAAGAACTGATAAAAAAAAAACCAGTCAATGTTCAGTCAATGAAGGTCAAATGTTTCTTGCATGAAAACAGCTAATTTTCTTATTGCCATGGTTGAATATGGTGGACCCAACTTCAACAAAGGTACAAAAAAAAACCCCCAAGTTTTAGAGTATATGCTACACATTTTTTTTAACAAAAAATTTCTATACCTGAGGACAATTTTTCAGATTCCAAAGGTTGCCAGAGTATGTGCTGCATCACCTGGGGGAGCCACAGATATCCTCCCCATCAGCATTGGGAGATTCTTAGAAATTTAATCGTCATTTATAACTAACTTACATTTATAGGGAGAGTACATGAATTGGGTCTTAATTAGGCAGTGGACTGATCTAAAAAGTATAATGTAAAACTGAACTATAACTTTCTTTCTCTCTTTGTAATTTTTTATAATCGGCAATAGATCACTCTGACAGCTGTGCTCAGAAAATGAATATTAGCTGACAATTTTATATATATATATATATATATATATATAAGTGGACACTTAGGTCAACACCTACTGGCAACAATATGTTTCATGCTTAAACAGAATCTTTAGACTATCACTAATGCCTGGATGTCCACTTATTAACCCATAAATATAGCATACCATAAAACTATATTTTTTGTCATATATATATATATATATATATATATATATATATATATATATATATATACTGATGAGCTTTGATGCAGCAAAACAGATCTGTCTGCGGATGACTATTTATGCTCTCACACCCTGATTGAGCACTCTAAAAGAATAAGAGGCTTTGAAAAAACAGAAGCTACTCTAGCATCTATGCATCGCTCATTCAGTAATGAATTAGAACACTCTCAGTTACTAGTGTGTATATATTGTACATAACACACTAAAATCTGCCTTCTTCTAACAAGCACCCATAGTTTAAAGGTAGACTCGCCAACTGACATCAAGTCGGCCGGGTTTCAATCCTAGCTAAAAGCAATCAGATGTTTAACCATACAGATGAGCTGTGATACAGCAAAATATATCTGTCTGTGGATATATATATATATATATATATATATATATATATATATATATATAAATATTATGGAATTTAATAGAAATCCACAAAACTGGCATTAGCTAACATATTTTCTACTGGCCTTAATCATTTGAGTAAATTGTTTGGAAAATATCTATCTTCTGGCAGGAATCAAAGCTTTAAAAATTTGCACCAAATTTCTTGCAGCAGACCTATAATCTGATTCAATATAATTATTTGACTTAAAGTCAGTTGAAAATGATAGACTGACAAAATGCAATGAGTTACTCTTCTGCAGTTTACTCCCAGCCATGTTGTTGGAATGCAAAAATGTTCTCTAAGATGGTTAAAAAGATAATCTCAGTTTTAGAAACATTAAACTTACCAAGCCATTTCTTACTCCAGTTAACAATTGATTTGTTGGGGATCACCCTTTTTTGCACATAAGAATGGACTCACCTGATGTGTACATATAATCCTGCTTATACAGAGAATGGCAGTAGTTATAAAGGAGAAATTAGTTGTAAAGAGTTGAGAAGTTGCGAAGTAGTTGTAAAGAGTAAGGTGTGCAGAGTTAGTTGGAGTTGTTTGGATATAAACTCATTACCAGACATACTATTTCACTGCGAGACTGTATATATCGATTTCTACTAATAGTATTCCTGAATAGACTAACCCGTGTTCCAGTTTGTATATTTTTGTTCAATATAACTTACATTTTCTATCTCCATATCCGTTTTTGTTATTTATTATTTTGTGTGGTTCCACAACGCGATTAAAATTCGTTTTTTGGGATCATCTGCTAATTTAACATTATTGAACTTATTCAACATAAGACATATATAGATAGCTGTGTCATCAGCATAGATAACAAGTAAAGAACTGATGGCATCAGGAAGGCTGTTGATGAAAGAAACCTAGGGCACACTGGCATTATTTTCCTTGTTTGGAGTTTGAGTTTTGTTTAACCTCTGTGAATTATTTAATGCCAAAATGGTGGGGTTTTAAGGTATTTTTTTAAGGTTCAGTTATAGTAAAAAAGTTGATTTCATCAGATTTTAAAGAAAAATGTTATTTTATTTTAGAAAACTGGCAATAATTTTTTTTCCTTCAAAAAATTCATTATGGCAATAATTGTTTCATTTTTTCCTTCAAAGATGTTTTGTTGGTAATATTTTTCTTGCAAAAATGTTTTGTTGGTAATATATTTCTTTCAAAAATGTCTTGTTCATATTTTTCCTTCAAAAATATCTTGTTGGTTATATATTTCCTTCAAAAATGTATATTTTTTCTATAATAGTCTGTTTTTATGTATATATTTTATAAAAGTCTATTTTGTGCAAAAGGATCTGAGTTTGAGTTTTGTTTAACAGCATACAAATATCTGTGGGTTATTTAATGCCAAAAAGGTGGGATTTTAAGGAATTTTTTAATGTTCCCTTATAGTGATAAAGTTGATTTAGTCAGATTTTAATGAATACTTTTGTTTTTATTCTTTTTTATTTTAAAAAACTGAAAATGTTTTCTAGTTTTGTATTCAAAAATGTTTTGCTGAGAATAATTTTTTTTTCCTTCAAAAATGTGTTATGGTAATAATTTTTTCTTCAAAAATGTATTGTTGGTAATATTTATCCTGCAAAAATGCATATTATTCTATAAAAGTCCATTTTTATACTTTCATAGTGTTTTGACCCCAGTTTGGGGTTAACTATTTGCCCATATCTGAGACCCTAACAGGTGCTACCACTCCAGGTCAGGGTGGACCTGAGAACAACAGCAATTAAGAGGTGTTTTCATGCATTTCACAACCTCCCAATCAGAGGCCTTGCTGCTTGATGCAGTTTACCGTCATGCCCAGGACCTCCTGGTTTGGACTGTTGTTCACATCTTTAGTGTCATATTTACAATGTTTCAGCCAATGCATGCTCCAACCTTATTCAGATGACTGGAAAATTTTAACCAAATACCCTTATTTCGAAATGAAGGGTATGGTTCAAATTTTGAAGGTCGGAATATACAATGGCCAAAATATTGTGAATATGACAATAAAGATGAAAACAACTGGCTGATCAATGTAAATAATGTAAATACCTCATCTCAGAGATATAGACTAACATCTACATTAATATAAAATGATCTAAAAGAGTGTCTGTTCAAGATAACTTTCACTTTGTGATTTGATAAGAAATATGGAATCAAATCAAAAATTTGGCCAGCAATGCCGTAACCTTTCAACTTGGGAAGAAGATCAGCTTGCCAAACCATGTCAAATGCTTTCAAAATATGTAGATAAATAGTTTGAGTTTCACGATTGTTATCTAAATCTTGACAGACTTTCAGCAATAACCATTAACAGATTAACAGTTCACCTACAGAAGTAAAGGTCTTTTTTATGATATAATAATAATAATAATAATTACCATATATATATATATATATATATATATATATATATATATATATATATAATTGTTTTGGACACATAAATAAGTACTACATATATATATATATATATATATATATATATATATATATATATATATGGTAATTATTATTATTAGTATTATAGTAGCATAAAAAGTAAAGGGAAAGAGTGCTCAACTATGAAAGGAGCAAATAATAATAATAATAATAATAATAATAATAAAAGTAATGATAACTAATGGAAGTACATTCCACAATTAGATATTTACTACTAGAGTAGTAAAGAGCACACAGTCTGATGACTGCTTAACTGACAGTCACAAGATCGTGTTTATTTATGTGTCCAAACCAATTACATATATATATATATATATATATATATATATATATGTAGTAATTCTTATCAATATTATTATTATAGTAGCATAAAAAAGTAAAGGGGAAGAGTGCTCAACTATGAAAGGAGCAGATGATAATAATAATAATAATAATAAAATTCACCATAAAAAAATGAAAGAACTAGTGCATAAAGAGTGCATAAAGAAGGCTATGACTGATATTAAAAACTGAATTGAATTCTCAGAACAAAATTATGTCCATTAATAGCCTTGCTATCCCAGTATGTCCAATATAGTTTCAACATCTTAAACTGGACTCAAAACGACATCAGCCAAATGGATTCTAAAACAAGAAAGCTTCTTTCTAAGCATTAGATGCATCATCCAAAGGCTGATGTAGACCTTAAATACCCTGTAAAGAAGGTTGAAGAGGTCTTATTCAGCTAGAATTGTCATATAAGACAACAACTATTGGCTTACTCACATATATAGAAACAACAAAGGACTGGATGATACAATTAGTAAGGCAACATGAAGAAAGAAAGAAAAAATATTCAATCATAAAAAAAAGGCAGTAAATACAAACAAGATTTACCAATGAATCCAATGTTGATAAAGTTAATACTCATCGATGGTTATGTGCATCTGAGACTGAAGCCTTTATTCTTGCAGCGCAAGATCAAAGTCTTTTCACTAGAAACTTTCAGGCAAATATTATACATCATAATATGGATCCAAAATGCAGGTTTTGTGATAAACACCAAGAAACAATAGACCATCTAATCTCAAGCTGTTCTGTACTTGCCCTAAATGAATATAGAAATTGTCACGATAGAGTGGGGCAATATTTACATTGGACAATGTGCAAACACTATGGAAAATCTGTGGACAAACACTGGTGTGAACATCACTCAGCAATGGTTACAGAAACAGAATATGTCACCATTCTATGGGATTACACCCTCTACACAGACAGAAAAATTGAAGCAAATAAGCTGGACATTCTTGTTAAAAACCAGAAAGAGAAAACTTGTCTATTAATTGATATGGCTTGTCCAGCGGATTGTAACATAACAACTAAGGAATTTGAAAAACTGTTAAAATATAAAGACCTGGAAATTGAAAAAGAAAAAATGTGGAAATTGAAAACAAGAGTTGTGCCAGTGATAGTAGGTGCACTTGGAATGATAAAAAATGGAACAAAACAACACATTGAAAGAATTCCTGGAAGCTCTAGGTTGGGAGATATACAAAAAATTGTCTTATTAAGTACAGCCTACACACTTAGGATAACTTTGTCTATGTAACGCTAGGGATGATAGTGGAGATAGAAAAAACATGAAATGGAGCCATAACAACATGCCACAACCTGCCTTTGGTCTTCCCGCAGACTTGGTTGGTAGTGCGACCATAGCAGAAATCGAAATATGATGAAAGAAATGACATAATAATAATATAAATAATGATTACTAATGGAAGAACATTCCACATTTAGATATTTACTTTTATAAAAACATTTTGCTCCTTTTATAGTTGAGCTCTCTCCCCCATTTACTTTTTTATGCTACTATTATAATAATAATAATAATAATTACCATATATCTATGGTATACTTTTGTATTGGGCACTTTTTAAAAGTAAATATCTAACTGTGGAATGTACTTCCATTAGTAACCATTACTTATATATATATATCTATATATATATAGTAATATTTTTCATAATATTTTTATTATAAATGTTTACAATAAAAACATAGTTTACTGCAACACAAGTGCTGCTGTGTTTCAGTGCCTGCTTCTTAGCACCTCGTCAGGCAGTGAAATATTTTTTTCTGTTAGGAATCATTATATACAGAAACTTAAAAACAACACAGTTGTTGATATTCAGAAAATTAGGGGGAAGGGTGGAATCCAGAGAGTTTGTTCCAATTAACCAATAGAAAACCAGGTCATGATGGACAGGAGGAATGAGAAGGATAGCAGGGCAGTGAATTAAAATGACATAAAAACCAGACTCTTTTGGTGTAAGCAATGAAACATTTGGATGTATACATATGTATCTTAGCATGTCTACAATGGTTTTGTGGGGACTTGTGAAATGGTTACAGGATTTTTTACAAAAAATTTATAACTTCAAGTGGTGAAATAAATTATAAAAATGGAAAAGTATTAAAAATATAAGGTACGTTAAACATATGAAATTGATCTATCAAGTGGTCTGTTACCCAAAACAAATTAATTATCTGAAGATGAGAGAATCAAAATATTTATGCTAGGGGATAGATTATAGATTATAGATTAAGGGATCTAGTTATAATATAATAGAAAATAAGTTTACTATACTTTAGGCTACGTATTAGATGATGCTAACAGATGGAGGTTTCTTTGTTAGGTTTGTTTATCAGGTTTAATAAATTGGAATTTAATAATTTGCAATTTTTTCTGTAAACATAGAAAACATGGCTCATGCAAAGATTTACAAGTTCTGTATTGTTTTTAATATTTTTCATTTTATGGTTAGAGTTTTATTGGCTTCTTTTAATTGCCATTAGTATGTGGGAATTGATGTACTATTACAGTAAGCCTAATTATTAAAAGATAATATGTGCTGATAATAGCAGGTTTTAAATGGTTCTTGGTATAACATAATGACATAAAATTTTTTACTGTAAGATTTTCTATTGTAGAAATAGAGCATAGATAGACTATAGAGTCAGTTAGACATATATTTTCTAATGGACACTCTGTTGATGTCTGACAATTGCAAGTTTTAGTATTGTTATCATTCATTTTTTAGCATGTTGTTGATTGCTTAGGTAGTTATAATGTTTTAAAATTCAGTTATTGTTTTCTGGTAATGTTCTCAAGATTATCCGAACAGCTATAACTCAATTTAAAAGTATATCAGTTAAAAATTTTTCTAAGGGGATATATTTAGGTAAGTTTTTCTCAACTAATTTGAAGAATTTATGCCCTAACTTAGTAATTTAGTTCAATGACTTTTCACTTTCTATTATTATTGTTATTATCATTATGTTATTGTTATATTATATTATATTATATTATATTATCATTATATTATATTATATTATATTATATTATATTATATTATCATTATATTATATTATATTATATTATATTATATTATATTATATTATCATTATGCTATTATTATATCAGAGCATTTGTAACCACTTTTTAGAGGCCAATATCATAAAATTTGTTGTGTTTATTTATAAAAGACCAGCAGTATGGCCCGGTGTTGCTTGAGTGTAATGAAAGCTTTGAAACTCATCCATGGTCCTGGAGCTCAGACTCTTTGGATGTTGGCACAAAGACTAAAAGGCAATAGTTGTTTCCAGTTAAAGCAAAACTGAAAGAAAAATGAATGGATGTAAGTCAAATTTTGATTTCCTGCTATCGATATCAAATCAGTTTTTTTCGACGTAAACTGAATTTTGAAGGCTAAATAAGTTTTCTGAGTAAATGGTACCATGGCTGAGACTAAGAACTACAATTATACCTACTTAGAGCCAAACCTGAAGCAAAAACTAAAATAAAAGGGCTGAAAAAATACAGACATACAGGCAGATAAACAGACACACACACAAACATCTTGCCTTTTATACATATATATTCTCGATTTTCTGCACTATTGTAAGAACTGCAACCTTGAAACTTCTGAATATCGTTTCTGATATCTTTGTCTATGAGTGTATCAAATTTGATTAAAATCAGACCACTCCTTCTATAACCTGATTTTTTCGATTATCGATTTTCAATATTTATCAGGGGTACCTCGATGCAAAACCTAGCTAAGAACACTCGCAGATGCTTAAAGTACAACTTTGTAAATTTTTAAGAAAATTGGTTCAGCCGTTTCGGAGTCCATAGGTAATGGACACACACACACACACAGAGTTCCATTTATAAATAAGTTTAGATATCTTCACTAGAGGAATTGTTACTCGTTCTGTTTTCAGTAAAAAAGGGTATATGTTTTATGATTGATCAAGGATGGTTAGATTTAGGATCGATGTATATAGAATTAGTGTCAGATTTTAAGTTGGGTGTGTAAGTGTTATCAGATACATCAAGTGTTACATCTAGAAAATCTACTTTACCATTAAACATTCACTACAAAGAGGGGACCACTAACCCATTTGTTTGTACTATTTTTAAGAGAAATATAAATATGTGCATATATTTATTTAAAAAAATGTATCAAATATAACATATTTTTAATTTATTTCTTTATTTCCATTAAGAATAATGCTTAAACAAATAAATTATATATATATATATATATATATATATATATATATATATATATAAACATATACATATATATTAATAAATATATATTAATAAATATATATGTATTATCCTACGTCTATGCCATAAATGTAGGATAATAGTATATTTATTAATATATATTTAACACAGCTCTATTCATATAATGAGCACTGTTTTATTAGCACCTGAATAATAATACTATACATATGTGCACCCTCATATGTATATTTATTAATTTACACCACTATATATATATATATATATATATATATATATAAACGTTCTAAATCAGTGAATTGTTAATATAAGGTATATTTAAGCATTAAATTCTAATTTAATTTTTGAAAAAAAATGCACGAAAACAAGACAAATAGTTGAATTTAACTTACAAACATGTATATGCAAGTATGCACACATATAAACCTTTGCACGCTCATCCATATAAATATGTGTATATATATATATATATATACTGTAATAGTTGCTACCATATATATATGTATATATATATATATATATATATATATATATATATATGTATATTAATGGATATATATATATACATATATATGTATGTATATGATATATGTGCATATACATATATTTATATAATATATATATATATATATATATATATATATATATATATCTACAAATCAAATATTATTATTAGTAGATAGACATATTTGAGTTGCTATCTAAAATTTTTAAAAATTTTTTTTATCTGTGAAATTACTAACCAGCCTAGATTAAGGAGTCCTGCTAAATAAGTATCAATTTGACATTTTAGGAAAATAAAATACAGGGATAACAACTCAAATATGTGTACACACTAAAAGTAACATTTATAGAAATACGAAATAATGTCAGATAAAAAAATCCATTGACATATGCCAAGCCCAATACTGTTCACATGTAGTTATGTTTGTGTGAGTCCCGGTGTGTGTGTGTGTGTGTGTGTGTGTGTGTGTGTGTGTGTGTGTGTGTACATCAATGGGTGTACAAGTGTGTATCTATGTCTGCATTTATATGACAGACATCCTAATGACAAATGTTCCTCCCAATTTTCCTGCCACTTCCACAAAAAGACCAATATACACAACCCTATATATATACAAATTTTTAAAAAATTAATCAATTTGTTTGAGAATCACAAAAGCGTGAAACCAAGGGTCACAAACTCACACCAATCCAACTGAATATGTTAGCTCTATCACTGATATTTAGCACTTTCAAATAATTACTGTGCATATATAATATATAAATAATATAATATATATAAAAAATTGCATATATATATATATATATATATACATACACATTTCACATATATATTTATATTTATATACATACACATTTCACACATATATATATATATATATAATATTTATATTTATATACATACACCTTTCACATATATATATATTTATACATGTATTTATATTCATATAAATACACATTTTACATATATAGATATTTATACATATAATATTTATATTCATATATATACACATTTCACATATATATATATATATATATATATATATATATATATATGTATGCATGTATGTAAATGCATGAGTGTGCAAAGGTTTATATGCGTGCATACTTGCATATGCATAAAATCACAGATGCCGTTATTTGTAAATGGTCAGCCAGTGAAGAATAGATTATGTTTCTTTTCTACAAGGACACACATAAGCACTTGAGAGTGCCAGCTGTTTTTCAACCCTGGAGGCAGTTTCCTTGGATATTACTTAAGTCATCTTAGATAAACAAGTTCTCAGAGCAGAGATGGATCAGCCTAACTAAAGCATTCCACAGAAAATGGCTATCTACTCCATCTTGCAGACATGTTGTTTGGAATTTCCAGGCAAAATGCCTTTGTCTTTCCTATTTGATTGATGGTATAGCCATGTCGGACTTTTCCATTTTCATTCATGTGATTGCATTGTGTGCAAGCAGTGCACATATATCTGTCATCCTTTTGGACAAAGACATTTGCATAAGCCTTGTTTTGGAACTTTACTGTCACGGCAACTTTAATGAATAGTAGATTAAAACCTAATAATCTAATGTCCAAACTTTTCAAAGACAAACATTGCTGATAATTAACACTTATTAATGAAGAGATTCTTGAATGAAGCCAAGATTTTTTGATTATCACTTCTAACATAAGGGTTAGTATGTTTTGTTCTTAATGAAATTTCTCTTCATAGATTCTTTTTCTTTTATTATTTGTGAATTGTCATGGTTTCTTAGGAAAAATAACTGGGTGGTTTCCTGTTGCCTTCTCTAGTGTTTCAAATTCTGAGATTCCTTCCCCAAGACAAGTTGAGAGTAGTAGTGACCATGGCCGTATCTGACTACTGGGCACACCGGGTACGGGTCTGGGCCAATCTGTGCAATCATAGTGAAAATCCGGGCAAGGAAAAATGTCTTCGTCAGAAATCAATCTCAACAATTCACAAAGAAAGAAAGAAAGAAAGAAAGAAAGAAAGAAAAACAAAAAACATCCGAATGAATGCAGTAAAAATCTGTTTATTTATTAATTTTGGGAGGAAAGACTGGTTATACTCAGAAAGTCTGAACCCGATTTCCTACTTTCATTCATGTTCTGTGCCTAATTTCCATTGGAATAGCCAAAAAAATTTGCAAAAATTTTAATATCCCCAACCTGTAATTGGCATTTTGGGCTCCTCCTTTTGCTGATTACTATCCATTCGGTTTTCTTGTAGCTTATAAGTAGTTCTTTCGTTTGACTTTCTTAATCTACCTTTTTTAGGAGTTATTGTAGTTGTCTTTCCATGTCGGCTATCAGCACTGTATCATCTGTGTACCTATGTTGTTCAAATTGTTGCCTCCAACGACAAATCCTGGAATAACATCTGGGGTCCTCAGAATAGTCTTGCTGTACAAGTTAAATAGATTTGGTGAAAAGACACATACTTGTCTTACCCACCTTTCTATCTTTGTGTATCTGCTGAATTCATTTCCTGTCCATATGCAGGCAGTTTGCTGCCAGTAGAGATTCTTGATTACTCTGATGTCTTTGCCAAATATGTTGAGGTTGCTGTGCATTTCTATCAATTCTTTGTGGCGTAATTTGTCAAATGCCTTCACATAATCGATAAAGCATAGGTACATGTCTTTTCTCATTTGTATTGCTCTTTCGGATAGCATCCTAATCATAAATATGGCATTCCTTGTTCCAGTATCTTTGACGAACATGCACTGTTCTTGTCCTTATTCTTCTTCTTGCTCTATTCATCAGGATTCGGAGAGAGGGCTTAGTTTACTCAGTCAGTCAGTTAAGTGCCATACATGATACATGCTTGGGCAATCATATCTTTTGCCATACAAGATGACAGATATTACATAGCAGCTCAGCACACTTTTCTTTATTTCTAACAAAATTTTGTTTCTTAATACTCTGTTTATTTTCTGGAAATTATTGTTCCCTATTCTACTCCACCATCGAAATTTGACGTCACATTTTTTGTTATCTATTACTGCACTACCCAGTTCGTTAAATTTCTTAACCTTCTTGATTCTCCATTGTGTAACTCACATCTTGGGGTGTCTCTCTTGCTGATGACCATACGCCTGGAACACCAACCATCAATTAAAGTTACACCACTACTAACCATGGGTATATCGTACATGATTTTTAAATTATCAAAATAATATTCAAGATAATCTTTATTTGATGTATTTTACATGCAGGCACTTTAAAATTTTTACTTTGAGTTAACATTAACAGGAACTGAAAAACATATTATTTAGTTAAGAAAATAATGTACTGAAAATTTAATTAAATTGTGATTAAAATGGTGTCATTTGCACTAGGTACTATATACCCATAGTTAGTGTTCTCAGGATACAATTCTTTTTTACAGCCAATAGTCCATTCTTCTTGCTTTCTATTACTTCATGTCTAAGAGTTCTTTTAGATTTCCTTATGAGTCTGTCATCAAAACAGTGTCATTTGCATGTCAACGAGTTTTTTATGAACACCTTGTCATATCAGTTAAATAAATTCCTACTTCTGTTTTTGTGTACTTACTAAAACTCATTTTCTAAGTGCATATAGGTGATTTGTTCCTAGTGAATATGATTGATTATTCTAACATTTTTCAAATGTAAACCTAGTTTCTCTAGCACTTCAAAGTCTTATTGTCATACGTTATTAAATACTTTTCTGTCTTATAGGCAATGGTTAATCCAGTATTACACTTAGTTGTTACTAGTTCAGTCTCTGAATCAGGTTGCTCCAAAATGTACACTGCTTCAACAGGAAGAAATGCTATCCTATAAACTAAGTGACACAATAATCAACACACATTAGATATCCAAATATCAGTCAAAATAATGACCACCTGAAGGTGTATTTCTTTTTCTATTTTAAGAGTCAACTAAATCAGAAACAAACAACACTCATGCATGAAATTAAAATTTTGATAATTTACCCCATCACAAACACACATAAAATGAAAGACAAAGAAGATTTTTCTATACCAATGGGTTTTATTCCTTGAACTTTATCAATGTAAATATAGAGATTTTATTTCTTAACCTCTATTTGTTAACAGAATTAACATGGCGGAGAAACATTATTAAGTTTTTAAATTTTGAATATGATAAGACTCTAAAACATTCTTGACGCTTGCTTTGTAAGGAAAGGTTATATGTTATTTAAAAGAGAATTTATATTGTTTTTCCAGATAAATGTAATTTAGATAAGAATGTATATTGTCTTTATATATATATATATTATTTAGATAAGAATTTATATTATCTTTACAGATATATTATATATTCAGTTAAGAATTTATATTTTCTTTACAGCTATATATATTATTTATATAAATATTTAAATTGTCTTTACAAATATATGTTATTTAGATAAGAATTTATATTGCTTTTACAAATATGTTATTTATATGAAAATTTATATTGTCTTCACAGATATATGTTATTTAGATAAACATATATATATACTTTACACATAAATGTTATTTATATAAAAATTTATATTGTCTTTTCTTATATATGTTATTTAGATAAACATATATATATACTTTACACATAAATGTTATTTATATAAACATTTATATTGTCTTTTCTGATATATGTTATTTAGATAAACATATATATATACTTTACACATAAATGTTATTTATATAAACATTTATATTGTCTTTTCTGATATAAGCTATTTAGATAAGGATTTATATAGTCTTAACAGATATATTTAGATAAGAGTTTACAGATACATGTTATTTATATAAACATTTATATTTGCTTTAATATGTTATATATATATATATATATATATACACATTTATATTGTCTTTACAAATATATGTTATTTAGAAGAGAATTTATATTGTCTTTACAGATATATATTATTTAGATAATTATCTTTACAGATATATGATATTTATATAAACATTTATACTGGCTTTCCAGATATATGTTATGTAGATAAGAATTTATATTATCTTTACAGATATATTATATATTCAGATAAGAATTTATATTTTTTTACAGCTATATATATTATTTATATAAACATTTAAATTGTATTTACAAATATATGTTATTTAGATAAGAATTTATATTGCTTTTACATATATGTTATTTATATGAAAATTTATATTGTCTTCACAGATATTTTTTTTTTAATCATATCACCCCAAGCAAAGCGAAAATGCCACTGATGCGCAGGGGGCTACGTAAGAGTGAAAAGACTGGAAAAGAGAAAAACCGGAAACCACATCCTAAACAGGAAACAAGGGATGAGCCTCTTCACCTGTTCAATAAATGTGGGTGGAGTGTGAACCGGGCGATAGTTTAGTCTATCTACTCCGATATATGTTATTTAGATAACAATTTTTATTGCCTTTACAGATATATGTATTTTATTTGGGAATTTATATTGTCTTTGCAGATATATTATATTTATATAAACATTTATATTGTCTTTACAAAGGTACGTTATTTAGATAAGAATTTCTATTGTTTTTACAGATATATATTATTTAGTTAAGAATTTATATTGTCCTTTCAAATATTTGTTGTTTATATAAAAATTTATATTTTTAATACAGGTTTATGTTATTTAAATAAAAGATTTTTACAAGATTGGATGACTGGTTAAGACATAATCACCATTTTGTGTGGATTCATATACCCACACTAATCATAAGTGTAGTTAGTAAATTTGAACGAGGAATCATATGTATGGGGAGAAAAATGAGTCTAGTGTTGCACAGGCAATAATCTGAAAATAGTCAAAACCTGGATTCAAAAACACCCAAGATATTGATGCATGTGGAGAAGCCCAAGAGGAGGAGAAAGATAAAAAAACTAATCCGCTATATCACTTCAAATATATAACTATCAATTAGAGATTCAAGAATTCAGTTTTACGCTACAAAATATACCTCAGTGCTGTTTGCAGGAGTGATCACTTCTAGTGATATGTAAACTTAGAGTGCAACTACAGAAATCAAAGAGGGCCAAGGCAATACCCAAATTGTGATAGGATAGACTCCTGAATATCCCAAATGAGAAGGAGAAATATATGTAGAATGGCAAACGCAGATACAATGAATAAAACGAGAATGGAAGCCCAAAGTTGGACATATAGATAGAGAGAAGCTTTAGTAATGTTAGATTATCCTCCCCCACCAAAAAAAAAAACTAGACAATGAAATGAGGAATGTACTACAGACAAAATTCTTGGCATGATGAAAAGGAGAGAAAAAACAATGCCAGGGTACAGCAGAGAATATAGAACACTGTACAAAAAAATTTGGAACAAATGCAAGTGGGCTAAAGAGAAGTGCCTCAATGAAAAATTTGCAGTAAGTAAAATAATAACTATTACAGATGAAGCAAATATGCATAAAAATAGGAGAATAATAGAACAAAAGACAGCAGGAGACATAAAATGCAAGGATGGGAGACTGATATATAAAAGAAAGAAAATACTCAGGAGATGAACTAAGTACATCTCAGGCCATTTAAAAAGTGGGAAACTCATAAAAATTTAAAAAACTGGGGTGACCTAATAATTGTGGCCAGTAGTGTAAGATATGCAGATGACACAGTGTTGATAGTAGACACACTGAAAGGAAACTACAAGAACCCTAACAGAGGTTAGTGAAGGAAAGAGAAAAGAGAAATGTCACTGCATATATCAATTGCAAGAAGAAAGAATGTCTGATTCTCAACAGAAGGTACAGACCAACACACAAATTACAAATTGGAGATGCCAAAATTAAGCAAACACAATTTCAATATCTTGGAAGTGTTTTAACAGAAGATGAAAAATGTGCCAGTGAAGTCCAAAGTTACATTGGGATAGTGAAATACGCCTTCCAAAAGTGAAGCAAAGTTTTAAAAAACGGAAAAATTTCATTAAAAGCAAAGAAATGAATACTGAACTGCTATGTAATATCAGTCCTCTGATATGTCAGTGAATGCTGGACCATCCCTGTACAGATGAAGATGAACATGCGAGCAACAATGATATTTTGGGGACAATAGAAACAAAAACAATGCTTATATTTTTTTATAATCATATCGCCCCAAGCAAAGCTGGTGTGCAAGGGATTACATAGGAGGAAAGTTATGAGAAAGAGTGACAGGTTATAGGGGGTGTCAGGAAGGGGGTAAGAGAACAATGAGAATACTGATGAGAGTGGAGTGGATGGAGAAAGGTGCATGAAAGAGAGGATACAAGTTAGTGAGATAGGAGAGAACTATTGACTTTACATTTAAGTTCCTGGAAATTGTAGAAAAAGAAACTGATGGAGTAGAATTTGCGTTTACATTTTATTGGTTTCACAGTAAAAGGGTGGGACCTAGTTGCTAATCTTGTGGCTCGAGTAAATCGTTGGAGCAGAAGCCGTGAAAGTATTTGTAGAAGAAACCTAGGGAAGCCACATTTCGCTGGTGAGAAATTGACTGTATCTGAGCTGCCAAGTCGAGATCGATCACATTACAGATTCTCCATTGGATTTTGTCAAGGATCAAAAGGTGGATAGAAGGAGCACCCAACCAGATATAGCATCAGTATTCAATATATTAGAAACAGATAAAATTTCTAAAATACATAATGGGGAAAAAGGGATTGAAAAATTTGATACACAGGAGATTCTGAATTCAAAAGAGACAGATGATAGCAATGCATATCTTAATAACCGAGTTTGAGTAAATAGGTAGTAGAACAGGGTTTGTGAGAGATAACAAAATACAAAATTTACTAAAAGCTACAAAGGAGTGAAAACTGTGGAGATACATGACTGACAATGTCCTGAAAAAATAAAACACATAGAAAAAGAATCATATGTGCATGTGTAATGGTTTATATGTGTTCGTAATTCCATGAACATAAAATCACATATGCAAACATGTGTAAATAATCAGTCAGTGAAGAAACGGCAATGTTTCTGCACTGCAAGTACACACAATTATATGGGGTGTTCCGTTAAGAGAGATCGAAGTTAGCAGTAAATAAAAGTGTTATTGGTAACAATTTTATTGACTTCACTATTGAATCCTGTTATTTGAGTCATGGTAATTATGCGTGAAAAATAATATCGCCCAAATGTTCGCCACGGCTTCGGCGGCACACCTCCACTCGATGCTCAAAATCTTTGATGACGTCTCTAGATAGCTGCTCCTTAATCTCACCAGTATGCCTTCTTATCTCATTCTTCAACGGTTGAATTGTTGTTGGCTTGTTGGCATAGACCTAACTTTTGAAATGATCTCAAAGGAAGAAATCTAAAGGCGTCAAATAGCAGGTTCGTGGTGGATAACTGATATCCCTGTATCGAGAGATGGGAAATTCTCATTCAGTAAAGTCATTGTTGTATTGACTGTGAATCATGTGGCATCATCCTGTTGAAACAACAAAACAAATCTTCGACATCCATAGCATTCAATTCAGGCCATTATTGCCATGACTCATGATCCAATAGTGAAATCAATAAATTTTCACCAATGACACTGTTTTATTTACTGCTAACGTCGATCCATCTTAATGGAACACCCTATCCGATCAACAAAACTTACTTGATAAATAACGTCAGTTGCTGTCTGTAACTTCATCACCAGAGTTGAAGTCTTTGGTCCACCACACGGTTCTCCACCGCTCCGGACACTTCTCCTCGAACCTAGCCTGCGTGTACTTTCGCTAAGTTCTTTGTCTGGCATTATGGTCACCGAACCGTCCATCCATGAAGTTGCAGGACACGAGTGACACACAAAATGGCCTAGTTCGGTGACACCGGCTTCAGCTGCGTTCAGCTCTTCCTCCATACGCGGTACAGTATTTCTTCTTCGGTTATTGAATCTGATGATGCACACAGACACAGATGAAGTTATGATCACAGACACAGTGACAGCTATCAAGACAAAAAGCACCAGCAAGTAAATATGAATCTTGTCGTCGGGTTTGAATATGTCGTGAGCCTTGTTCAGTGTTTCAAAGGTTTTGTTGCTGACCGTCAAGATTAATGACAAGGCCGTGCTTGTAGAAAGAGACGGGCTGCCACTGTCTCGGACGAGTAGCTGTAAATCGTAGAAGCCCGCATCCTGTTGTGTCACCGCGCGATTGAAGTACAAAAGGCCGGTATACTGATTGATGGCCAACAACTGTTTCTCGTTGCCTGCTGTGATTTCAAATTTTAAAAACGCATTTTCCCGACTGTCACTGTCGGAAGCCCTGAGTTGAGTAATGTTGTGCGAGCTTAATTGAGAGTAGCGGATTTCCATTGTGAAAGGGTTAATCTTTGGGAATGTAAAATGAGGGGCGTTGTCATTCTCATCTAAGACATCGACGACCACACAAACGGAATTATTAAGCGATGGCGTGCCGTTGTCTCTCGCGACAACCCTGAACTCAAAGCGACTTTGCATTTCGTGGTCAAGTGATGCGATTGTCGTAACTATCCCTGTCTCTGAGATCTGGAACGGCAACAGTTCTTTGTTGGGTGACTGCAAAAAATAGGTCACCGTACCACCAGCTCCAAGGTCTGGATCTGTAACATTAATAACTCCAAGAAAGGTTTTAGGTTTCTGGCTTTCTTTGATTTGGAATGAGTAGCCATTTTTAGGAAATTGAGGTTTGACGTCATTAACATCCATCACTTGAATGATTAGTTTTCTTGTAGCAGACAGAGATGGGTTTCCTCGGTCGTGACACTTGATTTCCAATTCATGATTGCTTTGTGTCTCTCTGTCCACATGTTCCTTGATAACGACCTTATATCTCTTCGATCCCAGACCCAGCAATTGAAAATTTTGATGATTCAAATCACACGTTACCTCTCCGTTAAGTCCTGCATCATTGTCAATGACCTTCACATAAGCAATGAAGCTACCAACCTCAATATCTTCCGAAATGGCCGCTACGTTGTCTGCGGAAGCAGAGACAAAATTCACGTCAATTGTTGGCTTGTTATTCCGTTCACTGACCATATTAACCAGAACTACAGCGATAGAACTTAGTGGCGGTTCACCCCCATCCCTAGCTTCGATATACAGTTTATAGGTCAATGTTTGACCCTGGGGAAATTCGTTTCGCAAAAAAATCTCCCCAGTTACTTCATTCAGCTCGAAGAGCGATCTGGCCGTTTCTGTTGTCTGTGGACTAAAATGAAACGATATTTTTTCCGTTTGACTCGAATCTAAATCTTTGGCAGACAGTGTAACAATAGGAGGACTGACTTTGTGTTGATCCTTTTCACTGTTAATTGAAATATTGTAAACGTCACGTGTAAAAACAGGGGCATTATCGTTCACATCCTTGACTGATACTTTTACTTCCAAAATGCCCTGTCTAGGCGGCGTTCCTCCATCCTTGGCAAATAATTCCAGGACGTACCAATCTTTTGCCTCCCGGTCAAGTTTCCCTTCGACACAAACAGCAAGCTCAGCCGTCCCGTCGACACGTTTCGACACAGACAATTCGAACGGTTCGTCTCGTTTCTTTTTCATCTGATATGTAATATGCGAATTTAATAAGCTCACATCTTTATCAACAGCATTTGGGATTGCTATCTTTGTTCCGCTCGCAACGTCTTCAGAAAACTCAATGTGTATTTGCTTCTTGGGAAACACCGGCCGGTGGTCATTAACATCTTCAACTATGATTTTAACTTCTAATATCTCAATAAAGGACTCTGCCCAGTGAACAGCCACGTCCATTACTATAAGGCATACAGAGTTCCGGATACACAGAGTTTCGGCGTCTAGTGTCTTCGCTGTGTATAATTTACCCGTTTTCTCAGATATGCGAAAAAGATGCGGCAGGTCAGTTATACTTTGCTTTAATTGGTTGAATCTGATCAAGCTTTTGTTTCGATTGGCTATCTTTTCCATAAGTTGAAAATCAGCTGAAATATCTCCCAGGTAGGTACCAGGACTTTTACCCTCTTCCACGTAATAGGTGAGGCTTGTACATAAAATCAAACTGGAGTGGAAGAAGAGCAGAAGCAAAAACGGAAGCCGAATGTACAGTGCAATTTGTAGAGAATGTTCCGGCGTTTTGAAAGAACAATTATCGGCTGCCAGCATCATGTAAATGTTATCTGAAATTCAATGGAAGGCGGATTAATAATCAGGGTACATTAAATAAAACAACGTTGTTTAAAGGACAAAGAAAATAATAAATAAACTATAAAAAGAAAAAAAATGGAAGAATAAAAACAATTAAGTCAGAGGCGCGTATTTTTGAAAAGCGGAAGAGAAAAATGGCGCTGACTTTGATCAAAATTATAATTAAAATGTCATGTCTCCCCAGGACTTTGACTGTTGTGGAGTTGTGGCGAAACATCGCCGCAAAGTTGTAGTGACCGGTTTGTGATGGAAGTAAGACATGGAACAAGAAGGTAGGTTCAAAACAGTGTATTAGTATAACAAGAAACAAGATATTCAAAGGAAGGGTTAATAATAAATAATATAAAAATAAGTAAGTTCGAACGTATCTTTACGCTGCCTGACTAGTAGCTGTCGTTAACTGCTCTCGTTAACTGCTGTACTTGACTGCTAACTTGACTGCTCGAAACTGCAGTATTTATTCGCCTTCCCACTTAAGGCAAAATGTGGCACAAGGCCTTTTTAATGTGGTTAATCCGGGCCATATAGCCAAGCCAAAAATTACTGTCTAATTTTCGCCAGATGAGACTGTACTCTTTGGCAGAACCTCAACTGGGTTAATACTCTCTGCCCGAAGGCAGAGAGCTCGACAGTACGCCAGGCAGTTACTGGGCACAACTGTAGTATTTATTGGTCTTCCCACTTCAGGCAAATTGTGATACAAGGTCTTTTAATGTGGGTAATCCAGGCCATATAACCCGGCTAAAATTTCCTGTCTAATTTTCCCCAGATGAGACTCGACCTTCGGCGAAGCATCAACTGGGTTATTACCCTCCGCCTTAAATGAAAGAGTTAGACAATGCGCAAATCAGTTACTGGTTGTGACTGCAGTATTCAGTTACCCCTCCCCACTAGGGCAAAATGTGACACAAGGCCTTTTTAATGTGGGTCCTACGGGCCATATAGCCCAGCCAAAAATATCTGTCAAATGTTCCCCGGTCGTGACTCTATCCGTCGGCAGAGCCACAATTGGGGTAATACTCTCCGCCCAAAAGCAGAGAACTTGAAAGTGCATAAAGCTGTCAACTGGTCGTTGACTGCTGTATTTACTAGCCTTCCCACGCAAGGCCGGATGTGACACATGGTCATTTTATAGTGGGTATTCCCGGCCATATAGCCGGGCCAAAAAATGTCTGTCTATTTTTACCGAGTCGTTGCTCTACCCTTCGGCGGAACCACGACTGGGTTTGTGCTCTCTGCTCGGAAGCAGAGAGCGCCCTCTACCCGAAGTCAGAGAGCTGACAGTGTTATAGAGCAGTCATCCTAAGACGTCTGCTTCACTGGTCATTGACTGCTCTCCGGAAATCAGGCAGGTAATCTATATGTAGCGAGAGGACAAGTCCATTTCTCGTAAAAGGGTCCCATAACAATAACTATCCACAGATTTCTTTAGTTTTCAGTCTAACTCTAATGTCATGCATTTATATGAAATATAGACAAGTGGTTCTCTGCTCTTTTCTACAGCTTGAATTCAGAGCTGCCCTTCTGTCTGACTGGATTCAAGACATAAGTGTTCATGGCTCTCCACTGATTCCTTATTCTGTATTATCTGTGAATTGCCATGGCCTCTTTTTAAAAGGTAGTGGAGTAGGTTTCAACTGTCTTCTCTGCAGTTTTGAATTCAGAACTTCTATTATACTGATTTCCTCCCAAGGTTAGAGAGCCCAGTCTATCTTGCTATTTAATCCATAGCTAGATTAAGATGAGGTTTCATGCTTTACCCAAAGGCATCAGTGAGAAGGGCAATCTGAACTCGGCTCCTCAATTCCAGTCTCTGTTCTGATGTCCATTACACTTCTGCACATCCATTTTGATCACAACACGCTGATAAAAATATGACTGGCATAAAATGAAAAATTGTTTTGAAATTCTAGATGCCAGATGACCCAGATGAGAACAAAAAATGAGAAGGAAAAATGGTCAAAAGTTCGATACAAAATGTATAATTAAACAGATAGGTTAAATGTAACTGACTCTTCTACTTTAACAGTTTCTTTTCTTGCACTTCCCGTTTGTGGAACACCTCCTGTTTGCTTGCTTCTCTGATAGCTACAATCCCCAAAAGTTTAAATGCAACATCAATTGCCATCTTGTATTTCTTTGATTCCCATCCATCTGTTATTCGTTTTTTGACACACCCTATACTTTGTTTTTTCCCCTCACTGTAACTTCCTGCGCACCAGATGCAGCCCTGTTTTCAGTCAGTTAAGTGCCATACATGATACACGCTTTGGGCGATCATGTCTCGAAAGAGACATGACTGAGCAGAAGATTATCCCACATTAGGTTGCTATTGCTTTCTGTGGTAGACTGGTTACCAGCCAAGGCTATAGAGCACCATGTGTCCTATTATTTAATCCATAACTGGAGGGAAGAGAGGGATTAATACCTTTCCCAAAGGTATTTGTGCGTATGTGAATGCAAAGAATTCAACTGGAATTCAGCCCTGTTTTGCTTGGGGTGAAATGATTATAAAAAAAAAAACAATGAAAATAATACGAAAACCAGAGATTCAAAGATGGTTAAGAAAAATACATTTTTATCTTCTCTTTCTTTATCCAACTTAAATAATTTAGGTACGATGTAGCAAACAGTGTATTTACGCAAAAACTGTCAGGAGACACACCAGAAAAGAAAGATACCTCAAAGTAGATGACGACAAAATCAACCAATCAAGAAATAGCTAACATTTTTAAAATTAGAAATTACTAACATTTTTAAAAATCATTCCACCCCAAGCAAGGTGATAATGCTATAAGGATGCAAGGATTATGAGAAGTGAAAGAGAATGAGAGGATTTTTGAACGGTATTTATTTTATCTGCCAACTTGTGAGCCAAAAAAAACTTGATAAGTAAATGTGCCCTTCAGCAAGATTCAAGCAGGAGCAACCACTATCTGATTCTGTGTGTTTTTACTACTTGACTATGAAGAGCTTCACAATAAAGCAGGTTTCTTTTTTGCCTTTTTCTATTTTGAAGTATTTTTTTCCGAAATATAAACAAACCAATTTCTAAAGAATTAATACATTACCCTGGTCAACACAATTTTTGGTGCTCAGAAACACAACATGTTTTTTAGCTAATTTGACAATGATGATTCCGAAAATTACCTTAGATTTTCATGGTTAGCTACCTTTTTTGCTGTACTGAAATTGATCTTTTTCGGAAAAAAAGATCAATTTTCGATCTTGGCTGATTGCAACATTTAGTTAACAAAGGTTGTAGAAACCAATCAGTTTTCAGGTAGGCCAAGCAATTTTTATTAGCCATCTTAAATAACCTATTTTTATAAGAAATAAGTGTTTTTGAATCAAAAATTTTAAAACAGAAGTAGTGAATTTTTTCCAAATTATTGCCAAAATTCAAAATAACTGATAAACTTTATCAGTAATACACTTTAGTAAGCCTGTTTATTAAGGTGACATAACGAAATGAAACCCTAAAATTTTCAGTTTGATATTCAGAAATTTATCCCATCACTTTTATTCCTTCACTACAGAAGGAAACCAAACTTTTGTTTTAACAATTGGAAAGAATCGCCAACTAAAGTCATCCTTCAGTATTTGTCTATATTTCTGAGATGAGATAGTATTTTTACACCATTTACATTATTTTTCAATTGGAGTAGATAGACTGAACTATCGCCCGGTTCACACTCCACCCACGTCTATTGAACAGGTGTAGAGGCTCATCCCTTGTTCCCTGTTTAGGATGTGGTTTCCGGCCTTCTCTTTTCCAATCTATTTACTCTTACGTAGCCCCCTTCACACCAGTGTCCTAACCGCCTTGATCGGGGTGATATCATTTAAAAAAAAAAAATTTGGACCATTGTCCTCATCTTTGTTGCCATTTGCACAACGTTTTGGCTGTTGTACGCTCTGGCTGAAACGTTGTACAAATGGCAACAAAGATGAGGACAATAGTCCAAATAATGTAAATAGTGCAAAGACATCCTAATTGAATGCAACTTTTCCATTATACATGATGAACATCAGGAAAATGGTTTCACCATAACATCTGTCCACCACGCAGGATTAGGAACATCTAATCACACCCTGATCTGAAATCGCCAAAGCGCTGTTGGTGTCATTAATTTGAAATCTCCCATTGATTTGAAATCATCCTGCTGTTTTGAAATCTCCCTCTCTTTTGAAGCTGCTTTTCGAATGCGTTCAAATGTGGTGGAGAGTCCAGTTTGAGTTTTGCTAGAGTAGATTTTATGTGAACAAATGTTTAAGGTCTGTTTTGCTCAGTGATAAGACCTTGCTGCTCTGCAGACCAATGCCGGCAACAAAATCGTTAATGATATTTATGGCATATATGGGTTCCTTATAACTTTTTGTATTTTTGATGTAATTAACCAGCAATCACATGGCTATTTCAAAATATTTGGGATTCATAGCCATGAAGCAGGATTGTTTGATGGTTCTCATGTCAGGAAACTAATTAAGGATGATGAATTTGTAATGAATGAATGACTTCGAATTATGCGCTTGAACATCGTTTGTTGATGTTGTGAAAAACTTTTTAGGCAATCACTGGGTGAAAAACTAAGAGTTAGTGGAAACGTTACTGTAAAGTCTACGAAAAACATAGGTGTTAATATGAATATTAAGGTTCTTTTTTAGCCATGTAAATAGATTATCAGATACTTGCGGCAATGTGAGTGATGAGTGAGGAGAACGATTTTATTAGGATATCAAAACAATGGAAGAGGGCTACCAGGGACGATGGGACAAACGAATGATGGCTGACAACTGCTGGAGTATGAAAAGGCACTGATGAACAATCAAGAAAGAGAATATTTTTCTGTAGTTCATATGTTCACAAAGGTTTTATTTCTGCTGTTAAATGACTAGCAGTATAGCCCGGCATTGTTCGGGTGTAATGAAAGCTTTAAAACTAATCCATGGTTCTGGAGCTCAGACTCAGCCTAAAGAATATTTGTGTGAAGTTTGGTGAGAATCGGATCAAAATTGTGGATTGTATAAAGGACATACAGACAGATAAACAGACACACACACAAACATCTTGCATTTTATATATATATATATATATATATATATATATATATTATCGATTTTCTGCACTATTGTATGAACTGCAACCTTGAAACTTCTGAATATCGTTTCTTATGTCTTTGTCTATGAGTATATAAAATTTGATTAAAATCTGACCACTCTTTCTATAAACCGATTTTTTCAATTATCAATTTTCGATATTTATCGGGGGTACCTTGACACAAAACCTAGCTAAGAACACTTGCAGATGCTTATAGTACAACTGTGTAAATTTTCAAGAAAATTGGTTCAGCCGTTTCGGAGTCTATAGGTAACGGACACACACACACACAGTTCCATTTAAAAATAAGTTTAGATTTGATGAAAATACTTGTTGGTCTTGGTATATGCACTTAGGGTTTGATTGTTATAGAGAAATAATATTTCTCAATAAGCAGACCAATATTTGTTGGTTTAAATATAAATTGAGAGATTTTTACAATTTTACTTTGACAAATATTACCATCAGTCAATATCATATATACAGAAAACAAATGAAAAAAAATGCTTTTTTTAAAAAAAAATGAGGCATTTTTGTGCAGCAAAAACGCTAGCTAACCAAGAAAAAGTAAGGTCATTTTCAGATTCAGCAGCCATAAATGAGCTAAAAAAGAATGTTTGCTGTCTCAGCACTATTTAGAAAATTATTCTTTGTTGACTGATGTTGTTGTTGAATCTGACATTTTTTTACTTTATATATATATATATATATATATATATATATATTAGTCATCTGCATACAAGCCTGTTTTGCTGTATCACAGCTCATCAGTGTGGCTAGACAGATCCACTGACTTCTGGCCGGGATCGAAACTCGACCAATTTGCTGTCAGTTGGAGTTGCTACCCCCTAAGCCATAGGCGTAGGGAATCAGAGAAGGGAAATTTTAACGTGTTGTATTATATATATATATATATATATATATATATATATATATATATATAAGGTGCACTGGAATAATGAAGGATGTCTTTCTAAAGATAAACAAAATATTAAGAAACAGAAAAATTTCATTAGAGAAAAAATGTGTGGTTAACTTCAATGAAATATCAATCCTTCTGTATGGTAATAAATACAGGACAATTTCCTCACAGATGAAAAGGAAACTTTAGGCAACAGAAATATATTTCTATCAAAGAATTCTGGAAATACCATGGACAGAACATCTGAACAACTTGGTAGTTTTAAGTAAAATCGACATAAATAAATTTCTGTGACTTCCATTAATCTGTCTGTCTGTCACACCTTCTAAAATAGCCATTACTAGGGTGTGTAATAAAAAGTACAGTAAATTTTCATTTTTGCGGGGGGGAAAATTAAGTTTTATTACTTTGCGCACAAAATACTCCTACTATTTTATAAACAATTTAATTATTAAAATAATAAATACTTATTTAATGAAAATGGAATTTTACATTTTGCATATTTTTCTTTAAGTTTTTATCTATATGAGAACTTAGTACCCAGTTTGCCCTGTACTTGTAAATCACAAGGTCAGATGATTCAAAACATCGTAATTTGGCTCCAGAAGTAAAATTTACACACATCCAGTTGTATATTGCATGCTCAAGAGTAAGAAATCCTAAGAATTTATTCTTTGCTGTTAACCCAAGAACACTAATCATGGGTATATAGTACCCAGTGCAAATGATGCCATTTTAATAAAAGTGTAACCCTGATATAAGAGAGTTATTGGGACATGATAGAAGTTCTCTTATATCAGGGTTTGGTATATTTTATATACATTGCCACAGGCTCTAATTTGGGACCAGAAAATATCTCTTTTATATCCGGTTTAATTACAATTTTCAGTACTTGATTTTCTTGTCAAAATAATATGTATTTCAGTTTTTTCAAAAGTTACAAAAGATAAAAATTGTGGAAAGCCATGATTCCTCCACACTCCAAAAGGAGAGCATGCATAAATGTAGAAGAACAATATAGTTTTTAATCAGCAGCCTTCTTTGATGCTGAGGCCACCCATATTAGTGGAAGGATTTGTAATACTAAAAAGAAACAAATGCTGTAGAGAAATATAAGAAAAAATAAATATCACTAATAATCAGAATAAATATGAAAGGCATGAATCCACATCTTCCCCTACAGCTATATTAAGATATCAGTGCAGACAGGGCTCTTTAACCTTGGTGAGCAACAGGTCTAAGAGAAGAACAAATATAATTTCAAAACCAAGGATAGGATCTGCTTCTAACATCAGTCAGTTAATTGCTATATGTGATACACGCTTTGGGCAATCATGTCTTGAAAAAGACATGACTGACTGGGCAGAAGATTATCCCACAGTAGGTTGCCATTGCTTTCTGCGGTAGATTGGTTGCCAGCCAAGGCTATAGAGCCCAATCTGTCCTATTATTTAATCCATAACTGGAAGGAAGAGACGAATTAATACCTTTCCCAAAGGTATTTGCGCGTCAGTGAATGCAAGGAATTCAACTGGAATTCGAACTTGATTTCCCGATTTCTCATTCCGAGCCGATATCCAGTGCATCACAACGATAGCAAAATGTAGAAAGTAGGGCTTGCAATCCTACTCTGAAAAAAACGAGTAAAACTAGCAGCATATAAGATGCACTTTTTCTAAAATATGGCTGGAAATTACATTCTATCTATTGTGTGAATTAAGGTATGAATCTCTCTTTTTTTCCCTCACATTTCCTAGGAGTTAATAACAACACTGAATTCTAAACTCCACTCCATGAGAATCCAAATTGCTAGATAAATGATAGCAACAAACTTGGAATAACAAGAATCCATCTTCCTCTTTCTCAGTATATATGTGTTCTTGTAGAAAATTTGACCATAATAGCCACAAAAACAGCTAAAAATAATAAAAAGGAAAAAGCCAGCACATAATAGTATCAACTATGAACAGGTCCACAACATGGTAACCATGTTTGGAAAATAAAACATTTCTATCATTATAGATATACATATATAGAAATCTATATATCTAAATCTAAATCTATCTAAATCAATCTAATCTGAATCTAATCTATCTAATCTAAACTTATTTATAAATGAAACTGTGTGTGTCTGTCTGTGTGTGTGTGTATCCGTTACCTATAGACTCCAAAACGGCTGAACCGATTTTCTTGAAAATTTACACAGTTGTACTATAAGCATCTGCAAGTGTTCTTAGCTAGGATTTGTGTCAAGGTACCCCTGATAAATATCGAAAATCGATAATCAAAAAATTTGGGTTCTAGAAGGAGTGGTCAGATTTTAATCAAATTTGATACACTCATAGACAAAGACATAAGAAATGATATTCAGGAGTTTCAAGGTTGCAGTTCTTACAATCGTGCAGAAAATCGATAATATGTATATAAATCGCATGCTGCGATTGTAGAATTAAAGAAATATTAGGGGATGAGGCCGTAAAGCTGTGATTTTTTTTTTAATCATATCACCCCAAACAAGCCAGTTTACTGTCACTGGTACCCAGGGGGTTACATAGGCAACAAATTTTGAGAAAGAGTAACAGGTTATAGCAGGTGTCAGGAAGTGGGTAAAGGAAGGATGAAAATACTGTTGAGAGTGGAGTGGACAGAAAAAGGAACATAAGAGAGAGGATACAGGTTAGTGAGATAGATGATTATTGTCTTTACATTGAAATTCTTGGAGATTGTAGTCGTCGAGGAAGCAAGTAGATGGAAGGGAATTCCACAGGTGGGAAGTGCAAGAAAAGAAGCTGATGGAGTAGCATTGGCGTTTATATTTTATTGATTTCACAGTAAAAGGGTGGGACCTAGTTGCTAATCTTGTGGCTCGAGTAAATTTGTATATAGGGGGCACCAGTGAGCTAAGTTCATCGGAGCAGAAGCCATGAAAGTATTTGTAGAAGAGACACAGGGAATCCACATTGCGTCGGTGAGAAAATTACTATATCTGAGCTTCCAAGTTGGGATCAATCACATTAGAGATTCTCCGTTTGATCTTGTCAAGGACCCTTAGGAGGATAGCAGGGGTGCTCGACCAGATATGGCTGCAATATTCAGTGCACAGGCAGATGGTAGATTTATATATGTGCAGGATTGTTTCAGATAGGAAAAACTTCCTGGCTCTACACAGATAACCAACCTTCTTGGCAGCGGATTTAGCTCTCACTTTTTTCTCTTTTCTCTTTTTTTTGTTCTCAATTGGAGTAGATAGACTTAACTATCGCCCGGTTCACACTCAACCCACGTCTTTTGAACAGGTGAAGAGGTTCATCCCTTGTTTCCTGTTTAGGATGTGGTTCCTGGCTTTCTTTTTTTATTTTTGTTTTTCCTATCTTCTTTCACTTTTATTTTCTTCTTTTTTTTTTTTTGTTTTTAATTGGAGTAGATAAACTTAACTATCGCCGGTTCATGCTCCACCCACGTCTTTTGAACAGGTGAAGAGGCTCATCCCTTGTTTCCTGTTTAGAATGTGGTTCCCAGCTTTCTCTTTTCCAATCATACTACTCTTAAGTAGCCCATGCGCATCAGTGGCGTCACCACCTTGCTTGGGGTGATATGATTAAAAATATATATATATATATATATATATATATATATATATATATATAAAAGTCAAAATGTTTGTGTGTGTGTCTGTTTATCTGTCTGTATGTCCTTTATACACATCCACAATCTTTTATCCAATTCTCACCAAATTTCACACAAATATTCTTTAGGCTGAGTCTGAGCTCCAGGACCATGGATTAGTTTTAAAGCTTTCATTACACCCAAGCAATGCCAGGCTATACTGCTAGTATATTTATATATGCCACAACAACAATAATAAATGAATGGAAGGCAGTAAATAACTGCCTCCAAAAAGTGCTCAATACTATCCGGAGAGAGTAGAACAAAAATAAATTTACCGATTTTGGAAGAAGCACTAAGCTATCCAGGTTTCAACCATTAGGTATATTCAGGCACAGGTGCAGCAATTCCAACAGAAGTCACTCCTAAAATGCACTAACACCGGAAGAATGAGAGTAAAGGAAGAGAGGGAGAAGAGAAGTAGGAAAGAAAGAGAGATAGAAGAAAAAAACACATTAGAGACAGAAACAGACCTCATTCATTACCAAAGATGGGTAGTAGATTGTCGAAAAATTGAAACAGACCTCATTCATTACCAAAGAGGGGTAGTAGATTGTCGAAAAATTGAAACTCATTCTGGTTTGTAATTACCCAGGATTTTCTTTTTAAGATGCCTACATCTTGACATTATTTCACTTCTCCCATTGAACAATTATATTATTATGGCCAATTTTTTTCCTGACACAATCTACAGCAAATTTCTCTATAATCTTTTTCTGCTTTTACCTTTCTTGAAGTGCTTCACTTCACACATGGGTTTCTTCCATAAAACCCTTTAAGTGGCCATGCATAGTCAGACTTGCTAATTCAGTGTTAGTTAAGATATTCAATAAAAATAATATCAAACTAAGTTACAGCTGCTCTAGAAATTTACAAAGAATTATAAAATCCAATAATACCAGAATACTGGATATGGAAAGAGGAAATGAAACTGAAAAAACTTGCAATTGTAAAAATATGAACAAGTGTCCATTGAATGGAAAGTGATGTGTAGAAAGAATTGTATACATGGCTGAGATCAGCGACAAAAGCTGTAATTTCAAGAAGGTGTACATCCCCTATTAAGGGAATTTAAATCCACTTCTATAACGACACTTGCTAACCAACTCATTCCTCTGATTTAAAAGTAAATTCTGGTTATGATATTTTAATATACTAATTTTTTCTACTAAGCACAGATTACATTTATCTCTTTGACTATCAGGAGTATGTACTGAGCCTATTAATTACTAATCTATTTGTGGATTCAGACCTTCTTCCTTCTGTTCTCAATACTTACCCTGAATTTAACTGATTTTTATATTTTATTCTATCAGGCTAGCTTAAACATTGATGAGTCTATCACACCAACCACCCTACTCTTGAAGCAAGGTCAGAAAGTTGTTAGAGAGACATCCTGTTCAGTAATGTAACTGGTCAATGTCGATGAACTCGTCTTGCCCTATGGATAGGTGTTCAGAACAATAGATTACTCACAAGTTATTGTTTTTTTTGCCTGCAGTATGCTGTAAATTGCATTCTGCATTCATGCAAGATTGTAGAAATATCAGAGATGGTTCCATAGAGTTGTGGTTTAGTTGGATGTTGTCTCCAGAAAATGTTAAGTATAGCCCTCAGCATCCAAGTGTAGGTTCCATCAAACTTAGACTCTATTGTTTTAGTTAAATTCCAGGCAGTAACACCATACATTAACACTACCTTTGCAGTGGATCGCAAAATTTCTGCTTGAGGTTGTCTGGTAGATCAGATTTCTAGATTACATCCATTTTATTCAAGGGATCCCAGGCATTTGCTAAGTAAATTTTCGCATCCTTTTCAGAAGAATTTATTTCACTTCCTATCCTAGATTTTATTGATTCACCTGAAACAGTTTGACAAAGTTGGTCTATTCAATATTTTTGTTATCCACTGGCATATGAGTATTAGTATATGAGTATTAGTATATGAGTATTAGTAACATTCAGAAGACTGTCCTTGTCTTTGTTTTTATTATTACATCTTTCTGGCTCTGGTGTTCTCCTTTCTTCGGGTGTTTGTTGACTGAAGTAACCTTCAGTGAAATTTAAATAGAATCCTTTATTTAATCTATAGGGAAAGACTGTTCTTCTTTGACTGTCTATGCCAAAGGAAAATGTACAGTATTTTAGATATTCTATCTTAATATAATGTTGAACAATATCATCAAAGATGAAAGAAAAACTTGAAAGAGCTGAAATGTGGTTCTACAGAAGGATGCTGCAAATATCATGGACCAAGAATGTGAGCAATGGTGAGGTGTTGGAAAGAATGGAAATGAAAAGGAAATTAATACTGAGCATCAGGAAGAGACAACTGAAGTACCTGGGACATGCAATGAGGAAGGAGTGCTTGGAGAACCTGATACTAGGAAGCCAGATAGAGGAAAAAAGAGACAGGAGAAAGCAGCAGATAACATATTTGAAGGGACTGAGCAAGTAGATGACACAACAGGGGTTGTGAGATGTTACAGAAGAAAGCATGCTAAGAGCCATTAGGGATAGGGAGATGTGGAAAGCCATGATTGCCTATGTCCTAAAAGGACAAGGCACATAGAAGAAGAAGAAGAAGAAGAAGAAGATCTAATTTTAGTACTTCTTAGTTCTTGCTTATCCTGTTTCCACTGAGTCTAAGTCTGCATTACTTGGCTCAAGTATTGAACTCACAATTACTATGTCCCAAAATTCATGAACCAGTGTTTTAATACACTAGGCAATTATTGTCTCATAGGTGTATGAACCTGTATTCAAGGATCAAACAGTCTGAAGTTCATAATACATTTGGTTCAAGTAATTTTTACTATTAGTAGTCATTACACAAAAAAATTAATGCTATCAGTTGTGCTTACACATTAATTGTTGGTTCTTGTACAAACATTTTTTGATAATATGCACCTGAACTATTGACCTTGCATGATACTAAGTTAAGCAAAAATTAAAAATAGTTTGAGTTTTTGTCTTGAAAGGTTAATGCTCAGTAGAAGTTTATGGTTAAATGTTTTGTGACACATTTTAGGAGATTCGAGAAGGAAAGGAAAATATAGGGAAAAATAAGATAAGAAATTGAATTGAAACTGAAAAATGCATCAAGAACTGAAAAAAATCAGTAAAAAGTTAAAAAAGAACTGAAAAAAATGATGTGCATGAATTTGAAAATTGTCTAAAAAAAGCGAAAAAATAACCACACGTGTGTAAGCTAATATCTATAAAAATATCATATAATATTTAAATAAGCAAAAGTTAGTAAAAAATAAACTGTAAAATATTCATGAGTAATCTTTTAGAAAATAAAGTCTAATAAACACATAAATTATATATAATATATATATATATATGTGTGTGTGTGTGTGTCTGTGTGCATGTGTGTGTGCATACACACACACACACACATATATATATATTTCTCTGCATATATATATATATATATATTTATATATATATATATATGAAAAACGCATACATAGATAAAGTATGTAAAATGACATACATGTACATACACATATTCATACATACATATACATGTGTGAAAATATTGATATAATCATACGTTCCTTTAGCATAAAATTAAAAATAATTAAAAATCTATCGTTAATAAAATTAAAATAAATATTTAAACTATTTATCTCTCTATCTCTCTACCTATGCCTGTTCATACATATTCATCTATCTATTTATATATCAAAGTCAGTTTATACCTATATTTCTATATCTCTCCTAGTCTGTTACTATCTATCTATGTGCAGACACACATATATATACATTTTATAAATATAATTTTTTAAGCATCTAATGGATTTTTGATTTTCTTTTAATCGGATATTATTTCTTAATATTACAAGCCCAGGTTTACCCCTACCAACAAAAATGAATTCAAAATATTTTTTTTTCTCACAGCTTATCTTCCTGAGCATATTAGGAGGTTATATATATATATCGCTCATTCAGTAATGAATTAGAGCACTCTGGCTACTGGTGTATGATACATCATACACTAAAAGTCTGCCTCCTTTTACTGAGTGCCCATAGCTCAGAGGTAGAATCGCTGACTGACACCAATTCATTCGGGTTTCAATCCTGGGTTAAAAGCAATCGGATGTCTAACCGTATTGATGAGCTGTGATACAGCAAAACAGATCTGTCTGCGGATGACTATACATAGAAGACACTACGGTCTATATTATAATACAGAGGATATATAAACCTATTCTTCACTACTCAATAACATAATTATTGCAAAATATAAAATAATGCTATTAAAGACAAAAAACACATGGCAAGAGCATTCATAACTGGTAGTAAAGAGAATGTACTGAGCCGAGGTTGCCTTACTATTGTCTCATGAAGTGAGCCAATGTTGCCTCGTTATTGTCTCTCTCCATGAGCATGACTGGAGGGTAATATATATATATATATATATATATATATATATATATATATATATATATATATATATAATAAATTTCGATGTTCAAAAATGTTGAATGATCATTTCAACATGAAATCCCAAAGAGAGATTTCACATCACATTGGCAACTACCACATTTCAAAATGAAATAAAAAAGAAATAAATGTGAAATCTCTCTTAGGGATTTCATATTGAAATGATCATTCAACAGTTTTGAACATCGAAATTTATTTTATTTTATATTAGCTCTGTAATTTTAATTACATTGAGCTCTCCACCTGTATCATTTTTTAATATTAAAATATTAATTTTAATTAGGATTGGGTCTTTGGGATTTACCTTCCTGCTTTTCCTTTTGGATTAAAGTTGTTTTAATATATATATATATACACAAATAAATACACAACAGTCTTTATTATAATAGAGAGTGTTATGTTTAGTTACAACTCATTTTGAGGTGATATTCATGATTTTTAAACAGCGAGATTAAGATGGACTTATAGGTTTGATTCCTGTTGGGAGACATATTTTTTTCTTAAATAAGACTTTTAATGTGTGGGTGGTAGACATTAATTTCATAAAAAATAGAGGTCTCTCCACAAACTTTTGTACCCACAAAATATAATGTTTTGTAGTAATAATAAATATGTACACACTAACACATGCAGGTATATATACACCCTGGTTTATAAATTCTAAAAAAAAATTTCCATTAAAAATTTTTTTTTTAACCATTTCACCCCAAGCAAGGCAGTACTGCCACTGGTGCACCGCGGGCTACATAAGAGAAGAGCAAAGACAAAGAAGAACTGAAGAGGAACAAGTGACAGCGGGTATCAGAGAATGGGCAAGAGAAGGATGGGAATACTGGGGTGAAGAGAGTTGTGTGAGAGTACAGTGAAAAAGGGAGGAAAACTTCCTGGCCTGACATAGTGACACAAACTTCCTAGCAGTAGATTTAGCTATTGATTCAGTGTAGTTGTTTTACTTGAGGTCGGGCTGAGAGAGTGAGGCCAAGGAGGTGCAGTGTATTGCTTTCGAGGAGACTAGATAGATCCATGCTAATGGTCGGTGGGGGGGGGGGAGAAACAGTCTATGGTAGTTGATGGATAGCAGCTTCGTTTTGGAAGCATTAAAATTAACGAGCCATTTCATGCCTTAGTCCGCCACAGACTGGAGGTCTTTCTCAAGGTCAGCAACGAGGTTATCTTTGCAGATTTCTGACTGAGGCAAGAGTAAATGGTAGTGTTGTCAGCGTAAATGCCTACTTGGGATTTGATAATATTAGGGAGATCATTGATGAAGATCAAAAAGATTGTCAGGCCTAGGATAGGATCTGAAGGCATACCTGTTTAAGACAACCTTCATTATTGTAGGAATCTTATAGAACAACCAGCCAGTGATCAACTAGAATAGAAGTCCAACTGACAAAAAACCACCAGGGCAAATTGGTCAGTCAGTCAGTTAAGTGCCATATGTGAAACACACTTGGGCGATCATGTCTTGAAAGAGACATGAGTGACTGGGCAGAAGATTATCCCGCAGTAGGTTGCCATTGCTTTCTGCGGTAGACTGGTTGCCGACCAAGGCTATAGAACCCAATCTGTCCTGCTATTTAACCCATAACTGGAAGGAAGAGATGGATTAATACCTTTCCCAAGGGTATTTGCATGTAAGTGAATACAATGGATTCAACTGGCTCCCAGGTTTCTCATTCCGAGCCGATATCCACTGTATCGCAATGCACATCAGGTGGTTTAAATAATAACCTGGGAGATTCCATTCTGTTACAGGCAAGTCTATTCTGTAAGCAGTGATTGGCTGATAATTTCAGTGTGTACATTGAGCTCCATAAATATTGAGCACAATATCCACCATTTGTCTTTGGGCCACATAGGGACATGTATTCAATTCCAACCCTGTTTATTTTTGTCTGCCAACTGGACACTAGTTGGAAACATCAGGAAGGTGAGTCTCACAATCTTGAATGTTCACCTTCCTACAGGGAGACAAAAGAAGACCACCATGTTGAAAGGTAAGTTATTTGACTTCTACAATTATGCATTTTAATAGGAGCAATTTGATCAAACCAAGCCAGCATCCAGTGATACCACAGCCTTGTAGCTTGTGCAGAAAGCCGGCACACCAGACCCTATCAAATGCTTGGAAGATATCCAAGTCAACATTTAGAGCTTTGCCATTCTTATCAAGGACCTGGTATATGTATTCAGTGATGGTTGTTAGCAAATCAGCAGTAGACCTAGCAAAGCAGAAGTTATACTGTCTGTCTAAAAATAGTTTATAGATGATGAGATGTTGAACTATTTCAGCATTGATGATAACCTTGAACACTTTGCTGAGAATTGGTAGTAGGGTGATAATTAGAGTGGTCTGAGGGTTCTCCTCAGGAACAACAGAAGAGAACTTCCAGCAAGTAGGAAAACAGGAAGCAGAGAGACAGTAATTATAGAGTTTAAAGAGGCCAGAGGAGAGTTCAGAGGAACATTTCTTCAAGACACTGGGATTCTGTCACCTCCGCTCGCCTTATGGGGGTCAAGTTTTAAAATTATCTTAGAGACCAGAGAAAAGGTTATGTAAACATCTCTCAGTTGAGCCTCAGTTCAAAGAGGGAAGTCAATTGCAGATACTCTAAATGACTCAAATGTGGAGTTGAATAAAAATCTGCAAGCAAAGCACTCAATCTTGTCCACAGTGGCTGTGAGGACCTCAAATTTATTGATCAAAGGAGGGATGGAGGATTTGCTGTTGTTCAGCACACATTTGCAGAGCCACCAGTAGTCTTTGGAGCCGAACTTGTGGGCTGCTATATGCTGCTTCATTCTCTCAGCAAACAACAGCTTAGCATCTTTTAAGTTCCTCTTACATTCGTTACAAGCAGAGGAAAATAGGTGCCTATTATGGTCAGATGAGTGGCTCCAATATAGCTGGAAGAAGTGATTCATGTGGGCAATGGTGGCAGAGCAGGCAGGAGAGAACCAGGGTTTGAATAGGGTTTAGGTCAAAACTTCCTGACTGAGATAAAAGTATCAATGCCAGCTTTCACCTAGGAGGAGGCCTCAGAGGCGCAGTTCTCAACAGGAAGGCTTTCTCAATAGAAGTCACGTAGAAAATTGCTGAACAAATCCCAATCTGCTCTTTGGTAACAGTAAGAAATTCTGCTGGTAGAAGGTTCCTGGGGGGAGTGGGGGTGGAGAGAAATGGAAATGACATCATGATTGGAGCTTCCAAGAGGGAAAAGCTACAAGGCCTGGCAGAAGTCAGGGACAGAGGTGAAGCAGAGATCTATCAGAGGAAGGGGAATGGTACAGAAAGAAAAGATAGCCAGCTGATTTTAGTAGTGAAAGACAAAGATACATATATGTGTGGTCAGGAGATTTGAGAGAAGTCACCTTAGGTAGATGTAGGTGTTCATTGATGTCAACCCCCTGACCATGCATATGGATTGTGGAGTCCTAACTTAAGAAGGGAAGGTAGCCAGGAATCAAGAAGTCAGAGGTGGGGACTGAGGGCTTAAAATTAGATTCACAAAGCGTGAGGATATCAGGGGACTTTTCGTGGAAGAAAGATTCCACGCTGCAGAAGTTGGTATGTATACCTCCTATGTTCATAAAGGAAATGTTGAAGGGTTTAGGTGATTTTGGTTTGTTTTTGAAGATGCTATTGATTAAATGAGAACAAGAAAAAAATAATTAAAAATAAATATCCCCAATGCCAGTTGTTTGTGAGTGTTCATGTATATGTACATTCAGACACACACAGACACGCATGATGGGGTGCTGAAAAGTTCTCAGCCTGACCTAATTTTCAACAGCTAACCAAATTGCTGTACAGCAGCACCATATATGAATATATATATATATATATATATATATATGAAATGAATTGTTTGAACATTATTTTTTATCGATAGTTGTATTTAAGTAGATATTCTGTTCTTTAATTAAACAGTATTACATATTTATATCTACTGGCCTGATTATTTACGATAAATTTTTATTATGAAAACATGTGTCATTTGGCAGGATTCGAACTTGCGACCCCTATCTACATAGGGGAAGCTACTATTTGATCTGGCAACATCTTAGACCGCTTGACCACGAATGACCTCCAGTCTAAATGAGGTTTTAATCAAACCTATATAACACAATTTTCAATTCATCGTAACAACCATATCTGCTCTGAAATGTATCGTAATGTCAACAAATGTAAACATGTTACGGACGAATTTTAATGAAACTTGGTTATAAACAACCGACAATTTGAAATGAATTGTTTGAACATTATTTTTTATCGATACTCATATTTAAGTAGATATTCTGTTCTTTAAAATTTATCGTAAATAATCAGGCCAGGAGATATAAATATAAAATACTGTTTAATTAAAGAACAGAATATCTATTTAAATACGAGTATCGATAAAAAATAATGTTCAAACAATTCATTTCAAATTGTTGGTTGTTTATAACCTAGTTTCGTTAAAATTCATTAATTTCCATAATATATATATATATATATATATATAAAAGTCAGAAATTTAAGTCAACACTCAGAGCAACAGTCTGTTTAATGCTAAAAGCAATTGTCAGACTTGAGAATTGCAATTGGTATACACAAACTGTTGCCTATGAGTGTTGACTTCAATGTCCTTTTATATTCATATATGCTCTATCCCTGATATTAAGCACTTTAACCTATAAACATAGCATACCTTAAAACTATATTTTATTTTTTATATATATATATATATATATATATATATATATATATGGGAGCACGGCACACATGCATGCATAAACTAAGAAAAAAGCAAAAACTTACAGCAATGAGAAGTGCATATGAAGCAAAAAATCGAAAAGTATAAGCAGTTAATTGCAGATACCCCTGATGAGTGGACAGAGTGATTTCCAGAGAATTTGTCTATGAAAATCTGGACTTAGGATGCTGAAAATAACATCAACTAAGTAACAAAACTTTAACTTGTCATAATTCCACATTTTATATATATATATATATATATATATATATATATATATATATATTCTTCATTTGTAAATGAGTTATTACAAGTTTACAAATGAAGAATGTTCAAAAGTTTTACAATATAATTGTACTGAACACGTTTTAATACAACTGTGTTCTGGTCTAATTTTATTATGACCAAAAATTAAGTAATTAAATAATCGATATATATATATAAATATATCCAGATGAATAAGGAACAAAGAAAACATTTATAAGGTTCAAAACATTAATTTAAATCAGTGCTCAATATAGAAATAGAGCAATGAATATTTATTATAAATTTTACTTTAGAACATGTATAAACTTACATATATAAGGGATTTTTGTTGAGAGATGATATAACTAGTAAATGAGTCTGATAAAAGAGGCAAAGTTATTTTTCACAATTGAACAGCTCTTTTACACTGAAGAAAATATGCAATTCTGCTAGTTTTTGTTTGATTTTTTGTTGTTTTGTTTTTGTTTTCTTTTCACTGCGTAAAGTTACTGACAAACCAACAGGTGATCTGAACATCAAATGACCAAAAAACATGTACAACCTTATATATATATTGGTCGAGTTTCAATCCCAGCCAGAAGCAAGTAGATGTCTAGCCACACTGATGAGCTGTGATACAGCGAAACAGGCTTGTATGTGGATGACATATATATGATGCTCTCAATACAATTAAGCTGCGTAAAGTTACTGACAAACCAACAGGTGATCTGAACATCAAATGACCAAAAAACATGTATGACCTTATATATATATATATTGGTTGAGTTTCAATCCCAGCCAGAAGCAAGTAGATGTCTAGCCACACCGATGAGCTGTGATACAGTGAAACAGGCTTGTATGTGGATGACATATATATGATGCTCTCATTACAATTAAGCTCTTTAGAGGAGAAAATTAAAAAAAAAAACAATTACTACTTCTGTGATTTATACATTACTCTTCAGCAATGAATTGAGTTCTTTTGGTGACTAGCATCTGTATACACCGCTTATATATAACACACTTAAATTTCTCTTCTCTGATTCCCTGCGCCTTTGCCTTAGGGGTTAGCAACTCTGACTGATACCAAATCAGTCGAGTTTCGAGTTTTTTATTCTTGTCAGAAATACAATTTTTCTTTAGTAACCCTCTTCAAATTAGGCTGATTGTTATTAATTTCACTGTTTAATAAAATAAAGAAACAAGGATAGCAATTCAAAAATGTGGATGCACCAAAAATAATGTTTGTAGTCATAAGAAATAATATTGGATAAAAAATATCCTTTTAAATATATATATATATATATATACTGAAAGGAAAAAATTTCAGCATCCATTCTTCTTTGTGTGCATATGTAACTGCATTAGAATAAATATCACTTTATCTGATGAAGTTCTAAAGGTTGAAATGCATCAAATTAAAATTTTTTCTAAATTATCATTAATTTTCTTAATATATTAATCATTTCACCTTACTCAAAGCAATAAAGCCACTAGGAAGCAAAGAGTTACTGAGTGTTAGCGCATATGAGAAAAACAATGGTCAAGGAGAGTGGACAATAAAGAAAAAAGAATTCAAACGATATTATATATATTCAGAAGATAACAATTGACATTGGATTGAAATTTCTGAAGATCAAAGTTGACCAGAAAGCAAGATGCTATAAGAGAGTTCCACAAGTGAGAAATTTGCCAGAAGAAACTGTTAGCATAGAACTTACAGTTACATCTAACTATTTCAACTGTAAAATGAGAAGACCTTGCCACCAATCTGGTATTGCACTTAAATTCATAAAGTCTAGGTACCATGGTGGAAAGTTTATCAGAACAATTGCCATAAAAGTATTTATAATTAAGACACAGGGAAGCTACATTATGACAGTAGGAAAGGGCCTGAAGCTGAAATGCCAGGTCAGGACAAATAGCATTGCAGATTTTATTGAGAATCTCTAAATATATTGCAGAAACATCAGACCAGATATGGTCGCAATATTCAAAGCAATTATGAATGATGTACACACATGCACACACACACACACACACACACACACACACACATATATATATATACATATACATATATATATATATATATATTCGTCATCCACATACAAGCCTATTTCTCTGTATCACAGCTCATCAGTGTGTCCACTTCAAATTCCCAATGATAGTGGCTGAATTTATAAGAAAGAAGAATCTATTTCAGGAACTCCTTGTATCTACTAAGAGGCATGTCCCTTTCCCAGTCTCCTCTTTTATATATATATCTATCTAAACTTATTTATAAATAGAACTTTGTCTCTGTGTGTGTGTGTGTGTCCGTTACCTATAGAATCCGAAACGGCTGAACCGATTTTCTTGAAAATTTACACAGTTGTACTATAAGTGTCTGCAAGTGTTCTTAGCTAGGTTTTGTGTTGAGGTACACCCGATAAATATTGAAAATCGATAATTGAAAAAATCGGGTTATAGAAGGAGTGATCCGATTTTAATCAAATTTGATACACTCATAGACAAAGACATAAGAAACGATATTCAGAAATTTCAAAGTTGCAGTTCTTACAATAGTGCAGAAAATTTGATATCGATACCAGGAAATCTAAATTTAACTAACATCCATTCATTTTTCTTTCAGTCTACGGTTTTGCTTTAACTGGAAACAACTATTGCTTTTTAGTCTTTTGTGCCAACGTCCAAAGTGTCTGAGCACCAGGACCATGGATTAGTTTTAAAGCTTTCATTACACCCAAGCAACGCCGGGCTATACTGCTAGTATATATATATACCGAGCACTTTCACCCATGTGTATAGCATACCTTACAACTATATTTTATCATATAAAGAGTGTTCCTAAAGTCTGGATACAGGCAAAAATTAATATGTTCAAGAAAGGAAATTTTCAACATTTTATTGAATTGGAATAATTGCAAATAACATCTTCAATATGATTTTCATCATTTGTGATGCAAAGGTTGATGCATTTTGCAAGATTTATGTGAACTCAATTTTAACACATTCACTCTTTATGCATTTAACCAAGTGTGTTGCATCTGTGATTTTCATTGAGTGCACCTTTAGCAATACCCGACGAAAAAGTCAAATCTTCCTTCTTTTGACAAAATCGTATTTAATCTGTGGAAGTAAAAAAAAATATTTCCTATATGTCCAGGCCATAAGGACATTACACATATGTGTATGTGTTTGTGTAATTATTAATAATAAAATAAAATCACTTACTTATTTTCTTCAAATTAACACTCACTTTCATAGACTTTCATACGCTCACACACATACTGTTCAAAATTTACTATATCTACAGGGGGAACATGCTCAATATCACAAACAGAGCATTTATAAATATAGCCAATGTCAACAAAGGAATCAACACTCAATGTACTTTTATATTCTATCACTGTAAACATTATTTTTAGTGGATACTTATATTTGACTAGAAGCTTTGTTTATTATTAAACAGTAATTATTTATGCCAGCTTCAAGAAATCTTCTTCTAGAAAAATATGATATGCACTCTCTGGCAATCAGGCAGGGCTGAATATTTTTCTTTAATAAGATTTCTTGAATATTCAGGCCGGTAGATTAAAATAAATAAATATACTGTTTAATAAATAAATGGAGTGTTTACTTAAATATGATTATCCACTAAAAATAATATTTAATGTGATAAAATATGTCTGATTAATGAATAAAAATCCATTACTACTCTCTCTCTCTCTCTCTCTCTTTCTCTCTCTCTATATATATATATATATATATATGTATGTGTGTGCATGAGAAAGAGTGTAAGTGAGACTGTGTATATAAGAAAGAGTGAAAAAGAGAGAGAGAGAGATTTGTATGTCCATCTGTACAAGTGTCTCTGTTTTCTCTCAGAAAGAAATACAATGGATATTTCAAGATAAATTTTAGAAAATATGCAAGAGTTATATTTTTTTCTAAATTGAGGAGAGAAAGATTATCGAGATTTTTTTATGTTCTTAAAAAAATAACTTTCTGAGTTTACTGGGTTTTTTTTTGTTTTTTTGTTGGTTTTTTTTTTTGGTTGGGGGTTGCAAGGGATATCATTCTCTTTGGAAAAATTTCTTAGGAAAATGTTATTTTTCATTTTTATCTTATTTCAGTGTTCCATCAAGAAAAGCTTCAATTTTTATATTTTTATATTCATCTTTCTAGGATGCATTTACATTTTAGTGATATTTTTATGTATTCAAAATACATTATTTTTTATGTGCTGTTTTTTAATCAGTCTGATTCCAAAAGAGAAAATGCAAGCCTCTTAATTAAGAAAAAGAAAATTTTTTATCTTTCTCTCTCAGTAACTCTCTCTCTTTCTATTTGTGTATATATATGTGTGTGTGTGTGTGTGTGTGTGTGTGTCTACACTGGGAAAGTAGACTAGATCTGTTGTTTAGGAGTTTGTTGGTATCCACTGGGTTAAAAATAGATCTCGAACAAGGATGAGTAATACATGGCCCTAATGATTGCTGAAGGTGTGAGACTGCCACTAACTACAGTTTTGATTTCTGTATTTCTCTTTCTCTTTTTTTCTTTACAGCTTCTTTTCTCACACTCCCCACCTGTGGAATTCCCTTCCATACACTTGCTTCCCCGACAGCTACAATCTCCAGGAGTTTAAATGTAAGATCAATAGACACCTCCTAACACACTAACTTGCATCCATTCTCTCAAACACTCTTCCCATCTACCTGACCCTCATTCTCGCTATCCTTACCCGTCTATCACCCTCCTTCTGACATTTCCTATATCTAAGCACTCTTTCCAATCACTTTCCCCTATGTTACCTCCTAACCACTCTTTCTCATCACTTTCCCTTATGTGCAATAGTGGCAGTAGAATGCCTTGCTTGGGGTGAAATGATTAAAATATATATATAAACTAGGGGTGATGGATAAATTGTTGCCATTTTATATTTTTAATTTCATACATGCATGTTGTTTGTTTTTAATTTGTCATCTACACAGTATAGTTGGGCTAGTTGGGCACCATCTGTGAGAAAAAATAAACACCATTAAGCGATTTAATCCACCAGAAATTCAGAAATAGCATGCTGTAATGCTTGACATTCATATTGGTAGCTCTAATATGAACATTTCAAACAATCTGGGTGCCAATCTGAAGACAGTGCAGATGATTTAAAAAGAGTTGGATGAAATATCCAGTCAACATCATGATGTTTGGAGTGATCACTAATGATGTCAACAATATGCCTCAATTAACTTTTGCACAGGGCCTCAGACTCAACACAGAGGCCTATATTAAGTACCTTGTGAAGGTAGTGCAGCCCTGAGTCATTAAGGTGACTCCTTGACTCCACACCATACCAAACAAGCAGGAGAACCATTTCATGGCCGTTAGATAGATTTCTACAGCCACTTCACCCCTTACATCTGGGCCACCTAACTCCCAATACTTCAACCCCTTTGATCATTATGTGTGGGGCACAGTTGAGCAAGAGACTAACAAAAAGGAAAAGATGAACTGAAGGCTAAGAATTATGGAAGCATGCCCTAAATTATAGAAAAAGGCTATCCAGAAAAGATCCAGGAAATTCTGAAGTCGTTTTGAAGGCCTCGTTTGAAGCCAATGGGGATTTCATTAAATAAATTTGCTACTTAGTATTTCATAATATTTTCACCTAGTTTTGGTAAATGTATCTGTTAAAATGACATGTCAGGGTTATTTTTATTTTTAGTGTAATTTACACGACAATTTATCCATCGCACCGAGTATAATATAGTTAAACAATCTGTTCATATGATTCAGTTCCATGTGTTGAGGTGGGCATTTCCCATGTCTCACAGGACAATTCTTTCACACTCTGCTTGAAATCACTCTGCCAGAAAATGAAGAATCCACTTTTCCCTGAAAATGTTAAATTCTTTGAGAAAGCCGTTTTGCACTTACCTGAAACCTGGATACATGCTGATATGTATTTTGATACAGAAATAGGGAAATACATTATGGAAGTGTGCACATTTTTTTCCTACTATTAAATGGAAATAATTTACACAGACATATCTGTAATGTTCAAGCCTCTTCATATTTATCTATCTTTTTATATAACTGTCTAAGTCTGTTCCTCTCAATGTATTTAGCTCTCTATCTCAATCTATCTATCTGTCTATCTATCTATCTATCTATCATAATCTATTCATTATCTATTTATCTATCGCATTCAGTTTTTATATATCTACACCTATCTGTTCATATCTGTCTATTTATTTATCACAATCTATTCATTATTTATCTACCTTTCTCAAGCTGTTCATTATCTATCTATCTATCTATCTATCTATCTATCTATCTATCTATCTATCTCATTCTGTTTGTATATCTATCTATCTAGCTAGCTATCTCATTCTCCTGACAGAGAGATGGTTGGTAAGACTTAATGTATACTGATTCCAAAATCTTCAGGTCATAATCAGTATTAGCCTTACTCAGCACTGAAAACATGACCAGGCTATAAAACTGAGCACACTGCTGGTTTTTAATCAAATATTCAACTATTTCTGATACTTGATACAATTTTTTCGTCATAAATGTTTTTTTAATAAGTATATATATATATATATATATATATATTTCTCTCCTTGGAAATTTATTTTTAAAAATTTCCCTCTTTTTACTTTAATTTTTTTTCTCAAGATGTATGAATGCATACTGAATCAAAATGAAGGTAAGTAATATGTTTTTATCTTGTATGTTCATGTGTGTGGGCATATTTGCATGTGAATATGCGTGTGGGGAAGCTAGGAAAAATTCTGAAAATAACTTTTTTTATCATATTTGTCTTACACTTCCTTTCTTATAATTTTCTTACATTTATTTATTTTGCAAACATTGTGAAATAAAAATCAATCTCAGAGGAAGAGCTCTGGTAATAAAGGAAGTAAAAAAGAAGAAATGAAAGACAAAAATAGAATTTGGCAGGAAGAGAAGAAATAGATATAATTTAGATGCCCCAAAAAAGACATAAGTAAACAAAATTACACATCCAGAAGTATATATATATTATTTGCATTTATTTGTGCATGTGCGTTTATATATATTTATTAATGATTAACTATATTCTATAGGAATATATTCATATATGACCCATGTATGCTTTGAAAGGCTTCTTAGTTAAGCCAAAAAAGAACAGCTCTCTCTCTCTCTATATATATATATATATATATATATATATAAATATATCTGGGTGTATAATGAATAATGGATCAAAATGAAAAATCAGAGAGTCAACTCTGAATTCTTGTCTAGTTCATAATAATCACTCATATGCAAATATACTTGGAAAAGGTATGAATACATCCTTTATACCTTATCTATGGTTAGGTAGCAGGAAAAACTGGGTCCTATAGCCTTGGTTGCCAACCAGTCTCAGAGAAGAAAAACTCTGAATTCAAACCAGCCTAGAAATCAATGACAAATGGTTGATGAGGTTCGTGTAGAAGTCAGCAGCCAGCATGCAGCTAGGAGATAGAACAGTATGAAAAAAAGCCTGCATCTGACATGTGACACACAGTGCACCAATAGAGCACATGGTGCTGTGATGGAGAGACGGTGCATTGCAGGACACAGGTAACTGACCACTTTATAAGCAGTTCACTTGTGCAGGTTGTTCAGAAAAAACTTAAAATTTTATGAACACTCATATATATATATCAGCATGCAGTGTGGGTATAGAAGAATCCAAAGGAGTATCCTGTACATACAGTTGTAGGATAACTCTCTAAGAGAGCTCTAAACATCTATGCATATAAATACATATAGAGCAAATATAAGAAAAATTAAGGCAGACACGTTATTTCATGGTGAATCGAAAGTATAGGCCTATTTCAGGCAAACCATCATCAGCTTCTGTCTTTATTTGACAAAGGATTTTAAAATCCTTTGTCAAATAAAGACGGAAGCTGATGATGATTTTAAAATCCTTTGTCAAATAAAGACGGAAGCTGATGATGGTTTACCTGAAATAGGCCTATACTTCCGATTCACCATGAAATAACGTGCCTGCCTTAATTTTTCTTATATATATATATATATATATATATATATATATATATATATATATATATATATACACACTACCAGCCATAATTATTAGGCCACCCCAGTTTTTTTCAGTTTTAAAAAATAATGTATTTCATACTATTTTTAGTATTTATTGCCAAGTGGATAATTCTAAATAAAAATAAAATGGTTCATTTGTTATTATTACCTGGCAAAATTTTACAAGGTATCCAGGAAGCCTTTGCTTTGGTCAGCCAATAATAAGAAGAGACTAGCATGGGGAAGAGAGCACAAAAACTGGACACCAGAACAGTTCATTTGATGCACATGTTGTTGGCCAATATTAACAAAAGAACCATTCTATTTTCATTTAGAATTATCCACTTGACAATAAATACTAAAAATAGTATGAAATACATAATTTTTAAAAAAAACTGGAGTTGCCTAATAATTATGGTTGGTATTATATATATATATATTTGATGATCATACTGGGTTTGGAAACTAGGTTGTGTGGAAAACCTTTTCCAGCTAAGGGATATAAATATATATATACTTGTATTTTAAATCCAAAAAAGAAAGTGTACATAGGTAAAATTCCAAAAACCAGATCCTGTTAAGATTAATTTTATCAATATTAAAAATGATCCAGGTGGAGGGCTCGATGTAAATGGTATTATCTATTTACAGAGCCATATCTGTACATTATATCAATAAATTCCAAAATTTACATTCGTTGAATAGCAATTTCAGCAAGAAAATTCTCATTTCATCAGCAACAATCAAAAACAAAAATTTATTAATTCAAATATGGTACAAAACTTCACATACTGGAAGGAGACCAAAAATTTATCCATACACAGGAAGTTAAAAAAAAAAGATGGTGGATGGAGGAAGAAAAAAATTTATTTTAAATTGTTTATTATATTAAAATTTGTCATCCAGACATAAAAAAAGTCATGAATCTCTGTCTCTCATCATCATTTATCCATCACACCCAATGGTGCAACATTTTGTAGCTATTTTTGTAACAAACTGTTTTTTACGGGGCAGGGTTGTTAGCCCTGCACTCAACCCCCAAACCTGGAGGACTAGTGGACCATTCTTGGTCCTTATATTTACAGCACCTGGTATTCCCAAATGGTCACCCATTTAAGTACTGACCAGGCTCGATGTTGCTTAACTTTGGTGATCGGATGGGAACTGGTGTATTCAGCACGATATAACTGTAGACCGAATCTCTGTCTCTTCTACTTTTTTAATGTCTGGATGACAAACTTTAAATAATTTTTTTTTCTTTATACTCCCTTCATTTTTTTTTTTGAACATCCTGTGTATGGATAAGTTTTTAGGCTCCTTCTGGTATGTGAATTTTTGTACCATATTTGAATTAATAAATTTTTGTTTTTGATCATTGATAATGAGACGAGAATTTTCTTGCTGAAATAGCTATTTAACAGAATGTAAATTTTGGAACTTATTGATAAAATATATATATATATCATTATCATCATTGCTTAACATCCATTTTTATGAAAACATGAGTTGGGCAAGGTTTTTATGATGGTTCCCTAACTGAATCATCATGAAATATTGGAGCAAGTTTTACAGCTATAAAATCAGTTTAGGAGACTGGAAACTCAGTGATTTTTAACAAGACACCATCTCTTGAAAGATTACCTACAAAGTTTAGAGTTGATCCTGAGTATGATGATAAACTACATCTAGCACCAAGGCCACTGATCAGAAGGTTTAGAGGAATGTAAAACTACCTCTTAATTGCTTTTGTTTCCAGATCCACCCTGACCTGGGATAGTAGCACCTGTTGGAATCCCAGCTATAGGCAAATAGTTAACTCCCAAACTGAGATCATTTAAGAGAAAAAGAAAAAGAAAATGCTAGGCTGTGCAAGATTTTTTAGCTTAGCTAGCAACTGAAAAAAAAAAACCTTTACATCTACTCTGCATAAAATAGAGTAGACTGATATATATATATATATATATACAAATTAAATTTTATTTCTACCTAATATTTAAAAATAAAATAAATTGCCTGTAAAAATCCTCTCTATTATAATAAAGATCATTGTGCATATATATATATATTTCCCTCCTGTCATGGTCATGGAGAGACAGACAATAGCGAGGCAGCATTGGTTCAGTTCATTCTCTTACATCAGTAATTAAACTTTTCTCCCGGTTATCAAAGCTCTTGCTGCATGTTGGCTCTTTATTTTATTTTATTTTTGCAATGATTATGTCGTTGAGTAGTGAAGAATATATATATATATATATATATATATATATATATATATATATATTTGTTTTTTTATGTCTTAATAAAAGGTTCTTAATAGTAGGTACATTAATAGAAATGTTGCTGTCATTTTAGACAGCATATTGATATAAACATTTTGCTATCATTTCAGACGGTACGGGTCTACTCATGGTAGTATAATTTACCTTGATTTTTTATTTTTAGAAAACAACTTAAACTTTGTTTAAATCTAAATAAGCCATTTATATTCAAGAGAAGTTACAAAATTAACTGTCTCTACCTAAATACATGCACTTAAAACACACAGGCTCTTAGTTTAATCTACACTTCTAATGTCTTGACCTACACTTCGAAATTTTATTTCCTAATTATGTTTTTAATTAATTCTTTTATATTTTTCTAGTTTGTTTTTAAGAAGTTTTTTTTATATCAGCCAATTTTCAATCATACCCCATCTTTTGAACAGGAGTAGAGGTTTATCCCTTGTTTCCTGCTTAGCATTGTATTAAGAGTTGTGCGCATAGCTTTTTGTCTGTATGACTGTCTGAAGGCTATAAATCTTTGCTTTGAGGGTACCAGTTTGGCATTTCTTTAACTACTGCACTTTGACAGGTTTCAAGGAGCTCAAACTTTTTAGTAGCACTTAAAATGGCTACTTTGGTCAACAGTCACATAATATCAGGTTTCTTGCAGTGCCATGTTACACATGGCTAGGTCTGCCTGTCAGGAGTTCAATGGGCAACCTAGAGGTCACACTATATTTCATCACCTTCTTCATCGCCTTCCAAAGAACTTGTATTGCCTTAGACAATCAACAGTGGTGATTATTTTTGGCCTCTTCCACTTTAAAAGTTTATTTTATCTTTACTACAAATAAAAAAAATAAAACCAAGTCAAAAATCACCAAAGCCCCTCAACCTTTCTTTCTTTAACATTCATGATACTGGTACCAATTTCTTTAGTGCGGAATCATTTCATCCCAAGCAAGGCAAAGCTACTAATGGTGTGCAGCGGTTTTCAGTGAGAGAAAAAAGAACAAGGTCCAAACAGAAGATATTGAAAAAAGGATAAGAGACGAATGGGTTTCAATGAAAAGAAAGATGGCAACTGATATTGCATTTAAACTTTTGGAGATTGTCACTATCATGGAAGCAAGTCAACAGAAGGGAGTTCTATAGTATGAGAAAAAAAATCTCAGAGTATAAGCAGTTATATTTAGCTATTTCAACAGTAAAAGCATGGAATGATGATGCCAATTTAGTAGTACACATGATTTCATGTGATCAGTACACCAAAGAAAAAGCTCATCAGAGCAGTTGCCATGAAAATATTTGTAGAAAAGACAGATGGAAGCCACATTATATCAGTGAAAAAGTGACTGAGGTCAAGCTGCTCAGTCATACTTAGAACATTTGCAAGACTTACTAGTTCTCTGTGAAACTAACCTAAACTCTTCAATCTCTAACACCGAATTCTGTTTATGACTATCTTCCTCTTTGTTGAAAGGATTCTAGTTTCCATATTCATGACCATGGTGTCTGTGTTCATGAAAATCTCCTAATGCAACAAATTGGATTGTTCTTGTATATGCTTCTGAGTGTCACTATTAAACTCAGTTATCATTTCTTCCAATTGATTGATCTGAGCTTTCAACCATTAACCGGTTCTGTCTACATAGTCAGCATCACAATGTAATTTGAATAAACAACTTACAAAACTAATATAATGGGTCAGATTCTTGCAGATCAGCCTCAACATAAGTTGGGCACCAAAATGATTTCAAACTCATAGCGGTTAAAAAATGTTATATATTTTTTTTTTTTTTAACCATATCACCCCAAGCAAGGTGGTAACGCCACTGATGTGCAGGGGGCTACATAAGAGTGAAGAGATTGGAAAAGAGAAAACCGGAAACCACATCCTAAACAGGAAACAAGGGATGAGCCTCTTAACCTGTTCAATAGATGTGGGTGGAGTGTGAACCGGGTGATAGTTTAGTCTATCTACTCCAATTGAAAGAAAAAACAAAGTGTGAAGATTAGAAAAGAGAAAACCGGAAACCATATCCTAAACAGGAAACAAGGGATGAGCCTCTTCACCTGTTCATTAGACGTGGGTGGAATGACTTATGGTGAACATGCTATGTGGAAATTGTTTTCAGTGGTGCACACAATTCTAGAAAGATAGTTTATTACAAATTCTTAGAACACGAACAAACTGTTAATCACTGTTTATTTGAAAATGTTGAAAGGGTTATGAGAATCTGTTTGGAGTACAAGACTTAAATTCTGGTCTGACAAGTGCATTCTCTACCATTACAATGTTATTGTACATGGTATGTTAGGAGTTTCTGGCTAAGAAATCCATTATGGAAATGGGCAGCCATTAAACTTATTTGCCAAGTTTAGACCACCTGTAAGTTTTGGCTATTTCTGAAACTGAAAATTCTTTGAAAGGACAACAATTTGCTGATATCTGTGAAATCTAGCAATATGTGACGTCATTATTGAAAAGTTTTCTGTACAAGTAAGTAAACAACTTCCACAGGATTCAAACTGTCACACAGTATATATATATATATATATATATATATGAAGATTAACAAAATGGTTATAAACAAACCAACAATTTGAAATTATTTGTATTTTAAGTAGATATTCTTCTGTTTATAATAAAAGAGTTTTATATTTATTTTTATTTCTGCAGGCCTGATTATTTGTAATAGATTTTTGTTACAAAAATGTGTGTTATTTGGCAGGATTCGAACCTGTGACCCTGATCCACATAGGAGAAGCCACCAACTGCTTTAGCGCATCTTAGACCTCTCAACCATGAATGACCAACAGTCTAAACAAAGAGGTCGAGCAGTCTAAGATGCGCCAGAACAATTGGTGGCTCCCCCTATGTGAAAAGGGTTTGCAGGTTTGAATCCTGCCAAATGGCACACATTTTCATAACAAAAATTTATTGTAAATAATTAGGCCGGTAGAAATAAATATAAAACTCTTTGATTATAAACAGAAGAATATCTACTTAAAATATGAGTATTGATCCAAAATAATGTTCAAACAAATAATTTTATTTATATATATATATATATATATATATATATATATATATATATATATTGGGTTCTATAGCCTTTTGAGACATGATTGACCAAGTGTGTATCACGTATGGCATTTAACTGACTACTGAACATTGCCTGGTGATGAGATAAAACTTCAAACACAGAAATTTCTGTGCCGTAATGTTAATTAAATTATTTCTAAATAAAAAATGAATTATATATATATATATATATATATATATATTATTTTTACACAGTAAAAAGAACCTTCAGATATTGGAGGCCATGTACATTAAATCCAAACAACCCACACTTAATAAAATCACCTTTAAATCCGGTCATAACACGTTACATTGCATTTGAATACCTGGTTCTGTTGTCATTTTGTGCTATCATGCAGTGTGACGTCATAGAACCACATTGCAAATTTGCGAACTGCGTTTGTTATTTTTGGTAACTATTGCCGTTGCCTAGCAGAGTTTTATGTCAACACAAAATAAAATTGTTGGTGATGGTGGATGTTACTGTATTACCATCTTAATAACCTCTCTGAAGATGGCTCATGTGAGCTGAAAGCTTAGAACCAAATTAATAAAAAATTATCTAAATGTTGGAGAATTTTTGTCTTTATTTTCAACTGAAATTAAAGCCAAAATACGACGTTTAGAATGGCTCATGATTAAACATAATAGACATTCATTGTCTCTTATATTTAACAGTATATGTTTAGAAAATTGTTTGCTGCCTCGATGCACTATATATAAAATGTCTGTATATATGCATACAAACATACATACAGGCAGATATTATACATACATACATACATACATACATAGAAAATGTAGAATTTGCAAAAATAATAATCTTAGCACCCATTTCCATCAAAGCATGATTTAACCACTTCGTTTACAGAGAACAGTCACTGGGAAGATCATTTAACTGAAATCTTTCTGCTTGTCCTTCCTTGTCATCTTTCCCCTGAGCACAAAGCGAACATATTTATTTGTGGATCACACCAAAAGATTTGATAAGAAATTAACACACAATAATCAGAAGACAAAATCAAAACATGGCTGAGTTAGCACAGCCGTAAGTGGCATGAGGTAGGACCTTGAGCTGAAGTAGTATGTCCAACCTTCCCCTCACCCAACTCATTACTTTATTGTCTGATGGTCAAAATTCTTTTTGGTTTCTTTGCTTTCTTTCTTGTTCCCTTCACTGGGTTTTCATTTCCACTTTCTTTCTTTTTTTTTTATTTTCTTCTGTCTTGATTCTCTTTTCCTCTCTTTATTTTTTGGCTTCTATTTCTTTCTTCTATTCTTATTATTGTTTCTTTCTTTCTTTTTCTTATTTTTTCTTTCTTTCTTTTTTCTTATTATTGTTTCTTTCTTTCTTCTTTTCTTAATATTTTTTCTTTCTTTTTCTTTATTATTATTTGTTTTCATTTTCTTTTCTTATTGTTTGTTTCTTTCTTCTTTTCTCATTTTTTCTTTTTCTTTATTTCTTATTTTTCTTTGTTTTTTCTTATTGTTTTTCTTTTTTCTTATTATTGTTTCTTTCTTTTTTCTTATTATTATTTGTTTTTTATTCTTTTCTTATTGTTTCTCTCTTTCTACTTTTCTTATTGTTTCTTTTTTCTTTTTTCTTATAATTGTTTTTTTCTTCTTTTCTGACTATTTTTTCTTCCTTTTTTCTTCTTATTTTTCTTTCTTTCTTTTCTTATTGTTTCTTTCTTCTTTTCTTAATATTGTTTCTTTCTTTCTCCTTTTCTCTTTTATTGTTTCTTTTTTCTTCTATTATTATTGTTTCTTTCTTGCATGATTATTCTCATTGATTTATTCATCTCTTGATCGTTCTCTCTTGTTCCATTCTTCCTATTTCTTTTATAATAGTTAACTGTTCATTTTTCTCTTTCTTATTCTTTGCTTCTCCTTTTTTTCTTTGATAATTGTTCTCTCTCTCTCTCTCTCTCCTTTGTTTTAATTGTTTTCTCTTCTTCTTTCTTCTTCTTTTATGTACCTTGTCCCTTCAGGACGTAGGCGATCATGGCCTTCCATGTTTCCCTATCCCTGGTGGCTCTTAGCACGCTTTCTCCTGTAACGTCTCTAAGACCCCGTTCTGTCATCCACCGGCTCAGACCTTTTAAATATGTTATCCGCTGCTTTCCTCTCTCTTTTCCCTCTATCTGGCCTGTTAGTATCAGGTTCTCCAAGCCCTCCTTCCTCATTGCATGTTCCAGGAACTTTAGTTGTCTCTTCCTGATGCTCAATATTAATTTCCTTTTCATTTCCATCATTTTCAAAACCTCATCATTGCTCACATGCTCGGTCCAGGATACCTGCAGCATCCTTCTGTAGAACCACGTTTCAGCTGCTTCAAGTTTTCCTTTCATCTTTGTTGATATTGTCCAACATTCACTGCCATATTGAGGAACTGACATCACAAAGCAATCCAGTACTCTCTTCTTTGTTTTCTCTTACTTTGTCTTAAATTTGTTATTGTTGCCTCTCTTTCTTTTATTATAGTTCTCTCTGCTTTTTCCCTTTCTTTTGTGGTTATTCTTGTTTCTTTCTTTCTTTTTATGTCCTCTTTTTGGTTCCTTCATTAATTTTTATATTAACCCTTTCAGGATTTTCTTCTACTTGAACTAGTTTTCTTTCTTTTTCATAAATTTCTCTTTCCTTGTTATTATTGTTGTTTTTTTTTTAATTTTTACTTTTCCCTATTTTTCTTCTTCCTCAAAATCTGTTTTAATTTTCCCTTTCCTTTTCTTCTTTTTTGTTGACTTAATTCTTTATTCTATGATCTTTCCATTTGAACATCATTTCTGTTTATTAGCATGGACCAGGCTTGCCTCCCAGAGAGTAAAACACTACGCCTCCTTGGTCTCACACTTTCAGCAGACCTCAAGTGGAATGACTATATCGAATCCATTGCTAAATCCGCTGCTATAAAAGTCGGTTCTCTGTGCAGGGCCCGGAGGTTTTTTCCGTCTGAATCTATCCTGCACATTTATAAATCTACCATCCACCTGTGCATTGAATACTGTTGCCATATCTGGTCGGGTGCCCCTGCTATTCTCCTTGGGCTTCTCGACAAGGTACAGCAGAGGGTCTGTAATGTGATCGATACCGACTTAGCAGACCACCTGCAGTCTCTTTCTCACCAGCGCGACGTGGCTTCCCTGTGTCTCTTCTATAAATACTTTCACAGCTTCTGCTCCAATGAACTTAGATCACTGGTGCCCCCTGGGTTCGAATTTGCATGAGATACTAGATTAGCAACTAGATCCCACCCTTTTACAGTGAAACCAATAAAATGCAACCGCAACTTTTACTCCAACAGTTTCTTTTCTCGCACTTCCCAACTGTGAAATTCCCTTCCACAAGACTGTTTTCCCGACGGCTACAATCTCCAGGAGTTTAAATGTAAGGTCAATAGACACCTCCTAACAAACTAACTCGCTTCCATTCTTTCAAACACTCTTCCCACCCACCCAACTATCTATCACCCCCCTTCTGACATTTGCTATATCTAACCACTCTTTCTATTTACCTTCCCCTATGTAGCCCCAAGCACAATAGTGGCAGTGGAATGCCTTGCTTGGGGTGAAATGATTAAAAAAAAAAAATTTTCCTTCCTTTGTTCTTTCTTTGTTCTAATATCTGTTCTTCTTCTCTTTCATTTAATTCATTTAAACTTTATTCTTTTCATTCGTTTCAACTCTTTCCATTTAGATTTCATTTTTCTGTTCTTGCTTATTTTTTTCAATTTCTTTTTTTCTGTACATCATTCTTTTTTTTACTTTTTACTTTTCACTTAGATTTTTAAGATTTCTTAGGATGTGCATTGTGGTGCTGTGGATATTGGCTGTGAATGAGAAATGGAAGAGCAAAGTTCAAATTCCAGTCGAATCTGTTGCCTTCACTTATGCGCAAATACCCTTGGGAAAGGTATTAATCCATCTCTTCATTCCAGTTATGGGTTAAATAAAAGGACAGATTGGGTCTATAGCCTTGGTTGGCAACCAGTCTACTGCAGAAAGTAATGACAATCTACTGTGGAAAAATCTTCAGTCAGTCGTGTCTCTTTTGAGACATGATTGCCCGACTGTATATCTTGTATGGCACTTAGCTGACTGAATATATTGTTAAGGTTTCTTTCTTGTATTTATTAGCTTTTACTTTTTTTCTAATTTCTTTCTTTCAGTTTTTCTTCAACCATTATTTTTCTTTTTTCTTGCTTTTTGTTTTCTCATCTTGTCTGTTTCTTTCTTGCTTTCCTCTTTGTGTTTCTTTCTTTCTTTCTGTTATTTTTCATTCTTTCTTTCTCTCATTTTCCTTCTTTTTCTTTCTTTCTTTACTATGTTTACTTACTTTTATTTTTGTTCTCTTTAAGTTTCTTTTTTTCTCTCTAAATATTCTTTTTTACTCTTCTGGTTTATTCTGCATTTTTCTTTTCTTTGAGTTTCTTTCTATTGTTTATTCACTTTTCCTTCATTTTTTCATTCTTTCTTTTCTTTTCCAGTTATCTTGTTTTCTCTTTGAATTTCTTTTCTTTGTTCTGTTTTTATTCATTTATTTCATGGAAGGATTGATTGATTCCTTTCTTTGCTTGTTTTTCTTCTGTGATTTTTTTTTTTTAGTTTTTCTTTTTTTTCTTTTTCAATCATCCTTTTTTTTTCTTCTTATATTACCTTTTCCTCTTTTTGTTTTCTTCAGAGATTTTTCTTTCTCTCATTTATTCTTGCTTCCAATATCATTTCTGCCTTTCCTCTTCTAGTTTTGTTCTTCATTTTGTTTTTCTCTCTGTGTTTCTTTTCTTCAACTTGTTTTCCTCTCTTTCAATCCCTTTCTTTCTTTCTTTCTTTCTTTCTTTCTTTCTTTACTCCATGTTTTCTTTTCTCACTATTCTTTTATCTTTTTCTCTCTTTCATTTCTCTCTCTCTCTTCCAGTCAAAAATTCACAAGAGCACAATATTCTATACAAAAGAAAACCCTTCTTTCTCCCCTTTTCATTCTTTCATTTTATTCCCAATCTAAATTTACTCCCAAGTACCAAAAGATGCAAACGAGAGTGCTAAACCAACTAAATCTTGTGTCACTAACACATTCTTTTGTTATTCACCTAATTTAAAGCTCTTGATTTGGCATGCTGGCCAACTGTATTCATCAAAACCCAGCTACCTCATGTCTACCCCACAACTTGTGCTATAAACACCACCTATACCCTTGCCATTCATTTCAAAGTGAATTTTTCATTGAATTCATTTAAATGAGCAATTTATATTAGCACTCTTTAGCAGATAAGAAGAGAGCCAATTTAACCATTTCTACACAAAAGCTGTAAGTCCACACCACCTAGCTCTTTGCCATACCGATGCAAACCTGGCCAACTGTTAACTCCTACCATCTATTCTTGGTGGAGACACCTGCTCATTGCCTTCTTTAAGGTAATTTTACTAATTTCCCCAACTTTGATAAGTCTTCCTTTCTTATTTCCTGACAGCTAATCATCTTTTGAACAGAGTCACATTTCTTTAGTTTGACTCTTGTGACTTCTTCAAAATCCCACAGTGTATCTTTTCTCTGCATTAGCTCTATATATAAAGAGAATAGTTTAAACACAATCATAGAAGATCATTTTTTTTTTTAATATTTTATCCAAAGCAAGAAATTAATGCTACTAAGAAATAAGGTGTTACTAGGAGTGACAGATAATGAAAAGACTTTAGTGAAAAAAAAGGACAATAAAAGAACAGATTTCAGAAAGACAGAAGGTAGCAATTAACATTGCATTTAAATTTTTGAATATTGTAAGTGGCAACGAAGCAAGAAACCAAAACATAATTCCCAAAGTTAGAAGTGCCAGAAGAACATATTAGAATCTTACTTACAATTACATTAGCTAATTCAACAGTAAAACAGTGAGACCTAAACAACAATCTAACCTATTAATTATGATACACGACTGAATGATCATGTCTCAAAAGAGACATGACTTGACTAGGTAGAAGATTTTCCTGCAGTAGTTTGCCATTACTTTTTGCGACAGACTGGTTACCAACCAAGGCTATAGAACACAATTTGTCTTGCTATTCAACCCAGCTAAATTTGAAATATTCATGTTCCCACAAATACCCTTGGGAAAAGAAAAACTCCATCTCTTTCCCCTCAGTATGTGATAAATGGCAGAGTAGATATTTATAAATACATTTATTATAATTTCATGAACATTTTTGAACTGCTACATAGTAGAAAATTATTTGCTAAAGACATGCATTGAAATCTGCTGTGAAATACGTAGTAGGAAGCATTTTCTCCATGATGAGATTTAAGCTCATTCTTGCAAATATTTACTTTAACTCTCATAAAAAGACTATTAATTTTAACAATGCCTTTATTAAATTATATCTTATTTGAAAAATATCAGCAATAAGAACCCATAAATCACATTCAATTTAAATGTCTGGTGGGATTTCACAAAACATTTCAAATAACAAGATTTTAAAAAAATGATGTAATTTATTGGAAAAGTTTGCAAATCAACTTCAACATATATTAAGTGCATTTTAATGAATATATATATGATAAAAAAGAAACAAGAAAATTATATTTTCATCTACACATTTTGTCCACTGATGAATTTTATAAATGTGTCAATGAAAATATAGTTTTTGTCTTGTCTTCTTTCTTTTTATCATACTGCCCCTTTTCTCAGATTATAACTAATAATTTATATATATATGCATATATATATATATATCTTTTTTATTTTTCGCTTCAGTTAAAGGAAATGCTTATTCTGGCAAAAGATTTTTGTACTAAATGAAAAGACTATGGTGTGGTCTGATGAAATGAGCTAATTTAGCTCATTGAAATGAATTAGAATTTATAACTAATTTAAATAACATGTTGAGTTTTCCTTTATAAATATCATATATATATATATATATATATATATATATATATATATATATATACCGTGCAAGAAGTAGTCTCATTCAACACTGAAAATTATATATATATACACACACACAATCACTAATCCAGTAAAATTAATTTATCTGTCACTTACAGGTTTTAGTGATCCCAGATTAATGGTGGTCAACCTGTACTCAGTGTAAACAGGCAAAAACCAAACAAGAATATCCAGTCAAAATTTTATAGTAATGACAATGTTTCATGTAATGAATTCTGACAATTTAAAACTATTATATATTCTATTAAAACATGTAAACAAACCAAAAATAAAATGAAAATAAGATAAGTCAAATCATTTTCTGTCAAATATCTTGTTTTTAACTCTTAAAACCAAACAATAAAAGTAAGTTTTCTGTTTGTTCAAAAAGTACTTTCTATGGTGGACTTTTTTAAGTACTTGAAGAAACAAAATCCATTTTTATTGACTCTGTGAATGCAAAGGTTATTAAATGGAGGGTCTTACTTATAATTATTTGAACAGGCACAAAATCCGTTTTTTATTGACTTTAACATTGCAAAAGCCATTAAAGGTTTTGAGCAAAGTGGGAATTCACATTAACTGAATAATTTGACAACACTTTCAAATAGCAATGTAACATCACTATTTCATTTTTTTTATTGATTTTTTATTGACTGCAAGCAAAATTTTAGTTTAATAGAACAAAAAACTTTCACTCCATTCTTTACAAAAATAACACTTTCCAGAAATTTAGCATTTGACATGCAACTAAAGCATGTCTTGTGATATCAACTGCAATAAAATTTGATTCTTTTGGTTAAATGTTCTGGTTTTTAACTCTGAAACCAAACAGTTACAAACAAAAGCTTGCATTACTGATAAATACTATATATATATATATATATATATATATATATATATATATATATATGTGTGTGTGTATCCAAAAGAATAAAAAAAAAAGAAAATCTTTACAATGCTCAAAACTATCAACAGTTTACCATCATTACTAACTACCTGATGAGATATTGTTTTTCACTGTTGAAACAATAGCTGAGTTGTGTACAGTTTTGTAGTAGATTAGAGTTTGTACATGTTGTAAATGTATAATTTATAATAAATCTATCTATCTATAGATAGATAGATAGATAGATAGATATAGTGGGTTAATTTGTGGGGTTACACATATGTACGTATCCATGGAATTAGAAGTAGGCAGTTAATGACTTGGTCGTCAACATCTTCACGACTGGCCTGAATACCCACAACTGATATAATGCCAATGCCTCTGTCCTGACTCTTTTTTCCTTTTTCTTTTTTTCTTTTTCTCTTCAGTTCAAGGAAATGCTTATTCTGGCAAAAATTTTTGTACTAAATGAAATGACTATGGTGTGGTCTGATGAAATGAGCTAATTTAGCTCATTGAAATGAATTAGAATTTATAACCAATTAAATAACGTGTTGTGTTTTCCTTTATAAATATAATAAATATATATATATATATATATATATATATATATATATATATATATACCGTGCAAGAAGTAGTCTCATTCAACACTGCAAATTGCTATATTAAGCTGAAAATTCAAGTCATGTTCTTAAATTGCATTGTCAGATTGAGACTTTCATATGGATGTCATGAATGGCACCAAATCCATTCAAAAATATCTAAACTTTCAGCTGTAAACAACTGTTTACTAAGATTAATGGTTAAAATGGCCTTGAGTGAGTGAAGACTATGAGTTTTGAAAAAAACATCCTTCTTTAAACATTATGAACTGGCACTACAGAATAACAAAGAACTCTAGCAAATATCAGAAATTGCATCACTTCAGGACTTTCAACAACAGCAACAACTAAAATGGATAACTCAGAGTAAATACTGATATAATCATGATGCTAACATTCCACACTACTTCAAATAAAAAAAATAAAATGGAAAACCTCATCAGTATTGGAAATAGCAGTTACTGGACTTAAGAAATCTATTTTCCTGAAAAATTGTTTTAAGAGAAATATTTTATAAATATCAACCAAACCAGTACTGGCTGCTTAGTATGATATTTGAAAATATAACTTCATCAAAACTATGATTTAAAACACACATATCACTGCCTCTAGTAATTATGTTTGCACAAACATACATATACAAAAAAGCTGAGCATCATCTACTATGTACTCAATTGTGAAAGCAGAATAACATAAATCATATTTTTATTACTTCTAAGCTCCCAAGAAAATTAAATTTTGGTATTAAATGGCAGATAAAAAGTTGATATGCCATTAAATAAAAAAATATAAACAAACTATTACAGATGCTCTGCTTGCTTGACACTGAGTATTGTTGTCACCTAAGATGAGCAGATACAGTGGTACACCTTGATGTCTGCAGCAGTAGCTAAGGAAATCAGGTGATTTCTGAATGAACAATAACATGATCCTAAACATACCACATTAAAAACATATTTTGCATTTCTCCTGGTAAGATGGCAAAGAAATATTTTATGATTCAGAAAAAAGATTTTATACAATAGCATTTAAATAATATATATGGGATTTTCTTTCTTTTTTTCTTTGTGATATTGAAGTTCTTTTATCAGTTAAATTTCAAATTAAATGTGGATCAAACAGAGTAATATTCATGAATAAAATTATATTTGTGTTCCTTGATGAATTAAATTTCCATTTAATATTTACTTGTGTATAGTGTGAGTTTTTATGACCATTTTTCTTTCTCACAAAATCAGGGGTTTGCACTATACACAGGTAAATATTTGGAAGATGTTAAAAATCATGCATTCTAGTTACTAGTTGTAATATACACTGTTATTTTTTTTATGGAGTGTTTAAAATTAATGCAAAAAAAATCAGGAGTTGCTCCATTCATGAAGTTAGCTTGTATACATACATACGATATATGTGGATCAAATAGAGTAAAATTCCCAGATGAAAGTTTATTCATGTTCCTTGATCAGTTAAATATCCAATTAAATAGAATAAAGTTATCCAATGAAAATAAGTAGTGATTTGTAATTCATTTTATATAAACCCAGGCATCAGTAGATAACCATCTGGTATTACATTAAATTCTGGTAAAAACTCTGCTGTTGGCATGCTATTTCTTTGGAATACTTCCTCTTTGATTCTTCAGAAAGAAAAAAGAAAAAAGGTCAATACTTTTCTGATTGCTTTATTAAAGAGAAGAGCCCTGAACTCTCCCCGTAGTTTCTTTTTTTTTTCTGTCTTGTCCCATTATAAAATCAGGAACCCCAGGACTGGCATTTGAGTAAGTGGACACAATCAACAAACTCATTTTGGCAAAAGCCTTTGATGCAAAACCACCAGCCTTGAGACACAGCCATCGTCAATGTCCACTTTTCAATGAGTGTATTAAGCAGTTCTGTTAACAAGCCACAACTCGTTTCTCTGTCTCTCTTTCTATCATGCCTCCCAACCAACTTTGTATTAATTTCAATTTTCTTTTTCTTTTTTGTAGCTTCTCCCCGTGTGACTTCTCTGGCCATCATTTCTTTGCTTTTTCTTACCTCTTTACTTTGCACAAGAATACGTTCGAGTTGAAAGGCTCATAAGAAGTGGAAAAAGGATAAAATGCTTCTCAAAATATTCGACATTTACTTACCTTCGCTATGTTGTCATTCTATAGAAATTAAATGTTCAGATTTGTTTTTTATTTTACTAAAGTTCACCCAATACAAGGCTCAGGAGTCACTCAAGGTAGCAGGTTACTGAATGAAGTGTGTGATATGAATGTAAGATGGGGAAGTACGAATGAAAATTAGAAAGATAAGAAGAAATAATAGAAACCTCAATCACTACAATCTTAAACTGTTCAAGGTTAGGGTTAAATGTTATATTTCACTTCTATCAACACAGATTGCCTATTAATATAATCCTCTACTTTGAGTGACCCACGGACCTGTTAAAAAAAACCATAAATGAAATAGTTATTTGATGGCCTTATTTCTTAAATAATTCCAGTTTTCTAAGATAAGCTACAATAGTACCAAGAGAGACCAGTTGATCAAATTTACTGTTTGGAGGATGATCAGCAGCTTTTTCAGTACTCAATAAAAGATGGGTTTAAAAAAAATATTAAAGAGAGGAATTAATCAGGAGAGCATTTGTTTTTATTGTTTAGATCACTACTTTTCATCTCGTGTATTCCTTAGGCTTTTATAAGGCTACATCACTATTTCAGGTTAAAATAAGGAAAGTTAAAATAAAAGTTTGTCTGATTAATTTTTAACCAGTTCTTTCTATTTTTCCTATTGCTTTTATAAAAACAGGCAAATCAATTTAAGTTAAGTTTGTTTGATTATTTTAATTTTTATTATTTTAATGATATAGAAACACTTGTTAGGATATTTAATGTCAAATATAAATCTTATAGGGCATAAATCTCAATGATTAATAGATGGGTAGACACAGGTTCAATTTACACTAGACTCACAAAAGGTAGACATAGGAATGGTCTACAGTAGTTGAAAAGATAGAAATATGCCTGATTTACACTACAGTCAGAAAGTACGTAAAATCTATAGTAAATTAAAATGGCCCTGTTTTACAATAAAATCAGAAAGACTGACATTGGTTTTGAATATAGTTAAAAGGGTAGGCATAATTATATATTTACATGGCAAAAATAGTAAAAATAGGCCCGGTTTACACTAATGTAAAAAAGGTAGACATGGTTGACACAAAAGTCAAAAAGGTAGATATAAGTCAGGTAGAAGGATGCTGCAGATATCGTAGACTGAGCATGCAAGCAATGATGAAGTGTTGGAAAGAATGACAACAAAAAGGAAATTAATACTGAGAATCAGGAAGAGACAACTGAAGTTCCTGGGACATGCAGTGAGGAAGGAGAGCTTGAAGAACCTGATACTGACTGGTCAGATAGAAGGAAAAAGAGACAGAGGAAGGCAGCAGATAACATATTTGCAGGGTCTGATCAGGTGGATGACAGAACGGTGGTTTGTGAGGTGTAACAGGAGCAAACATACTAAGAGCCACAAGGGATAGGGAGATGTGGAGAACCATGATTGCCTATGTCCTGAAGGGACAGGGCACATAAAAGAAGAAGATACACTAGAGTAAAAATGGTAGACATAGTTCTGGTTTAGACTAGAGTCAAAAACTTAGACAGAGGTCTAGTTTACACTAGAGTATAAAAGGTAAACATGGTTTACACTAGAGTTGAAAAGGTAGATATGAGTCAAGTTTACACTACAGTCAAAATGGTAGACATAGTTCTGCTCTAAATGAGTGTCAAAAAGGTAGACATAGATCTGGTTTATACGAGTCAAAATGGGAGATATAGGTATGGATTACCCTAGAGTCAAAAACGTAGAAATATGTGTGGTTTGCACTACAGTCAAAAAGATAGATATAGCTAAAATCTATAGGAAATTAAAATGTAGATATAGATCTAGTTTACAATAAAATCAGAAAGGCAGATATTTGTCTTGAATATAGTCAAAAGGGTAGACATAGTTATATATTAGGTTCTTACAAAAATAAGGGCCAATTTCAGAAAAAAAAATTATTTTTGAAAAATTGACAGTAGAAATGTTGAAATTAGTCAAAATATGAGCCCTGAGCATCTATGTGTCTCTGCCGTTGATCAATGATATTATTTATTTCTCATTGATAAAAAGTTATTGGTTGTAATGCAATAAAATCTTTGAAAGCTGATTCCACCTCTAGTTTGGACCTAGAAGTTTTACCATTTAAAAATGTACCTAAGTGCTTAAAAAATAATAATCAGTGGGTGAAAGATCAAGAGAATATGGAGGAAGTGGTAAACTCTTGTATCCCAAGTCTGCGAGATTTTGTAACATCATTATTGCAACATATAGTCACACTTTATTGTTGCCTGCAATAAAGCTCTGCATTAATGCTCTGATTGGCTTCTAGAAAGATGCAGTAGAGACCACCAACTGCAGACCACTAGAAAGTTGCCATTTTCTTTTACTGATGCAACTTTAGCTTTGGGAAATATTTGGGGCACTCATCACAATTAACCCATTGACTTGATCATATACGGTTATCATAAAGGATCCACTTTTCATCACAAGTGACTATTTGGTCAAAAATGGGATTATTAGTGTTACACAGAAAAAGTATTGAGCACATTTCAAAACACCTAAGTTTTTGATTTTCACTGAGAGCATGAGGAACCCATTTATCAAGCTATTTCATCTTACCAATACACTGCAAATGGAGTGAGACTGTTGCAATCCTGACACCAAATGTCTGGGATATTTATCTGACACTTTGACATGGGTTTTGCCCAACAACAGCTTTCAATTGTTTGTTGTCAAGACCACATGACCACCTACTACTTTGTTCATCTTCATGGCTCTCATCACCAATACAGAATTTCTGGGACCACCTTTATACTGTCTGATCACTTGTCGACCAATCTCCCCATGTTCTGTTGATATTGGCAGAAATTTGGAAGGCACTGTACCCAAGTTTGAACTATTTAAGTGAAGTAAATGAAGATCATGTTTTGTCATGTTCATAATTGAAGGCTTCTATGCTTCAAGAATATTTCTGTCTGAAAATAAGTTAAAAATGACTAAAGAGCACACATTAATTATTATGTATAATATTACGGTTATATAATTATTACGGTTATCATAAAGGATCCACTTTTCATCATAAGTGACTATTCGATAAAGAAAGGGATAATTAGTGTTATGCAGAAAAAGCATCAAGCACACTTCAAAAGTTTTTGCTTTTTAATGTGATCATGAGGAACCAATTTATCAAGCTTTTCATCTTGCCAATACTTTGCAAATGGCATGAGACTGTTGCAGTGCTGACCAAACATCAGAGACTTTCTCTGACACTTTGATATGGGTTTTACTGAACAACTTCTTGCAATTCTTTGTAATATTCAAGGCTCTCATCTCTAGTACAAACTTTTTGGAACCACCTTCATACTGTTCAATTATTTGTGGACTCACCTCCCCGGGCTCTGTTGATGTTGGCAGAAGTTTGGAAGGCACTAAACCAAAGTTTGAACTCATGCAAGAAGAGGAAATAAAGATCATGTTTTGTCATGTTCATAATTGAAGGCTTCTATGCTTCAAGAATATTTCTGTCTGAAAATAAGTTAAAAATGACTAAAGAGCACACATTAATTATTATGTATACCAAAATTCACTTAATATATACCATGAATACTATGTTAAAATAGCTTTTCATAATACAACATTCTAGCAGCCATTGATTTTGCAACAATCTAATATTTACACTGCAGTATAAAAAGTGGACACAGGTCTGGTTTACACTAGAATATTAAAGGTAAAAATGGCTTCTAGTAGATTTTTAAAAAAGTCAATATAAGTCATGCATATGCTAGAGTCAAAAAGGTAGACATAGTTCTAATTTACACCAGAGTCAAAAAGGTAGACATGGTTTACACTAGAGTCAAAAAGGTACATATAGATCAGGTTTACATTAGTCAGAAAGACATATGTCTATATGTTTGGTTTACACAAAGCCAAAAAGATATAAATCAAGTTTAAACTAGAGCAAAAAGGCAGATATAGTTCTAATTTTTACTAGGGCCCAAAAATGTGCACATATAATTCAAAAACTTAAGACTTATGTCAATACTAATATGACTATTAAGGAGTAGATAGGCTTTCCTATCATTTGGTCTGTACTCCTGCCCCTTCCCTTGAACAGGAGTAGAGGCTTATCCCTTGTTTGCTGTTTAAAAAAGTATTTCCAGTTTCTTTCCTCTCCTCAGGTCTTAATAGTGGTAGGTGTAGATAGTAGCGACATCTCTTCATACTGAGTGTACAAGGTTGGCAGTTTTCTGGTTGCTGCTTCTGAATGATAGGAGCCCAAACTCTTGCCTAGCATCTTCAGAAGATGCTTTGATCAACAGTTGAATAATATTGGGGTTCTTGTAGTGCCATATTACACATGGATAGGTGTCCCTGCAAGTGCCTCCAATGGACAACCATGAAGTCATACTATGCTGCAGTATGGACTAGTTTTTTTCTCACACATGTTGCATTTTACAACTGACTGCTACTGCGACTCTAGGCTTCTCCTTACCAAATAATTCTAAATCCTGACAATGCACAATCAAAGATATAAAACTAAACCAGCCATACAAAAACACTAAATCCCCTCAATATCTCTTTCTTTAACATCCATGGTATCTGTACTAAATTTTGCAGTGTGAAATCTTTCCTCTACAAAAGGTCCCCTAGCTCTCTGCAAAACTAAACTCAACCCTACAATTCTATCCTCTGATTTCTCTATTCCTGGATACCTTCCTCTCTTTAGGAAGGACTCTAATGTTCACATGCATAGTTTGGGAGTTTATGTCAGCAAACATCACCCTCTGGCGAGGGAGATCTCTCTTGAATCTGCTGTTCACTCCTACATGTCCCTCCATCTCTCTCTGTTAAACTCAGTAAGCTATCTGTTCTTTCTCTACCACTCCTCTTCTTCTCCTGACTGCTGCATGCTAGATAGTATTGCAGACAATATAGAAAAAGCCATTTCCCTTTCACTCATTTGCTAATATATTTGTGTTTGGTGACTTCATTGCTCATCATACCAAGTTGTTGAAAAACTCTGTCACTAATCTTGCTGGAGTCCAAACACTGAACTTCTCAATCACACAGTCTCTCACACAAGTGGCAGATTTCCCCATGTGTTTTGCCAGGAACCACAATAAACAGGTTTCTTTTTTTAGATCTCTTTCTTACTTCTATCCATGACTCTTGCCATGTTATGCAGCTCTGCCCTCTTGATAACCCTGATCATGCTGTGATGTCTGTAAATGTCTCTTTCTACCCACTCCATCCAGGAACCTCCTGTCAGCAGAATATCTTACTGCTATTAATGAGTGAACTTGGACTCATTCTGTGATTTCCTGTGCAATGTTCTCTAGAACAAAGTTTTCAGTTTCCTTGTTAAAGACTGTGCCCCTAAGTATACTCCCTGAGAAAAGCTGACATTGACGCTTTCATCCCAGCAAAGAAATTCTGGCTAAAACCTCATTCATCTCTTTAATTCTATCTTGCTTGCATGGCTGCCACTGCCCACAAGAATCACTTCTTCTGGCTTTACAGGGGGTGACACGTTCAATCACATTAGGCACCTCTTTCTCTTTGTAATTTATGCAAGCATGTCCTAAATGATGCTAAGTTGTTGTTTGCTCATAGAATGAAGCAGGGTATAGCATCTCACAAACTTGGTTCCAAAGATTACTATTGGCTCTGCAAGAGAGGGCTGAACAACAGAAAACTCGTGATCCCTTCTCTATTCAATCAATTCAAAGTCCTTGCATCCATAGCAGACAAGATTTTGCTCTTAAATTATCCACACTTGACTCATCTGGAGTAGCCACACCCAATTTTCCACCTAGAACTGAGTAATATATATAACCCCATCTCTGGTCTCTAACACAATTTCTAAGTTTGTCTCCTATAAGGCAAGCAAAGATCTTAAAATTCCAGTCATCGTTCTTAAGAAATGTGCCCTGTGCTTGCTCCAGTTTTCTCCAAACTCTATAATTATTGCCAGTTCCTACTTGTTGGAATCCTCCTCAATAGTTCCTATTTTTAAGAACTCTGTGGAGCTCTCTGGCTTCTATACTTATTGTCCTCTTAACCTCTTACCTCTTTTTAGCCCAGTATTCAAAGCTATTATCAATAAAGAAATAGTTAGGTATCTTACATCTCACTGCCTTCTTCCTGACAAACATTATGGTTCCCACTTCACCAGGTCTACTGCTGATGTGCTAATGACCATTACTGAATATAAGTACTTTTTCTTTTTTTCTTCTTCTATGTGCCCTGTCCTTTCAGGATGTAGGCGATCATGGCTTTTTACATCTCCCTATTTACGGTGGCTCTTAGCACGCTTTCACCTCATTCTGTCATTCACCTGATCAGGTCCTTCAAATATGTTATTTGCTGCTTTCCCCTGTCTCTTTTTCCCTCTATCTGGCCTATTAGTATCAGGTTCTCCAAGCCCTCCTTCCTCATTGAATGTCCCAGGAACTTTAGTTGTCTCTTCCTGATGCCCAGTGTTAATTTTCTTTTCGTTTCCATCCTTTCCAAAACCTCATCATTGTTCACATGCTTGATCTATGATATCTGCAGCATCCTTCTGTAGAACCACATATCAGCTGCTTCAAGTTTTTCCTTCAACTTTGATGATATTGTCCAGCATTCACTGCCATATTGAAGAACTGACATCACATAGCAATCCAGTACTCACTTTGTTCTTTCTAGTAAAATTGTCCTGTTTCTTAATACTTTACTCAAATTCTGGAATAATTCCTTTGCCATTCCAATTCACGTTCAGATCTCTTTGCTGCACTTTCCGTCTTCTGTTAGAACATTTCCCAGGTATTTGAATTTTTGTACCGGCTTGATTTTATTTTACCAACCTATATTTGGCATTTTGGGCTGCCTTTTTTGCTGATGGATATATGTACTAGGCTTTTGATAAGAATGGCAAAGCTCAAGCTGTTACTCTTGATATCTCAAAATCATTTGACAAGGTTTGGCATACTGGCCTTCTGAGTAAGCTCTCCAGAGCTATGGTATTTCTGGACAGTTGTTTGATTTAATCTAATGCTTCCAATCAAATCATAAAATAAAAGTTGTTTTGAATGGGCAAGCTTCCAGATCCTTTCATACAAATACAGGCATACCTCAAAGCTCTATCCTTCACTTTTTCTGATTTTTATCAATGATCTTCCTGATGTAATCAGTTCCCAAGTAGGTATCTAAGCAGATGGCACCACCATTTACTTTAATCTCAATAAGAAATCTTCCAAGACTGAAAAAATAAAAATGGCTGCTACCCTTCAAAAGAACCTCCAATCTGTGATTAAATGGGATAGGAAATGGTTCATAAATTTTTAAATGCCTCCAAAACAAAGCTGCTCTCCTTTAACCATTATAGAGAAACTTTCCTGCCTACCAACAGAATGGATAATGATAGTCTTCTAGAGAGACTCCTTGGCTTCACTCTCTCAAATGACCTCAAATGGAATGACTATATTGAATCCATAGCTGCATCTACTGCTAGGAAATTTGGGTCACTGTATTAGAGCAAGAAGTTTTGTTTTTTTGCACATTTATAAATCTACCATTCATCCATGCATTGAATACTGTTGCCATAACTGGTCAGGTGTCTTGCTATTCATAGTGAGATTCTCAACAAAATTCAAAGGAAGATGTGCAACCTAATCCATTCTGCCTTGGTAGCCAACTTTCAGTCACTTTCTCACCAATGAGATGTGGTTTCCCTCAATCTTTTTTACAGTTATTTTAATGGTAACTGCTCTGATAAGCTTTTCTCTGGTTCCTCGACCACATGTATTTACACATGCTACAAGATTGGCATCTAGGTCCCGCACTTTTATCATTGAAATAGTTAAATGTAACAATCTCTTCTAATCTAACAGTTTCTTTTCTCGCAATTTCCTTTTGTAGAATTCCCTTCTGTTTGCCTGCTTTCCTGATAGCTGCAATCTCCAAAAGTTTAAACGTCATGTCAATTTCCAGCTTCTATCCATTGTATCCCAATCCAAATTTTATTTTTCTTTGACATCCCTGTACTCTGTTTTTTCTTTCCCTGTGACTCTATGTACATCAGGGCAGCCCTGCCTTACTTGAGAGTGAAGTGATTATAAAAAAATAAGAAATAAAAATAGAAGCTTTCATGGCTTCTGCTCCGATGAACTTAGATCACTGGTGCCCCTAAATACGAATTTGAATGAGATACTAGATTAGCAACTAGATCCCACACTTTTTCAGTGAAACCAATAAAATGCAACCGTAACTTCTACTTCAACAGTTTCTTTCCTCGCACTTCCCGACTGTGGAATTCTCTTCTACACGATTGCTTCCCCGACGAATACAATCTCCAGGAGTTTAAATGTAAGGTCAATAGACACCTCCTAACACACTAACCTGCTCCCATTCTATCAAACACTCTTCCCATCTGCCCAACCCTCATCCTCGGTATCCTTACTCATCTGTCACCTTCCTCCTGACATTCCCTATGTCTAACCACTCCTTCTCTTTACCTTCCCCTATGTAGCCCCATGCGCAATAGTGGCAGTGGAATGCCTTGCTTGGGGTGAGATGATTTTAAAAAAAAAAAAAAAAGCTAGAAAAACAAGATGAAAAGAAATATTAGTCAAAGGTAACAATAATGAACAATGTAACTAATAAGTCGACTGTTACTACTAGTTTCCTTTCCGATAAACAATATAGCTTTCGCTTCTCTAGGTCAATCATTGATGTGTAATTACTGAATTTTTCTATCAAGATTTATACAGGGTGTCCATAAAGTTCGTGTGCACTTTAAAAATCTTGATTTGTATTAGCAGCAGAAATAATTTGTAAAACGGATTAGAAAGAAGTCTATATTTTTAAAGATTTTATTGAAATTTTATTTAAGTTTACACATGTCCTCCATCATTAGCAATACAAAGAGTAATACGATTTTGCAGATCATAGAAAACATTTGCCAACTGATTTACAGTAATGCCTGAAATCACATTAGTTATTTTAGCTTTCAAATCTTCTAATGAACTAGCTTTGGTTGCATACACAATTGTTTTCACATGTCCCCATAAAAAAAGTATAATGGAGTCAAATCTAGTGAATGTGACAGCCAATAGAATGGTTCACCACTTCCAATCTATCTGTTTACTTATCTAAAAATTGTTGCAAATTGGGTGGTAAAGAATTATTCAATAACTATACTTAAAACTAGGTACATTAAACTTTATAACATTTTTTACAGATTATTTCTATCACAAATACAAATAACATTATAATTTTTTAAAAGTGCACACAGAATTTATGGACAGCCTGTATAAAAACATCAAGGTTTGGTCTATACTTTGGATATTTCAATAGTGTTTGACAGGGTTTGGCATGTTGGCCTTCTTCACAAACTGAAGAGCTATGGTGTCTCTGGCTGAGTATTTGACTTGATATAATCTTAAAAAATTGTTTAATGAAAGCCACATTGAAAATCACTCTTCTAGATTCTTTGACAGTTATGTAAAGGTTTCCCAAGTCTCTATCTTTGGATCTAAATTAAAACCCATCCTGATGTAAGCATTTCTCAACTCAGTATTTATTCTAATGAGAAAACTTTTTACTTCTGTCTTAACAGAAAGTTCAACAGGTCTGATAAAATAAAACTGACAGCTGATGTCAAAGATGACCTTCAATCAGTTAATAACTGGTGCAAGAAATGACTTGTCAATTTTAACACCTCAAAATTAAACTGTTATCTTTTCGTGATGAGAGAACTATTTTTACCTTCTATCAGTATTGCTTTCTAAATTCCACGAGAAAAACTCACCACACCTTCTTGGTTCCATGTTCTCCACTGATATGTTTGTTCACAGTACCAGACCAGAAAATGTTTCTCAATAGATTCCTGCATGTTTATAAATCTACTATTCATTTTAATATTGCTATATATCTCAAGATTCTTATCAAAATCTATGTATCTTGAAATTCTTGATAAAACTCAAAGAAAGTTATGCCTTGTTATCACTCCTGGCATCCCAATTTTCATCAATTTCCCATAATAGTTTTTTGGCAGTTGTTTAATGAGCTTTCTTCCTTGGTACCAAAACCATAGTGGCATGATAGTGACCTTATTTTTAACATGAAAATCCTAGTAGAAGTGGAAATTACATTAATGAATTGAGATATAATATGGTTAAGATAAGTAAAAGAGATTTTATATGTTGTGATTTATCAGATTTACTTGTTTGCTCATTCCATGGTATCACGTATCAGTTGTAGGAGACTGAGAGTTTATTTAGTGTATAACATAGGGTAGTAGTCAAGATATATAGAGAAAATAAACATGCCTGTGAAGTCAAGTGATATAGACATGAGAAAATCATTGTGTCTATGCAGCTGAGTGAGATAAACTCATAAGAAAATATTCTGTAAAAGTTTTGGTAGTTGAGAGTTAGTCTCTGTTGCTGCTGGTAGTGTCATTGCTGGCTGAATGATGAAAGAGCCTTGTTCTTGCTGTTGATGGCATGAACCATTGTTTAGTCTTCTGTGCTTGGCTGCCAGAGGGGTTTATTGCTAATGCTAGTCGAGTAAGATCTGTCTCAAGGGTGGAATCAGCGTTGGCTTTATAGTGAGTGAGTGACTTAGAAATGGCTGTTTCAAAAATGTGTGTACCTTTCTGATAGGCCAGAAAAGATATTTTATGACCTTGGTAATTTAGGGCAATATACCAGATGTGGGTGCATGGAGCCTAACAAAATTAAGGTTTGTTTTTGTCTAATGAACTGTGGACGACAGAATGAGCTCTTCTGTTTGTGATAAAGAACCGATGTTTCAACGGGATATGAAAGTTGGATTATTGCCTTGCTTGGGGTGAAATGATTTTTAAAAATGCTGTTAACAAGCAACAAAACTAAGAAGAAAATCAAGTAAAAAATTAATAACAATGGCAATGTGCCATCTTATAAATTTGGACAAACTTCTTTATTTTTTACAGTATTTATCTAGTATTTTGCCCAATGTCTTTCATGTCAACAATTTTGGAAAATGAAGAAATTCAATTTCAATCAGTCAGTTAAGTGACTGGGATACATGCTTGGGCAATCATGTCTCAAAAGAGACATGACTGACTGGCCAGAGGATTTTCCTACAAAAGATGTCATTACTTTTTGTGGTAGACTGGTTACGAACTAAGTCTATAGGACCCCATTGGTATTGCTATTTAACCCACAGCTGGAAGGAAAACTGACAGATTAATATTTTCTCTGAGAGAATTTGCTCATAAGTGAATGCAATGCATTCAACTGGAATTTGAACTCGGCTCTCCGATTTCTCTTTTTGAGCCACTATCCACTGCAGCACAATGCACATCCACAAATCCAAGTTAGAAAACTTCAATCTATACTGAATATACACACTTTAAACATGCATAGAGAAATGATTCATTTTATACATACACACTCACACACACACACACACACACACACACACACACACACACACACATACCTGGGATTAGTGTAGTATCTGTGCACTACATCTAACTTAATTTAATTGTTCCATTGGTCCAAGCAGCGAAAGAGTGAAATATCTAACGTGCCAGTTGGCTAGATACCTCAGGGCAATATTCACTTGCTAATTAAATTTATCTGTTCATTTCATTTAGCATTACAAAAATTCAGATGGACAAACAAAGAAATAGATAGAAAAAGGCATATAATTATTTTTTATGCCCTGTTAAAAGTGAATATACTATCCTCCTCTCAGAGAGACAAAACAAAAAATAAAGACGAACCACTTAGCAGTTATGACTGCAAAAAACAAAACTTTGTCCAATCAAACAAGGTTGCCTTGCTTGGCAGTCTTCAATAAAAAAAATCATCCAAGTGTTTTGTGTCCAGCCTTGTCCAGATGCAATGTGTTTGAGTGTAAAATGGCCCTTAGCATAAACATCAACCGAGGAATGGCCAACACAAAAGAAGACATTCACCAGTGACCTTTGAAAGGTTTGCTGGCCCCCTGAAGGCAGCAACTTGAAAAATTCATAATCATTTTTGGATAGTTGAAGCTGTATGTAATGGAGAGGGTGTTTGCAATAAATTCTGTTGTTCATTGGTAGTGGTGGTGGTGGATGAATTGACAAATCATCTACCCCAAGGGTGAGATGTCTCTCTGCGTATTCCTATCACCTCTAGTGTGCTCACACACAAGCAATAAAGAGTAGTAGTACTCAAAACTATTTCTGCACTGTCCAATTCATATCACATACCTTTGTGATTGTGTTCTACTGAGAGAGAGAGAGAGAGAGAGAGAGAAAGAAAGAAAGGATATGGTATTATGATTCCTATTGCAAACAGTATTTTTGTCTCTCTCTCTTGTTTTTCCAATGCTTCAAAATCATAAAATTCTAGAGCTGATAAATTGTAAGACCTATATATATATTTAAATACAAGTATCAATCAAAAATAATGTTCAAACAAATCATTTCAAATTGTCGGTTGTTTAAAGACCATTTCATTAATCTTCATTAATTTCCGTAACATGTTTACATTTGTTGACATAATGATACATTTCAGAGCAGATATGGTCATTACAATGAATCGAAAATTGTTTTACATAGGCTTGATTTGACTTCGTTTAGACTATTGGTCATTTGTGGTCAAGAGGTCTAAGACACGCCAAATCAATTGGTGGCTTCCCCTATGTGGATAGGGGTCGCAAGTTTGAAACCTGCTGAATAACACATATTTTTGTATCAAAAATTTATCATAAATAATCAGGCCGGGAGAAATAATTATATAATACTGTTTGATTATAAAACAGAATATCTATTTAAATACGAGTATCTAACAAAAATAGTGTTCAAGCAAATCATTTCATATATATTTATAGATAAACACCATATTTCTGCCGAAAAGTATGTCAAACTTCTAATTACAGAAAATAAAAACTGAAAACCTTGTTGTCCCTAATCAAAATAACCCCATCAAATCTAAATTAGCGATGACCAATATTGTGTCTCAATTTCAAGACCATGTTTCTTGATACAAAGCAATTACCTATATCAGACATACTACCACCTCACAATAGACACTTCACATGTCATTTATCTGATCAAAGTGCTCTAAAAAATATCTATCAACCCACAATTTACAAAAACTCTTCCGAAAAATTCTGGTTGTAAACACTAGCATTCTATACAAATCACATTACTAAAAACATTTTGCTATTAGAGAAGCTCTATATATTAAACATCTCTCTCATGCTATCAACCTCACCTTATTTAACAGTGGAAATGTAGTGTTAAATTTTTTTTTTAAATAGAAACTCATGCAAATTCCAGCTGCACTCAGCACGCAAAGCTCAGAATAAATACTTCTTTTTAAAATCAGCACAAAAATTAATTTCAACTTAAACTGTCAAAACATGAGAAAAAACTAACAATATCAAAAACAAAACCCCCTTAAAAATGACTGAAAAAGTGGCCAAAAGTGCTTGAGATAATGAAAATTTTTATACTCTTTAACTCCCACAAAATGGAAAAAATATAAGGATTCTAAAAAATCTAAATAAAAAATTAATTAAATACTCCTTGTCTGCCATATTTAATGGAAGATGTTTCAAAGGTTGCTGTTCAAATATATATATATATATATATATATATATATATATACTGACGCCAATTCTGTCAGGTTTCAATCCTGGGTTCAAAGCAATCGGAGTCTAACCATACTGAGGAGCTGTGATACAGTGAAACAGATCTGTCTGCTGATGACTATATATATATATATATATAAATATAGAAATGAGTGACCAGAAACATGTACCATAACTTGCTAATGTTTTATACTTGATCATTTTTATGTTACTTAAGTTCTACACAGTATTGAGCACATTTTTTATTTTTTACAATAAGGTTCACTCAGTACAATGCCCGGAGACCACTTGAGGTAGAGGGTTGCATTAAGAGGCAGTTTATGCTAATAGAAGAGGAAATATTGTAGTGATCAGGGAAACATCTTCTTGGGAGCCAGTTTCACAGAACAGTTGTTTGTGGGAAGAAGTTGTTCCAGTGTAACTTACTTTATAATAAACAGAAAATTTTTAATTAAAACAAAGAAAATAGTTCTGAACTGCTGTGTATTTTCACTTTTCCTAAATGGCAGGAAATGTTAAATGTTTTTCTCACAGATGAAGAACAAACTTGAAGTAAGAGAGATGTGGTTCTACAGAAGGATGCTTAAAATACCGTAGATGAAAAAAAATAATGAATGAGAAAATTATAATTAAAATCATAAAGGAACAGTTGAAATTTCTTGAACATATTGTGAGGAAAGAGGTTTCAGAAAATTACAGGAAATAATGAAAGCAGGGAGAAATATTAAGTCAGTCAGTTAAGTGCCAGACATGATACACACTTGGATGATCATGTCAACCTACTGCTGGAAAATCTTCTGTCCAGTCTGAAGATTTCCCAGCAGTAGGTTGCCATTGCTTTCTGCAACCAGCCAACCAAGGCTATAGAACCGAATCTGTCCTGTCATTTAACCCATAGCTGGAGGGAGAAGTGTCAAATTAATACCTTTCCCAAGGGTATTCATGCATAAGTGAATGCAAGGAATTCAGCTGGAATTCAAACTTGTCTCCCTGATTGCTTGTTCCGAGCCAATATCCACTGCACCACAATGCACATCCACTGCACCACAACACACATCTACTGCACTACAACACACATCTACTGCACCACAATGCTCATCTACTGCACCATGATGCACATCTATTGCACCACCGTGTACATCTACTGCACCACGATGTACATCTATTGTACCACAATGCACATATACTGCATCACAACGCACATCTACTGCACCACAATGCACAAGTATCCTGCTTGAAAAACTTTCGTAAATTTATGACAGTATAGTGAATGGGTGGGAGACAAAGATTAGTAAGATCTACAAAAGTTGGGAAGTTGTGGAGACATAAAACCAGCTCTGTCTTTAAGGGCCATGACACATAAAAGAAAAAGAAGAGTAAGGGTAACCTTAACAAAAATCAATGAATATATAACAACTAATAGATTTCTATGGTTTCAGGAAGAAGCGGTTTTCGTTTTTATATGGTATACCTCCTCTGTCATTTTCTTACACTGTTGCTTTACAATTCATTGGAGGATTGTTTTAAAACATTGCAAAAGACACTTTTCTTTTATGATTAAATGAAATGGCAGCAACACATATATCACCACAATATACGTGTGCAAAAGGTTTGGCTAGGAGGAGTGCTATTGTTTTCACACTGACTCCTCTATATCTTCTTTGTCCATGACTATAAGATGTGATAGGGAAATAATTTGATTAAAGATATTGGCTTGCGATAAAGGCTTCTCAATTTCCTGGACACCTTTCCTGATAATGAGATGGCATCAATACCAGCTCAAATATAAAATCTATTAGCTTTTGTTTTTAGATACGGCAAAACAAATTTGTAATTTTTCTGGCTGATACAAAAACATTTCTCATATTATTTACAGAATCCTAACAAGCACAGTGAACCCGTAGATATTCTAAAATGATGGAATAATGAAATACACCACCAACATTTTTTTTCTTAGTTTAGATTAATCCGATACGTGTCTTTAATCGGTGAGCTTCTAGTAAGGTTTGCAAAACTAGTTTGGTATCTTGCTGGATTCCTAGAAATTCCTCATGTGTCGAGAACATTTTCTTTTTTCATTTTTATTTTAGTGGCCCAAGAATCTCTCAAGGCAGGGTATCGCTGAGTGAGATTGATGCAAGGGTGTAACATGTCAGGAAGGAGGAAGTTAGAAGTGAATATTAAGAGGATATGTAGGATATATATTGGTTGAGCTTAAACTTAAAGAAGTTAACTGCATTCGACAGCAAGACCTCTGTTTAGGAGGTTGTAAGGGGCATGGAGGATGTGCGTTGTGGTACAGTGGATATCGGCTCGGAACGAGAAACCGGGGAGCCGAGTTCGAATTCCAGCTGAATCCATTGTATTCACTTACGCGCAAATACCCTTGGGAAAGGTATTAATCCGTCTCTTCCTTCCAGTTATGGGTTAAATAGCAGGACAGATTGGGTTCTATAGCCTTGGTCGGCAACCAGTCTACCGCAGAAAGCAATGGCAACCTACTGCGGGATAATCTTCTGCCCAGTCAGTCATGTCTGTTTCGAGACATGATCGCCCAAGCGTGTATCACATATGGCACCTAAACTGACTAAGGGGCATGGAATCACCTCTTAATTTCTCTTGTTCCCAGGTCCACCTTGATAGGAAGGGAAGATAACAGTGAACTAAACCTAGCCTTGAACAAGTTAAGTGATCAAGGGAAACATCATCTTGAGAGTCATTTCAAATCATAAATCTAGCTGCTGGATGTAGTTTATATAAGGTCAAGGGTCGGATTTATTGCACTCATTTCTAAACTGAATATAAATGCTTCTTTTAACAAACAATTTTTGTGTCTGTATTTTTGAAGGTAGTTACTCATTTGTTGATTTTACTTAGGCATAATTGCAATTGGTGTTCAGTTGTATGCATATTCTTAGATTTGCGGCAGATGAGTAAGTTATCTACATATAGAATACTTTCAACTCTAGGGGTTATGCATTTGATGATGTTGTTGATCTTAAGAGTATGCAGCTTTGAGGGATTCATTCTTTTTGCTTGTGGAGGTTTGCAGATGTTGGAGTTTCTATTTGATAGAAAGTTGGCTATCTTGGGCAGACATCCTTTTCAACCAAGGTCCCATAGATCTAAATCTAAACTTATTTATAAATGGAACTTTGTTTGTGTGTGTGTGTGTGTGTGTGTGTGTGTGTCCTATAGACTCCGAAACGGCTGAAGTGATTTTCTTGAAAATTTACACAGTTGTACTATAAGCATCTGTGAGTGTTCTTAGCTAGGTTTTGTGTTGAGGTACCCCCGATGAATATCGAAAATCAATAATCGAAAATATCGGGTTATAGAAGGAGTGGTTTGATTTTAATCAAATTTGATACACTCATAGACAAAGATATAAGAAACAATATTCAGAAGTTTCAAGGTTGCAGTTCTTACAATAGTGCAGAAAATTGATAATATATATATATAAAAGGCAAGATGTTTGTGTGTGTGTGTGTGTCTGTCTATCTGCCTGAATGTCTGTATTTTTTTCAGCCCTTTTATTTTAGTTTTTGCTTTGGGTTTGGTTCTAAGTAGGTATAATTGTAGTTCTTAGTCTCAGCCATGGTACCATTTACTCAGAGGACTTATTTAACCTTCAAAATTCAGTTTACGACGAAAAAAACTTATTTGATATTGATACCAGAAAATTAAAATTTGACTTACATCCATTCATTTTTCTTTCAGTCTATGGTTTCACTTTAACTGGAAACAACTATTGCTTTTTTAGTCTTTCCTGCCAACGTCCAAAGAATTTGAGCTCCAGGACCATGGATTAGTTTTAAAACTTTTATTATGCCCGAGCAACGCCGGGCTCTACTGCTAGTCTTTGATAATTCCACACTGTATTATACACATTTTTTGATATTGAAAAAGATGGAAGCTATGTGTTATTTTTTTTATGAAGGCTTCTCTTATAAAAATCTATAGTTGAATTAATTAAGTGGCCTGTTGTACTTCTTTTGCTACGAAAACTGCACTGGATGTTTGTGATGAGACTTTAAAAGCCAGATTAGACTTTTATTTACCATCCATTCAAATATTTTGACTATGCAACTTGTAAGAGCTTTTTGGTCTGTTGGTCTGTTATTATGTTGTTCTAAGTTTTCTTTATATGATTAGGAGATAGGAATAATTGTTGCTTGTTTCCATGTTTTGAAGTTTTTCCACTTATCCAGATATTATTAAAGATATTCCGAAGATATTTTAGTGGTTTCTCAGGAAGTTGTTTCAGAAATTCAAAGTAAATTTCATTTGGTTCAACAGCTGTCTTGTCAGATTGTTTAACTAAATCTTTTAATTCATGGAAAGAAAAAAGTATATCGTAAATTTTGGGGTTATTAGAATTAAAGTTTGGCTTGTTTTTTTCTGCATCCTGCTTAATGTTTATGAATTATGGGTTAGTACTTTCACTGAGGGGACTTTTAAAAATTTTCTGCCAGTGTATTTGTTATTTCTTTCCAGGAAGTTATTTTAGTATTGTTATTTTAGAGATGTTTAATAGGATTTGACATTGTCTTTCTTGTAATTTTTGCCAATGTATCCCTAATATTTTTAGATTTTGTGATGGAATTTAGGTTGCTTACATAATTTCTCCAAGACTTTGACTTGACTGCCCTGACTTTGCATTGTTTTTTTTTTTGCCTAAAGCCTTTTGAATGAACTTTTCCTTACACCTAATGGTGTGTAGGGCAGCGTTTTTGCTGTTTCCGTAACAAAGTGTTTTTTATGGGGCAGAGTTGTTAGCCCTGTGCCCAACCCCTAAACCTGGAGGAAGGTGATTTTCTAAGCATAGCTTAGACGTAACACACAGCCGAAAGTAGGGGATACCTAGTGAGGATCGAACTCACTACTCAGTTATAATGATTCTAGCGAGACGAGCTTGCTAACCATTACACCACGCCGAGGTGCCCCAAAGCATCTTAGATATGCTTAAGTTAATGGATGTGAAGATGGTTGTTGAATTTATACAAAGCTTCTGTATATTTTTTAATAGCTTCTTTATAGTTTTCATTGAACCATGATTGACTTTGTATGTTTGAAATTCAGTTTTTTTGGTATAGATTTTTTTCTCCAGGTATTGTTTTTAAGAAGTTGGTAATAGATTCTGTGGTAGAGTTGTTTTGTGTTAGTTCTTGATCTCATTTGTTTTAGAATTCTGTCCAATTTGCTTTGTTTAGTTTCCATGTGAAAGTTTTAGAATGTCACGCTCAGAGTTTTCTAGAATAATTGGAAAGTTGTCACTATCATAAGTGTTCTTGAGAATTTTCCAGTTGAAATTCTTTTAGATAGATGGGTCGGATAATGCTAAATTGATGACTGCATAGGTACCTGTGGCAGGGCTCAAGTATATGGTGGATTTATTGTTGAAATGGCATAAGTTGTTGTTTATTATATTTTCCAGGTGTTCTCCTTTTTTGTCAGTGTTTTTTGACCCCCACCTATAGAATTGTGGCTATCAAAGTCATCTAATAGTATCAAGTATTTAGAGAGTTGTTCTATTAATTTTTTTAGAGTGGTTTCTTTTATAGGATCATATGGTGGAATGTATATAGAATAGATATTAATGGTTCTATTTTGGGTAGCTTTTACTGCTGTTACCTGTAATTTGTTTTCAGGTGTGTTTTGATTTAAGGGATGTCATTTTTAATTAGGACTGATATGCTCCCAATGTATGTTGCAGCGTATTGGATACTGGCTTGGAATGTAAAATCAGAGACCCAAGTTCAAATTTTAGTCAAATACATTTCATTCACTTATGCACAAATACTCTTGGGAAAAGTATTAATCCATCTCTTCTTCCTCCAGCTATGGATTAAATAGCAAGACAGATTGGGTTCTATGAACTTTGGTTGGTAACTGGTCTACTGCAGAAAGAAATGGCAACCTAATATGGGAAAATCTTCTGCAGTGTCAGTCATGTTTCAAAATAGACATGACAGCTCAAGTGTGTATTATGTATGGCAATTAACTGACTGATACCCCGGAAAGCCTTTTGTCCAATTTTGTATAAATGGTTTTATTATGCATAATAAATCATGTTTGGTTTTAGGAAAATTTCTTAACTTCAAACAATGGCAAGAAATATGCTAGTTAGCATGCTTGCAGTTCGGAGGATTTAACATATCTTGTTGTCTCTGAAATTTTTCTGGAAATATTTTGAGTATATTTTACTTTTTGAGATTTCTTTTTCTTTTTTCCATATTTCACACGATATTATAGAATACCAAGAAACACATATTAACATGCAAAAATAAAATAATAATTTATTTGTATTCATTAAATATATGTGTTTGTATCTTTTAGATTGAATTACAAATATAGATTTTTGGTGTTCATTCTTCAATAAAAACTAATGCTTCCAAAACAAGGTATTATTGATATTTTTTTCAAAATAATAAAGAAACTGAAACTCACAACATATATTGTTCTCATAAAGGCATAACAGAATTTATACTATACAACTTACAGTAAACAACACAAGTCGAGAGATATATGTAAACTAAATTCTCAACAGGGATTTTTAGTAATGGATCATGATCTACATTGCATAGACACAATACAAAGCTTGATTTTAGGTCCTTTATAGAAAGAGTGAAACAACATGACTTACAAGAAGAATTAGGAGTAATGCTTACAGTTAGTATTGCAAGTATGAAAATTATAGCTTGGTTTGGTTTGTTTTACAGGATACCAACTTCAATGGGTTATTTAATGCTGACAAGATTTTTACATTGAATAGAATATGTATTCTTTGTAAGAAATAAGTTTGTAGATCAGCTTTTTTTGACGTATTTTTGTAAAATGGTTTTCATTGTCAGTTAGATTTATTGGTGGTATGTATTTTTTTCCAAAAATGTATTGTTGGTAATATTTTATTTTCCTTCAAAAATTTATTGCTTGAATTTTTAATATAAAAATTTATTTGTACACTTTCATAGTGATTTGCCTCCAGTTTAGGGATAAACTTCTTGCCCATAGCTGGGACCCTAACAAGTGCTACTAATCCAAGTCAAGGTTGATCTGGGAACAACAGCAATTAAGAGGTGGTTCCATGCTCCTCACAACCTTCCAATCAGAGGCCTTGCTGCTGGATGTGGTTTATTGCCAGACCAAAGACCATTAAAATTATAGATCCCATCAAAGTTCAATGATAGTATCAATGACATGACTTAGATAGAGGAATTGGATGAATGATTTTGCATTAACATTAAAATTATAGCTTCCTTCAAAATGTATGACGGTAGTACCAAGAAACATGACAAATGGGGAAGTTGAAAAAAGGCTTTGCCAATTATCATTGTCAGAAAAATTATCAATCTCTTCAAACAGTGTCAAAAAAATGACTTAGATGGGAAGCTGGAGAAATACTTTAGCAACTATTGCTAACAATAACATAATCAATCCCTTCAAAATGGATGATGACAGTGTCAAGAAACCAAAATTAAACGGGGGAACCAGGGAAAGGTGTTAATGATTATCTTGAACAATAACACAGTCAATCTCTTCAAAATGGTTGATGGTAGTGTCAAGAAACATGACAGATAGAGAAGCTGGAGGAATACTTTAGCAACGATTGAAAGCAACAACATTATCAATCCTTTCAACATGGATGATGTTAAACATCATCAATTATCGTAAATAAAAAGCAAAACGTTTTTGAGCTGAATGAAATTAAACCTAAAGACTATATTCATGCAAGAAAATGTTCCTTCATACCAAATTAATAAAAGCGTGTCCAGCCTTTTCAAATAAAAATCTTGTGGTTCCGTCATTAACCAATTAATCAGTAAGTTAAGTGCCATAAATGATACATGCTTGGGCAATCACATCTCTTTTGAGATATGACTGAATGGGCAGAAGATTTTCCCACGGTGGGTTGCAATTTATTTCTATGGTATACTGGTTGCCAACCAAGGCTGTAGAATCCAATCTCTCCAATTATTTAACCCATACCTGGTGGGAGAAAAGACACATTAATACATTTTTCAAGGGTATTTGCACGTAAGTAAATGTAACGTTTTCAACTGGAATTTGAACTCACCTCTAATGATCTGATTGGGTCTAAATTTTGTCACATGCCATTTGAAGGTTAGTACTTCATAAAAATCCAATGGGCTTTTTATTAGTCGTGCCATCTATATGTCAGGCCCGGGACTTATTGAATGATGTGTTAATAGCCCATTAGTACCGACATTAAAATTCGGTATTATGAAAATCAAAAATTCACTGTTAATTATGTTTCCAAGAATCTGTATTATAGATCTATTAAAATCTAGTATTGACTGTAAGCTCTTACTTATAACACATTGGTGGCCATTATCCCTAGAATCTTTATTAATGGGTTAAACCTTAAATGACATATATGAGAATGAAGAATCATATTCAAGCAAAGTTGTAAGCTCTTACTTATAATACATTGGTGGCCATTATCCCTAGAATCTTTATTAATGGGTTAAACCTTAAATGACATATATGAGAATGAAGAATCATATTCAAGCAAAGTTGTAAGCTCTTACTTATAATACATTGGTGGCCATTATCCCTAGAATCTTTATTAATGGGTTAAACCTTAAATGACATATATGAGAATGAAGAATCATATTCAAGCAAAGTTGTAAGCTCTTACTTATAATACATTGGTGGCCATTATCCCTAGAATCTTTATTAATGGGTTAAACCTTAAATGACATATATGAGAATGAAGAATCATATTCAAGCAAAGTTGTAAGCTCTTACTTATAATACATTGGTGGCCATTATCCCTAGAATCTTTATTAATGGGTTAAACCTTAAATGACATATATGAGAATGAAGAATCATATTCAAGCAAAGTTGTAAGCTCTAACTTATAATACATTGGTGGCCATTATCCCTAGAATCTTTATTAATGGGTTAAACCTTAAATGACATATATGAGAATGAAGAATCATATTCAAGCAAAGTTGTAAGCTCTTACTTATAATACATTGGTGGCCATTATCCCTAGAATCTTTATTAATGGGTTAAACCTTAAATGACATATATGAGAATGAAGAATCATATTCAAGCAAAGTTGTAAGCTCTTACTTATAATACATTGGTGGCCATTATCCCTAGAATCTTTATTAATGGGTTAAACCTTAAATGACATATATGAGAATGAAGAATCATATTCAAGCAAAGTTGTAAGCTCTAACTTATAATACATTGGTGGCCATTATCCCTAGAATCTTTATTAATGGGTTAAACCTTAAATGACATATATGAGAATGAAGATTCATATTCAAGCAAAGTTGTAAGCTCTTACTTATAATACATTGGTGGCCATTATCCCTAGAATCTTTATTAATGGGTTAAACCTTAAATGACATATATGAGAATGAAGAATCATATTCAAGCAAAGTTGTAAGCTCTTACTTATAATACATTGGTGGCCATTATCCCTAGAATCTTTATTAATGGGTTAAACCTTAAATGACATATATGAGAATGAAGAATCATATTCAAGCAAAGTTGTCTGGAGAGCAATAGAAACTGTTATAAATAATGTTAGAATAGAAAAGTTAACAAAATCAGTGTGTGAAAGACTGATGAAGGTTATAGAACGTCAACGGTCCATATCAACCAAAATAAAAATAATTTATTCACATAAATAGGAAATTGAAATTATGCTAATGAAATATTTCTATATATCTTTTAAATTTAATTAGAAATAAAAATTCATGTTGCACTTTGCTTTCTAAAAACAGACAGGCACTCAAACAATTCATTATCAATATTTTTAATAAGTTTAATTATTATAAACTGACAATCGATTAATTTATTGTTTATATAATAAATTTTCACCGCCATCGTGTGGTTAATGCAACTTTGTGGAGATATTGTGGAGACACCGACGTGCATAAAATCTGGCATAGTCTATCACTTACGTGCCAAACGTGATACACGCTTTGGCGATCTTGTCTCGGGAGAGACATGAGTGACTGGGCAGATGATTATCCCGAAGTAGGTTGCCATTACTTTCTGCGGTAGACTGGTTGCCAACCAAGTCTATAGAACCCTATCTGTCGTTATTTAACCCATAACTGGAGGGAAGAGACAGATTAATACCTTTCCCAAGGGTATTTGCGCGTAATTGAATGCAAGGAATTCAGCTGGATTTCGAACTCGGTTCTTCGATTTCTTCGAGCCATTGCATCACAACGCAATATCCTCATAGTGTAAGACGTGGCTGAAGAGGCTCAAGTTCTAGGGCTCCGTTTTATAGTAAAAAAGATATACAATTACTATGATACCATAGATTTTACAAGTATGTGCAATTAAAATTCCCGGGTTGTAACAAGAACATAAAAAGAAATAGCAACTGTGATCTTATTTTCAGAACGTTAGCTTTTGTCTCGAGAAATTCTAAATGAATTTGGTAGCAGTAAAATAAACAGAGAAAGATGACAACAGAAATGTTGATAAGCCCCGTTTGCCATCTTAGTTTGTTCTTTCTAGAGATTAAGCCGAAACCTTTCTGTCTTATGCAGTTTACACAGTTTTAAAAGTAAATGGTGATATCTACACGGAAAAAGAATGGAGAAAGATGGGGTGGTCAGAGAAGAAGAGAAATGGACTTAAAAGGCGGTAAAAGGGGATCAAAAGATAAGAATGGCGATTTAATCACCTGAAAACACTGATAAGGAGGGAAAAAAGCAAAGGAATTGAAAGATAGAAGAAAAAAAAGAAGAAGAAAAGAAAACGGCAGAAAAAGAGAGGAAGAGTGTGTAAACAAAAGAGGGAAAGTGGTATAAATGAAAAAGAAGAAAACAAAGAGACGGAGGAGGAAAGATCAAAGGAAGAAAGGTGGTAAAACTGAAGAAAAAAAAAAGAAAGTGAATCAAACAAAAAGAAAGGAAAGTGAATCAATAACGAAAATAGTGAGAAGAAACAAGACGGAAAGACAAAATCAGAAGAATTTATGAGGAAACGATCAAAGAATGAAAGACCAATGGAAAGAGTGGAAAAAGAAAGAAAGAAAGAAAGAAAGAAAATAAAAAGAGATTTACAAAGTGGAAGTAAGTAAGAATAAAGGATAAGAAAAAGAACTTGAAAGACATAATTAAAGAACAAAGAAAAGAAAGAAATGGAAGGTAAAAAGAAATAAAGGTTTGAAAAGTCCTAGAGAAAACTCCAGTAAAATGGAGGTTGGGTTAATAAAACAAAAAAAAGAAAAAAGAAAGAAAGAAAGAATCTAAGTACATTCACAGAAAAGGACAGATCTGAAACAGGAAGTAAAACAAATGATAAATGATGACAAGTCCTTAACCGCCACGCTCTTCATCTTCCAAGGTTCCCGCCTCTAGGTGTCTCTTTCGGCTCTATAAAACCCGTAAGCAACAACAACTACAACAACAACACTCTAAATACTTCAGTTTGAAGTCCAGGTGAGAAAAAATGGTGAAGCGAACAGAATGAGGCGGAAGATTTCAGAAGCAACTTCACAAGGAAGGCGGAAAGGTGCTGGGCGTTTGGAAGAGAAGGAAAGTTACGTGATTATTGTTCACTCATCCGCTGTCTTCCAAGCGGAAGCGTTGTCGTCTGCAATAGGCCAACTTCAGTCGCGAGCTTGTGAAAAGAAGAAAGAACGCCGAGTAATTAACTTAGTAGAATATATACACTATCGATACATTCGTACATCTTTTTCCTCCCACTTCTCACAAAGTCGGCAAGGGGTCTGCGGCAGAGGCGAACGAAAATGATGGTTATGATGGTGGTAGGTCTCGTTAGCGAATCGAAGGTTTTACACGCCACGTACCGGCTTTATTAGCAGGCGTGAGTTGTAGAAGATGGGGTGCGTAAAAGAAGCAGGAGAAAAAGGACTTGTTTGCCGGGTTGTGTTTCACTTGAGATTAGTGTTTGGGGGTTAAAGGATTGCCGATCATGTCGACGTCAGGAGAGCGGGAGTGTGGAAAAAAAAAAGTGAGAATAATCTACAGCTTGATTATTTTTTTTTTCTTTTTTTGATCTATTTTTTTTCATTCATTCCTCTCTTTGATCTTTTTCTATTTCCATTTTTTTATCTCTTTAATTTTTCGAACTTTCGTTCATTCTTTTTTTTTTTTATCTATTTTCTTATCTCTTCCATTCTTTCAACTATTCTTTTTCTTTTTTGATCTTTTTTTTTTTTTCGTTCTTTTAACTCCTCCCTTCTTCCTTTGTTCCTTTCTTTATTTTCATTTTTTTTTCTTTCCTATTCTTCCCATTATTCTGTTATTCTTTATTTGTCCTGCTTCCAATATTTTTCTCTTTTCTATATTTCTCACTATTATTCCTTACTGCCGTTTTTCTTTCTTTTATTCCTTCTTCCAATTTTCTTCACTTTCCTATTATCTCCACTATTTTTCTTTCTTTCATTTTCCTTCCTTCCTTCCTTCCTTCCTTCCTTCCTTCCTTCCTTCCTTCCTTCCTTCCTTCCTTCTTTCTTTAATTCTTTCTTTCTTTCTTTCTTTCTTCCTTCCTTTCATTCTTTCTGCCTTCCTTTCTTTCTTTCTTTCTTTCTTTCTTCATACTGATCCTTTTTTATTTCTTTGATGTGGGTAGATTAGGCGAAGTGCGCGTATATTAGATAGCCTAAAATGATTTATTGAAGATGTTTTTAAATGACGTGTGTGTGCGACTGCTGCTGCTCTGTGTATATGCGTGTATGAAAACAATGATGTGTTAGTGTGTGTGTGTGTGTGTGTGCCAGCTTCTATACGTGCATTAATACAAGAAGAGCCAGAGAAAGTTAAAAGTTCGTTTCTAATCTTGAACGTCGAAGATAATTCGTGTCTAACAAAGCAGCTAAGTTATTTACGAGATCTACTCAATTTGATTATTGTTACTTTTTTGTGACAACATTCTGGTTCAATATCCTCTTCGTCCGTTAGAGCAAACGGCGTGAAATCAGTTAAAGGAGTTGAAAAATGTCCTTAGAAACGAAGGAAAAGAGTGCTAGACTAAACGCGTAATGTCTAATCTCTTATATTTTAGTGAATACAGGACAGTTTTCTCACATATGGAAACTTAAAGCAACTGAGGTGTAATTCTACCGACGATTATTCGAAACACAATGGACAGAGAAACGAGAACGTAATAAGGAAAATAAGGACTACAATGAAACTGATATCTGTAACTTCCGAGATGGCAGAGAATGCTGAACAGTTTCCTCACAGATGAAAACTTAAAGCAACCGAGGTGTGGCTTTTACCAGAGAATACTGACTTAGGGCTCCCGCAGACACCGCAATTGCATGGGGAGGAGCGCAAGTTCCCTAGGGGCCAAAAGGCCCCGGGAAGCCGCAAGGGCTTCTTGGCTCCTCAGATCTATTGTAATGAAAAAAAGAAAGAACAAAATAACTATTAGAATTAACCGGAAAATTATTATCATACTTACATGTTGAAATAGACATCTATCAACCCGTCTCGCTCTTTCTCTCGAGGAAAGTACGTTTGGAAACTTTAACGCTCACAAGATACGTACAAGGAAAGAGAAACAGGAAGAGGCATCGGTAAACCTTAGTCTGAACAAATGGTTGTCGAAAAGATTACTTCCAAGAAAAGAGGGCGGTAAGGAAACAAGTTTTGTTGAAAACAACAAAAAACAGGAAGATGTGAAGAGACATGATCGCTCACGTTCCAAAAGATGATGATGCACACACATATAGAGTAAAACAAGGTCTAATGTACCAGAGAGTAGAAGGTGGCAGAATAAGGAAGGAACTGTGCTTCGTTTAATCATTAACGCTTCTCTGTGTTCCTGATATCTACACTTGGCCTGCTGAGCGGGTTATTTTAACAACAACAACAACAAAAAAAAAAAAAAGGAGGGATGTGCAATGACCGAAACTTTGTAATAAAAAACAAAGGCGAGAAGAGTCGTTCGGATAAACCAATGTACAGGCCTTGTGTTGGGTTAACAAAATATATGTGTCCGGCTAAGTTATATCTGTCGACAGTACAGATATTTACCCAAATATTTAAAATAAATAAATGAATGCGGTTACAAAGAATTCGAAAGATCTATATATATAAAAGGCAATCTGTGTGTCTCTGTGTGACTGTTCCCTATGCACGCCTACATTTTTTAAGCTACACCTTTCAAAATTTCTAGGGACACATATCTACAGGGAAGCCAGGTCGACACATATTTTTTGAGTTTTAAGTTCAGCAATTTTCCCTTTCGCACTTTTTGGCCAATGGACACGATTCTTTACATTTGCTCCGGAAAACATCTAAGATCTAAGATGGTTGCTGAATTACGTCACAGAAATCAAATCTAACGTGTCAAACGCGACTAAAACATTTTTTATTAAAAAAAAAAAAGCCTTTATATTTAATTTTTATTCCGACGTTTTAAAAATTTATTTAGTCAACAAAAAAATGTGACTATTTTTCCTCGTAATTTTGAAACAAAAGAAATATTTAAAAAAAAAAAGTCTTTTTTCAAACAAAAACAAAATATGCAAAATAAAAAGTGGCATCTTCTACTACAAAAATGTTCTGAGTTGCACGGGCAACGCCGGGCTATGATGCTAGTCGTAAATGAAGGAAAAGATGCAACGAAGAGGAGAAATATGTCATATACCTCCTCTCCAACCTTGAAAAAGAAAAGCTAGATGTTACAAAAAAAAAAAACAGTTTTTCCCCAGTTCACACTCCACCCACGTCTATTGTTTAGGATGCCGTTTCCGGTTTTCTCTTTTCCAATCTTTTCACTCCTATGTAACCCCCTGCACATCAGTGGCGTTACCGCCTTGCTCGGGGGTGATATGATTAAAAAAAAAAAAGAGAAGTCAGAGAGTCCAAGAAGCCGTGTTTTAACCACGCCTCAGAAAAGCATCTCTTTGCAGCAGCTATCGACTAAACCTTCCGCTCTATAGAGTAGCTTTCATTGGCTGGTCGTTAAGTGTCAGACGACTGGTCAAAGACAGTGCATCCTAACAGAGGAAGGAAAGTTAATTCAACATTTCTTCTTCTTCTTCTTCTTCTTCTTCTTCTTCTTCTTCTTCTTCTATTTGCCTTATCCTTTCAGGACGTAGTCGATCATGGCGTTCCACGTCTCCCTATCATTGGTGGCTCTTAGCACGCTTTCTCATGTAACACTACGTAACCCCTGTTCTGTCATTCACCTACTCAGGTCCTTCAAATATGTTATCCGCTGCTTTTCTCTGTCTCTTTTCCCCTTCTATCTGGCCTGTTAGTATCAGGTTCTCCAAGCCCTCCTTCCTCATTGAATGTCCCAGGAACTTTAGTTGTCTCTTCCTGATGCCCAGTATTAATTTTCTTTTCGTTTCCATCCTTTCCAAAACCTCATCATTGTTCACATGCTTGATCTATGATATCCGCAGCATCCTTCTGTAGAACCACATATCAGCTGCTTCAAGTTTTTCCTTCATCTTTGATGATATTGTCCAGCATTCACTGCCATATTGAAGAACTGACATCACATAGCAATCCAGTACTCTTTTCTTTGTTTCTAGCGAATTTTTTTAGCATTTACATGTGTCTTTTATTAGTAGTTTTCCGAAAAGACTGATACTTAAAATGCCAAACAAAATTAAAAGTTTGTATTATGTTTAGATGTACCAAAGCATTAGTGGTTGAAGAGTACAAAGCAATTGGTATGGTATATGATGTAATACCATGGGAACGATATTGACCTGAGTCATTTATCATTCCAAAAACAAAATGTGTGTGTATTATCCAATTTTCTATTTGTCAAAGTCAATTAACTCCATCCTCAAAAGTGGAGTGGACTTTATCCCTGTCACCTCTTTGGTTATAATTCTAAGACGATTAACAAGAAACTAGCCATTTTTAACACTGTAACTCCATTCTTGGGGTACAGGAATGCAGGACAACTCAACAACGCCAAGTCAACACTGCCGACTTAGCGCCGGGACGATTCAGGTAATTTATAACGGATTAAATGCTTCTATTTTTCTTTAAAGAATGCGTTTGAAAAGGCATTATATAAAATAAGAACCAGCTTTTTGTTTTAATTATTTTTAATAAAGTGAATCGTCATGTCATTTAGTTTTTAATGAAATAAATCGAAATTCCAAAATATTTTTAAAGAAAAATTAGTAATTTACGATTACATTACAAAAAATAATTAAAAACAAAAACTTGTTCATATTTTACATAATGTCTTATTTTCAAATGCCTTATTTAGAGAAAATTTTTCACTAATTAAGATTTTAATCCTTAATAAATTACTTTTATTCGGTTATAAAAAAATTTTTTTTCTGGTGATGAGTTGTCTTGGTGCTCAGTCGGCGGTGTTGAATCATCCCGGTGCTCTGTCGGTGGTGTTGAATTGTCCCGGTGCTCAATCGGCGGTGTTGAGTTGTCCCGGTGCCCAGTCGGCGGTGTTGAGTTGCCCCTTCCCCAAAAATTAAATTGCAAGTTAAATATAGAAAAGACGAACAGGAATATAATGAAAGCAATAAAATCTAAGAAATGAAGAGCAGCGAAAATTCTATTCTAAAATTAGGAAGCGTTTATTTTCAAATCTTTTGTACTTTCTATCAAAATCTTCCACTGCTTGGTGCTGATGGGCGTGAAATTGGATTCTAAACTTTCTACCCAACTTTTTTGTGCGTGTTTATCTTACTTTTTAAGAAAAATCAGAATCTCAGTGGAGTCATTCAGCCAAATCAAAAAATCAAATAAAAACATAAAAGTGATCAGTAATGAACTGAGACAAGCTTACTTAAGGATCCTACAGAACGATAAAGAAACAAAATCTAAACTAAAAAAAATACCTGCTTGTGGGTTGCAGGCAGTTAAAAAACATTCTAAGTTACCTATATTTCTTTTATTATTCTTTTATATGCCATGTCCCTTCAGTACTTAAGCTATTATGGGTCTCCACGAAATCCTATCTTTCGTATCTCTAAATAATGTTTGACCCCTTACTATCTTTCTCAGTCTCTGTTCTACCATTCAGTCACACAAGCTCGTTAGGTACGTCTTTAACAGTTTCCCTCAGCCTTTTTGTTTTCAATATATCCTGTGAGAATAAAAAGTAATAAATAAAATAATAATAATGAAACAAATATCAAGAAACAATAGTCCATCTAATCTCAGGATGTTTTGTACTTGCCCACAATGAATATAAAAATCGTCATGATATAGAGGGGCAATATTTACACTGGACAATGTGCAAAACACTTTGGAAAATATCTAAGCAAATACTGGTATGAACATCACCCAGCACCGGTTACAGAAATAGATGTCACCATTCTCTGGGATTACACCATTTACACAGACGGGAAAATTGAAACAAATAGGCTGGATATTATTGTCCAAAACTAAAAAGAAAAAATTTGCTTATTAATTGATATGACTTGTCCAGCCGATTGTAACATAGCAACCAAGGAATTTGAAAAACTATCAAAATATAAAGACCTAGAAATTGAAATAGAAAAAAAAAGTGGAAATTGAAAACAAGAGTTGTGCCAGTGATAGTAGGTGCACTTGGAATGATAAAAAAATGGAACAAAACAACACATTGAAAGAATCCCTGGAAACCCCAGCTTAAGAGATATACAAAAATTATCTTAATTATCTTTTTAAGTACAGCCCATACACGAAGGAGAACTTTGTCTATGTAATGCTAGGGATGTTATGGGAGAAAGAAAAAACATGAAATGTAACCATAACAACACACCACGACCTGCCTTAGGTCTTTCTGCAAACCGAGTAGTTAGTGTGACCATAGGAAAAATCGAATTATGATGAAAATGACATAATAATAAGGACCGGCTTCTAGGAATAGACCAAATACATTCTCAACAAAGGTTTACTCGATAAATCTTAATCTTCTGTGCCGTATCACTTAATCCCTTTAAAGCACACCATAACTTTCTGTCTTTTACAGCTAATAATAGCATATAACTCAATAAATTCCGGGACTAACCAATAAAACAATAAATTTTAGGCAAAATTCGACTTTATTCATCGACATAGTCTTCTTCTAGGGTGATACATTAATTCCAATGCTTCTCTAACAATTCGATGCCCTTTTTGCAGAACGATTTGTCTTTGACCTCAAAATACGCCTAAGTTTCCAATAACACTTCATCATTGGAGCCAAATCTCTTCCCCTGGAGCATTCTTTAGAGGTCTGCAAACAGCCAGTAGCCGCAGGTGGCCACATCTGGAGAATAAGGTGGATGCGGAAGCAATTTGAAGTGCAATTCATGAAGTTTTGCCATCGTTGCGATCGACTCGTGACTCTTTTTTCTTCTTCATTTGTGGCCGTTTTTTTGGCGATTTCCTCCTTCAAACGCATCAACAATGCTATATAATATTTGCTATTGATGGTTCTTCCTTTCTCAAGGTAATCGCTGAACTAAATACCTTGCGCATCCCAAAATACGGAGGCCCAAACCTTGCCTGCTGATGTTTGCGTCGTTTTGGAGGGCTTTCACCTGCTGCGTGTCCACTCAGCTGAGTGCCGATTTGACGCCGGAATGCTTTCTGATATGTTCAACTCCTCTATATAACGCAACTTCAATTTACGATCGGCCAAAACGAGTTTGTGGATTTTTTTAAATATTTTCTGTGACAACTGCCGATTTGGGGCGATCCGAGCCTTCAGCATCATTTGTGTCTGTACGACCGCATTTAAAGTCAGCATTGTTTCCAACGGAGCAGAATCCAAATAACACTTATCACCCCATTGCTTTGCTTGAACAGTATTTTTCTCATCAGAAAGCAATGCTTTATCAACGCACGAAATTCAGACTTTTCCATTGTTTTGAAAGTTTGCAACAGTCAGTCAGTTAAGTGCCATGCGCGGTACACGCTTGGGCGATCATGTCTTGAAAGAGACATGACTGACTGGGCAGAAGATTATCCCGCAGTAGGTTGCCATTGCTTTCTGCGGTAGACTGGTTGCCGACCAAGGCTATAGAACCCAATCTGTCCTATTATTTAACCCATAACTGGAGGGATGAGACGGATTAATACCTTTCCCAAGGGTATTTGCGCGTAAGTGAATGTAAGGAATTCAACTGGAATTCGAACTCGGTTCCTTGATTTCTCGTTCCGAGCCGATATCCATTGCACCACAACAGTAGCTTCACTTAAATGCCACTTGAAGGTTAGTACTTTATAAAAATCCTATGGGTTTTTTTTATTAGTGGCGCCATCTATATGTCAGGCCCGGGACTTATTGAGTGATTTGTTAAATTATGCCTTTTGACTCTCTTTTCCTAAACCCTCCCTCCACATCCATTCACTTGCCATGTTGGTTATCCGTTGTTTTCCTCTGTCTTTTTTGCCTTAAATCTGTTTTGTATCAAATTTTCCAAAACATCTTTAATCCTCATGCGCCCGAGAAATTTTAACTGTCAATTCCTCTGAAGTAAAAGTTTTCTTTTCGCTTCCATTGTCACTAAAACTTCGTCCATACTCACACGGTCAGTCCAAGCCTTCCTCAGTATCCTTCAGCAGAACCACATTTCTGTTGCTTCAAGTCTCTTCTTCACCCGTTGTTTCAAGTCTCTTCTTCACCTGTTGGTTCAAGTCTCTTCATCTTTGAGAAGATTGTCCAACATTAACTGCCATATAGGAGCACTGATATTACATCACAGTTCAGTAGTCTTTTCTCTTTTTTTTTTAACGAAATGTTTCTCTTTGCTTAGCTTTTGAGACGCATTTTTCCCTATCCCAATACAAATTGGATTTCAGTGTCGCACTTTCCGCCCTCTGTTAAAACAATTCCTAGATATTTAAATTGTTGTCCTTATTTGCATGTTGGGTTGTCAGTTTTTGCTAACAACCATGCATTCAGTCTTCTTGTAATTGATATTTAGTCCATTCTTCTCGCTTTTCTTCGCTACCTTTTGTAGTTTGTGTTGTTTCCTTGCTGTGTCTGCTATCAGCGTTGTGTCATCTACGTATATGTTGTTAAAAGTGGAGACGCCAATAGTGAATCCTGGTATGATTTTTAATTTTCTCAGAATCGTCCCACTGTATAGGTTGAATAAGTCTGGTAAGAACACGCATCATTGTTTTACGCCCCCTTTCTATTTTTGCAGACTTACTGAACTCATTTCTATTCGTATGCTGGCAATTAGCTTGCCTACGCTTGAAATCTCATGAAATGTTCACCATAAAAATGCACTGAAAATGGTTTCTACAAAAGTGCTTTGGAAATTAATTATTATAAAAAGGCATCGATAATAGTTTAAAATGAAAAATGCGTTGAAAATAGTTTATTATAAATATACATTAGAAAGTATTTTACGATAAAAATACTTTGGAAAATGGTTCACTATAAAAATAGATTTTAACTGGTTTACTATTAAAAAACAATGCATTTGGTTTACGATAGAAATACATTAAAAATGGGTTTACAATGAAAAAAGCATTGCAAATGGTTTACTATAAATATGTATGACTCTTCCTGGTTTACGATGAAAACAATTGAAAGTGATTTACGAAGATTATTTGCCATGAAATTGTTTACAGAAGATTATTTACTATAAATGACTTGCAAATAGACTCTATAAAATGCAATAAAAATAATTTACAATAAAATGTCTTCTGAATGGTTTACTATGAAACACGTACTTGAAATTATTTTCAATGAAATGTTTTCCTGGAAAAAACCACTGAAGATTTAATTACTATAAAATATATTTGAAATGATTTGCCGTAGAAATACGTTGGATGTGGTTTTCTTTAAATAGCCTTCAAATCGATGCAGTGTACAAATACATTTTGATCATACATAGAGGAAATACATTGCAAATATCTAAATATATTAACAAATAAAGAAGTATTTAAAAAGAAAAAACGCCCACAATTCTTACTTTCTTAAATATTGATTATTTACAAACCTTGTTTTCACATTTATCGTCAACGTTTATTCATTCCGACAATGGATAGATTTTTGACTCATTTCATTGAAGATAAAAATAAAATTAACATTAATATATCGCTATATAAAAAGGTAATTCAATTTTAGCATTAAGATGGGGGATCGATGATATTTAAAATTATACTCGCTTATCTTTAAAGCATTTTAGATTATGGAGTCCAGCTGGTAGCCAAAAGCCCTCAAGAAAAGGAATCTATTTACAAATTTTACAGACAATCTGTTCTTCCAATATCCTGAATGTTCAACAGCATACTTTGATCTTCAGACCTTTGAAAATTCTACAGGAATGGCACACCTACACAGGCCGTGAGCAATACTTTTGTCAGAATATTTGAACTTTGCCAAATATAGCTATATTTACATTTACTCATACTATATATATATATATATATATATATATATATATATAATGATGGACGTGTTTGTGGGTGTCTCAGCTGTAAGTGAATAAGTTTCGGAGACCAAATCTTTAGTGCAGTTAATTCAATCCTCATATGGGCCTTACTATAGAGCCTATGTGCGTTGTGGTGTCATGGCTATCGGCGTGGCATGAGAAATCAGAGAGCCGAGTTCGAATTCCAGTTGAATTTGTTTCATTCGCTTCCAAACAAATACTCTCAGGAAAGGTATTGATCCATATCTCTTCTTCCAATGGGATCAGGACAGATTAGGTTCTGTAGCCTTGGTTGTCAACCGGTCTACCGCAAAAAGCAATGGCAACCTACTGCGGGAAAATCTTCTGACTAGTCAGTCATGTCTCGAAAGTGACATAATCGCCCAAGCGATTAACTGAAATTAACTGAGTGACTGAAGCCCCAGTTAGTATATATATATATATATATATATATATATATATATATCCGAATGAGTGCAGAACGAAGAAATAATTTTTCCACCGTCCAAAAACATTAATTTAAAACAGTGCTCGATATATAATGTATAGAGCTGTGAATATATAGAATATATATAGAAAAAATTATGTACATGTTCTATATATTGGATGAGCGTTGTGGCGCAGTGGGTATCTGCTTAGAACGAGAAGTCGAGGAGCCGAGTTCGAATTTGAATACCCTGCATTCACTTACGCGCTAATACCATTGAGAAAGGTTTTAATCGGCCCCTTCCTTCCAGTTATGGGTTAAATAACAGAACAGATCGTGTTCTATTGTCTTGGCTGGCAACCAGTCTACCGCAGCAGGTAGTAGCAACCTTTTGTGGGATAACTGAAAGCCTGAGGTCTATTGTCTGTTTCATCTGTGGTATTTATATGAGTGTATCAATGGTTCCGAAAAATGTGGATGAGCCTTTACTAGTTAAATCAAATCACTTGTGTGGGTCTTCTGGCGGTTTGCCTTGGTTTCATAAGTGAAGTCATTAGGATGTCAGATCCTCATATGTCGAATCCAACGGGAGAGTCTATACTCTATTATATATATTAACATGCCTTGTGGACATAGAAAAATCCAAAGGAGTATCCTTTACATATAATGGTAAGATAACTCTCTACTCTACGAGAGCTCTAAACATATATGCATATAAATACATATAGAGCAAATATAAGAAAAATTAAGACAGACGCGTTATTTCATGGTAATTCGGAAGTATAGGCCTATTTCAGGCGAGCCATCTTCAGCTTTCGTCTTTATTCAACGAAGGATTCTAGAATCTATATGCTTATATATAGATTCTATATATATATATGCTTAAAGAGACAATGAATATCTATTATGTTTAATTATGAGCCGTTCTAAACGTCGTATTTTTGCTTTAATTTCAGTTGAAAATAAAGAGAAAAATTCTCCAACATTTGGATAATTATTTATTGATTTTCTTCTAAGCTTTCGGCTCACATGAAGCATCTTTAGAGAGGTTGTTTAGACTGAAATATTATAACATCCACCATCACCGACGATTTTATTTTGTGTTGACATAAAACTCCGCTTGGCAACAGCAATAGTTACCAAAAATAATAAACGCAGTTCTTAAGTTTGCGATGCGGTTTTATGACGTCACACCGCGGGATAGCGCGAAATGACAACAAAACCATCTAGTCAAATGCAATGTAATATGTTATTTCCTGTTTTAAAGTTGATTTTATTGAGTGTTGGTTGTTTTGATTTGATGTACATGGCCTCCAATATGATGTGAGCCGAAAGCTTAGACGAAAATCAAAAAAAATAATTATGTTTATAAAATAATATATATATATATATATATATATATATATATATATATATATATATATTTAGGCACCATTTTTTCATTAATGCATGTTTCATTAAATAATATAAAAAAGTTTTGTCTATTTTATGTAATTTTTTTTTATATTCCCTGATAAGCTTAATAGCATTATCATTAAATGAAGAAAGAAAATTACAATATTGATACATAATTTTTTAATAATTCAATCTAAGCTTTCGGCTAACAATATATATATTTATATATGTGTGTGTGTGTGCATAAATATATTGTATAAATCTTTCTATCTTTTTGGGGTAAGAGTACATAATATTGGATATACAGTATAAAAACCGTGGCCTTAGATCTTTCTATCTAGACATATTTTTTGTTGTTTGCTTGGTTTAACAATATACCAACAACTGTTAGGCTATTTAATGTCGAACTTTGTAATGGACACTCAGTGAGGGTCGAATTCCTCACTCCGAAAAAATGGTCAACTGGAGTTGCCTCTTTAAGTCTTACCAACACCGACATTCCAGTAGATAGATATTTACATACATACATACATACATACATACATACATACATTTGGTTCTTAAATAATGCATTCTGCTTATATTATTATTATTATTATTATTATTATTATTGAGGAGTGATGTAAAAAGTTCTCGGCCTGATTCATTTCTCCAATTCTGAACAAACATCAAAATTTGGTGTGGTGGGAAAATTCTCATTTTGGTGAGGCTGAGAATGTCCAGCACATTCTCATATATATATATAGACATATCTTAAGTGCGGAACTTGAACAGGTACACGTATTCATATACACACAAACCTACATGTGTATGTCTGTATATATTCAGACAGATATTAAGCTTATGTCAAATGAAGAGTCAGACGTTTGTACTGCATCAATTGTGGTTCTCGGAAGAATGCGTCTGAGATGAAAATGAACATTTCCAAAATTTTGGTTTTTATCCAAACTCAAACGTCAAAACCGAAATTTAGTAGAAAAGAAAAAAAACTATTCCAGGCACTAAATAGACAGCTGTAAAGTTATCGGCCCAACCATGACGTCCTTCTAAAATCGAAAATCTGCTATTTTGTATATTTTTACTGGGGTTTTCTGGTGTGGGATGTGCGTTGTGATGCAGTGGATATCGGCTCGAAGCGAGAAATCAGAGTGCCGAGTTCGAATTCCAGTTAAATTCATTGCATTCACTTACGTGCAAATACACTTGGAAAAAGTATTAATCCGTGTCTTCTTCATCCAGCTATGGGTTAAACAGCAAGACATATTGGTAACCTGTCTACTACAAAAAGTAATGACAACCTACTGTCAGAAAATTTTCTACCCAATCAGTCATTTCTCTTTCGAGACATGATCGCCCAAGCGTGTATCACGGTATGATACTTAACTGACTGACTTTGTGGTGCGAGCCCGAGAGAGAACTTTTCAGCACACAGTCAGGTATACATGTCAGGACTTTCCCGTCGATTACAATGCATGAGTACCGAATAATTCGTTTCTTAGACTTTAACTGCTAGATTACCAAAACATATGATTTAAGCATAGAGGGGAAGACTTGTGCAGAAACAGACGCATGTTTCATAGTGTGTTAAGAAATCTTTAAACAGCCCTCCAAAGGTTTGAATTCCGAGTAATCTTTCTCCTATAATAGTTGCCAACCAAAGCTAGATTCCTCTGTCTACTCTTATAATGTGAGAAGAATATTTATTGTTTAATCAAGTATAATAAAATTCAGTACTAATAATTTTCCTAGTCAAATACTGGACAGATATTCTATTCACCTACTGTTAATATACGTTAAATTATATAATTTAACGTAGATTAATAGTTATTATATGTATATATATATATATATATATATATATATATATATATATATATATATTCATTTTTATTTCCTTTCTTTTTCTTTTAATTTTGTTTTATTTATTTCGCTCTCTGTTTTTCCTTTTCTTCTGCCTTGTTTCTTTCTTTCTTCGTTTTCCTTTCACTTTCTTTCTTTTTTGATATGTTTTAATTTAACATTTTTTATCAAACATTTTCTTGGATTATTTCTCCAATTTCCCCAATTAATGACAATTATTTAACAACCCATAAAGAACAAGCACTCTATAAAAGTGTCTCCTTTCCCTCCTATTTCCCCTTCCAAAGCCTAATTATTCTTGGTTCCTTATTTGTTAAGTGCTAATTAAGCAAATGACAACTTCATTATTTATTTTATCTCCATTTACTTTATGATGGGGCAAGGATTTATTAATTTCATTAAGAGAACGCCATTTCTTTGAAACCAATATCGGCTGACTCAGCGCTTGGAAAACCCAAATTTTATCAAAAAACAATAATACACGTACGCTATGATTGATTTACTTCATTACATTTAATTAGGGGAAATATGATGTCGTAACATTTTTAAATACCTACACAGAAAATGTAAGAAAATTGTTTTTTGTTGTTGATTTTGTGGCTAGTATCTATGCCTGTATTTATACAGGGTGTCCATAAAGTTCGTGTTCACTTTTAAAAAATTATAACTTTATTTGTATTTGCGATAAAAATAATTTGTAAAAACGATTAGAAAGAAGTAAATCTATATTTTTTAAGGTTTTATTGAAATTTTATTTAAGTTTCCACATGTCCCCCATCATTGGTAATACAAAGGGTAATACGATTTTGTAGTTCACGGAAAACATTTGCCAACTGATTTACAGTCATGCCTGAAACCACATTAGTTATTTTAGCTTTCATATCTTCTAATGAACGAGGCTTGGTTGCATAGACAATTGTTTTCACATGTCCCCATAAAAAATCTAATGGAATCAAATCTTGTGAATGTGAAGGCCAATAAAATGGTCCACCTCTTCCGATCCATCTGTTAAGATTTAGAAAACTGTCTAACACACAGAGCAATGTAACAAGGAGCTCCATCTTTAAACACTGTATTATCTTTCAAGTTTAATTGTTTAAGCTGCGGAATAAAGTAATTCTGCAGCATATCTAGATAATTTTTTAAAGTGCACACGAACTTTATGGACACCCTGTACATGTGTGCATGTATACATGTAAGTTTTGTGAACAGAACAGAATTACAAAACAAGCCAGGCCCTGTATAGAACAATTTGTCGCTTCAGTAATAAGCACTGAAAGTGCTATTGTCATTCTCTTCTTCTTTGTGTGTCGTGTTCCAAAGCTCTCCACAATTTCTTATTCTTTGTAGTTTTAATGAATGTTGTCTTTTTGTTATTTTTCTTAAACCTTGTTCTGCTATCTATTTACTGGAGATAACAATATGTTATGCGCTGTTTTCCTCTATCTCTCTTGCCTTCAATCTGTCCTGTGAGTATCAGATTTTCCGAGGCTTCTTTCTTCGTTATGTGCCACAGTAATTACAACACTCTTTTCCTGATGTTAAGTACAAGTTTCCTTTTTGTTTCCATTTTCTCTAAAACTTCGTCGTTGCTCACATATTCGGTTCAGGGTGTTCTCAACATCCTTCTGAAGAACCACATATCTGTTGTTTGGAGTTTTTCCTCCATCTTTTCGGAAATTGTCCAAAATTTGCTGCCATATATGAGGACATGAATCACATAACAATCCAGTATTCTTTTCTTTCCAGTGAAATTTTTCTTTCTCTCAATATTCTATTCAGCTTTTAGAATGTATCCTTTTATTTTACTTGATTATTTTAAATAATTTTAAATAAATAATTAATTTATTAATAAATAAATAAAATAATTTATTATAATTTAATAATAAATTATTATAAATAATTATTATTATAATTATATAATATAATATTATATAATATTATTATATTATTATTTATAAAATTATAATATTTAATATTTAAATAATATATAAATATTATATTATATATATTTTAAATTATGTATAATATATTAAAATTATAAATAAAATTATATAATTAATAATATTAATATAAAATAAATAATAATAATTATAAATTATAATAAATTATTATAATTTAATAATAAATTATAATAATTAATTATTAAATATAAATAAATAAAATAATTATTAAATAAAATAAAATAAATTTTATATTTTATTTGATTTAAATAGTTTTAGAATGTATCCTTGGCTTTGCTAATACGCCTTCTGATTTCAGTGACGCGGTTTCCGTCTTCTGTTAGAATATCTCCCAGGTGTTTACATTTCTGTTAAATTCATAAAATCAAGATACTGTAACGAAGAGATCAACTGAACAGTTATCATAAAAAGTATTTATAGAAAAGGCATATGGGGGGAAACTTTATGGCAGTTTGAAAGTGAGTAAAAAAAAGATGGCAGATCAGGATCAGGCTGATTCTTCGTTAGATTTTATCACGGATCTTTAGATATATAGCGAGATCCCCGGACCATATTTGGCAGCAATTTTGTAAGCATGAACAAATGGTAAACTTATCGATATGCAAGTTAAATTCAGAAGATAAGAAATTGCAAGTTTATTTATGTTGTGGATCTTCGTCGGCAATTTGTTGTGGGGTTGTGGCGAAACTTCACCGCAAAGTTGTAGTGATTTTGAGTTTGAATTTTGTTTAATGACTTATCAACATCTGTGGGTTATTTAATGCCAACAAGGTAGAGTTTCAAGATATTTTTAATGTTCGGTTATAGTGAGAAGGTTGATTTAGATTTTGATTAAAAAAAAATTATTTTTATTTCATTTCATTTTAGAAAACTGAAAATGTCTTCTAGTTTTGTGTTCAAATATGTATTGATGGTAATAATTTTTTCCTTCAAAAATGTATTATGGCAATAATTTTTTTTTCCTTCAAAAATGTATTGTTGGTAATATTTTTCCTTCAAAAATGTATATTTTTCGATAAAAGTCTATTTTTATGCATATATTTCTATAAAAGCGTATTTTTATACTTTCATAGTGTTTTAACCCCAGTTTGGGGGTTAACTATTTTCCCATAGCTGGGACCCTAACAGGTGCTACCACTTCGGATCAGGTTGGACCTGGGAACAACAGCAATTAAGAGATGGTTCCATGCTCATCACTACCTCTCAATTAGAGGCTTTACTGCTGAATGTAATTTACCGTCATACCCAGGACCCAAAGTTCTAATGACCGGTTTGTGCCGGAAGTAAGACATGGAACAAGAAAGTAGGTTCAGAACAGTTTATCAGAATAACAAGAAACAAAATATTCAAAGGGAGTGTTAATAATAAATAATATAGAAATAAGTAAGTCCAAAGGTATTATTACGCTGCCTGACAAATAGCTGTCGTTAACTACCTTGTTAACTGCTGTACTTGACTGCTCGTAGCTCTCTCAATTGCTCTCTGGAAGTCACGAAGGTAATTTATATGTTGCAAGAGGAAGAGTCCATTCCTCGTAGAAAGGTACCATAACAATTTAACTAACCAATTACACATCAGATGATTAAAACTCAAACATCAGAATTTGCCAAGCACATCTTTAAGGGGATTGTTCAGCATTCACTACCATATAGAAAGCCTGACGTCACGTAACATTTCAGTGAGTTAAGAATTATTTACCAAATAATTTTGAAACTTGTTCTCACGAGAATTAAAACCATGATTCAAACTTGTCAGCGACAAGTATATCCCGGCGTTGCTCGGGTGCAATGAAAGCTTTAAAGCTAATCCATGGTCCTGGAGCTCAGACTCTTTGGACGTTGACACGAAAGACTAAAAAGCAACAGTTGTTTCCAGTTAACGCGAAACCGTAGACTGAAAGAAAAATGAATGGTTGTAAGTCAAATTTTGATTTCCTGGTATCGATATCAAATAAGTTTTTTTTCGCCGTAAATTGAATTTTGAAGGGTAAATAAGTTCTCTGAGTAAATGGTATCATGGCTGATACTAAGAACTACAATTATACCTACTTAGAGCCAAACCCGAAGCAAAAACTAAAATAAAAGGGCTGAAAAACTGATTTTGATCAGACCCGGTATCTTGCCTTTTATATATATATATATATATATATATATATATTATCGATTTTCTGCACTATTGTAAGAACTGCAACCTTGAAACTTCTGAATATCGTTTCTTATGTCTTTGTCTATGAGTGTATCAAATTTGATTAAAATCGGACCACTCCTTCTATAACCCAATTTTTTCGATTATCGATTTTCGATATTTATCGGGTGCATCTCGACACAAAACCTAGCTAAGAACACTCGCAAACGCTTATAGTATAACTGTGTAAATTTTCAAGAAAATCGGTTCAGCCGTTTCGGAGTCTATAGGTAACGGATGCACACACACACACACACACAGACAAAGTTCCATTTATAAATAAGTTTAGATGTAGTGGAATGCTGATAAAATCTTTGCCTTCAGTTCATCTTTGGTATTCCAAGGAGTTATGTTAATATCTCTCACAACTGTGTCTTACACGTAGTAATCAAGAAGGTAGCAGTCTGAGGAGTTATGTCGTTAAATGTAAGAGGTGATGTGGATGAATGGGTTTGTGTGGCATGGTCCAGAATCCTGTTGCCAGACATAGGGTATTTCTGCAGCCACACTCTTGACCCAGGGTAGCACTACCTCCTCAAAGCACTTGATGTAGGACACCGCGTTGAGTCTGAGGCCCCGTGGAAAGATGAGTGAAAGCATAACGTCTCAATCACTAGTGAAAACTCCAAGCACCATGATGTTCACTGAATATTTCATCACTCTCGGCGCATCTTTTTGGGACAAAGCAGACCAACTGCCTCTTCTGCGCGTTCACCAGCTTATCCTGACAGACCCACAGCCAGGAGGAGAGGAGTGTCCAAATTTATGGCCTTGTAAATAGTGCTCAATTTCTCATAGACGGTGCTCAATTGACCCTAGGATGCTGTGCAGTCGACAAAAAAAAAAAAAAACAATACGCTCCGCAAAATCAAAAATACGAAATGCCGACAATTTACTCATCGCGCCCTCCCTCCCCACTCTCTCGCTCTCATATATGTATATAAACTTATCAATATACTCGTTTCGAAAAAGCCTCAGAGTATATATGCGGAAGGAAAAAAATGAATGTAAAAAAAAGAAAGAGCTAAGCACGTGAACATCAGTCTAAGTACGTAGCCCAAAGAAAAAAACCCGAGACGAGTAATCTATAACAAAAAAGTGCTCAATACGTAAGCAGAGCAGACAAAATAGATAACCTAAAGAGCCAACAAACCTACCTAGGTTTCACCTAACCGGATCTTCAGGGAACCAGCCTTCCCTGAAGATCCTGTTAGGTGAAACCTAGGTAGGTTTGTTGGCTCTTTAGATTATATATATATATTCAGGGGACTTTGTAAGGTAAATTTGCTTAATTTCTTATTTTGGTTAGTGACATATAATTTTAAGGTGTCTATAATCAGTTAAATGACTGATAACCCTAAAAAGAAACAAGAAAAACGACAAATCATTACTAATAATAGAGAAACTATAAAACTACAACAAATATTAGAAGCGTTATGCATAAAAAAGGAATAAAGTATGAAATTTAAGAACAAAATTAATAAATATATTTTAGGTACACCCATTAAGTTGTGAAAAAACAGCATAGTATGAAGAAAAAAAAAGGTTCCAAACTTAATAAAAACGAAGTTTTCCCATCAAAATGTTTATGTTATTATTAAGAGAAAATATCATAGCATTTTTTAATTATTTAAAAAAAATTTAATCCTTTTAACATGTTCAAAATTTTGGTAAAAATTTTGTTTTTATTTTTTGTTAACAGGTAACCAATTTGTTACGAGAGTTTACAATAAATAATGTAATATTACGTAACTCAGTTTTTTTCGGTGAAAAAAAAATGGAAATTCTTGCAAAAATCAAATAATTGTCGGATTCTAATGAAACTTTCAGGACTTATTCACAAATCAATGAAATTATTTTTAAAACTTTTTTTTAAAAATTTGGTAAAAATCCTTTTTTTATCTGTTACCACGCAAATTCATTAAATTTTAAAAATTAAATTTTGTGAGGAAAATTGATTTCATTAGTTATTAGCAGAACTCATTGGGGAATTAATCTTCTATTTTTTTTTTTTTCAAATATTTGGTCTTTATTTCCGAAAATCTGTTCCCAATAGTAAAATAAAAAATGCTATAAACTATGACATTATTTAATTTGATAAGCTTTTAATTGCTTTAATAAATGATATATATTAATGATGTTATAGACCAAATAATTTATTTTTCGATTAATAATAAAATTTTATAAGAATTGTTTTCATTTTTTTCTTTTTTCATTTGTTAATTTTTTGTTAATTTGTTAACAAACTTTACGTCGGCTCGCGAAAAGGTCCGTAAAAGAATTTATTTCTGAGAATTGAAGATTATTTGAATTTTGTTTTTAGATGTTTCCTGGTTTTCTATTGGCCGAAAAACATTTCGCGAAAAGGTGCGAAATTTAACGAGTTCTGTTTTCGATTCGCTAAAGCGTGTGTGAAAAGTAAAGTTTGTAAATTCGAGTCTTTTTTTATTTTCTAACAAAATCAATGAGTCAGTGCTTAGCATTTGAAATTTTAAATCTAAATATTGTTTTGTTCATTACAAACCGACGCCCTGCAACGTAGGAGAATCTACAGTTTCATCTGGTGTGCTTTAAATCGATCGGCATTAGAGTGTGACATTCCAGCAAGTTTCTATTTGTCATTTTGAAGATTAAGTTCAACTTAATAAATAACAGCATCAAGAACAAAGAGAAGGGCGATACTACTTTGATTATTATCTGGATGCGTATTGAAGAGAACAATTGGAATCGTCCAAATATTTTTAATTATCTATATATATAAAAAAAAAAAAAGAAGCAATCTGTGACTGTGTGTGACTGTTCCCTATGCACGCCTACATTTTTTAAGCTACGCCATTCAAAATTTCTAGGGACACATATCTACAGGGAAGCCAGGTCGACACATACTTTTTGAGTTTAAGTTCATCAATTTTCCCTTTCGCACTTTTTGGCCAAGGGACACGATTGTTTACATTTGCTACGTAAAACATCTATGATCTAAGATGGTTGCTGAATTACGTCACAGAAATCAAATCACACGTGTCAAACGCGACTAAAATATTTTTTATTAAAAAAATAAATAAAAATAAAAATAAGTCTTTATATTTAATTTTTATTCCAACGTTTTAAAAATTCATTTGGTCAAAAAAAATGTGGATATTTTTCTTTGTAATTTTGAAACAAAAGAAATGTTTTTTTTTTAAGTGTTTTTTCAAACAAAAACAAAATATGTAAAATAAAAAGTGGCATCTTCTCCTACTACTAAAATGTTCTGAGTTGCACGGGCAACGCCGAGCTATGATGCTGGTCCAAACTAAACCCATTTTATAGTATTTTTACATGATTCGGTCTATTGTCCTCATCTTTGTTGCCATTTGTACGACGTTGTGGAAAGAAATATAAAGGATAGACAATCCGCCCCTTCAAGATAAGGCTACAAAAACATTGCAAGGCCGTAACACGAGGGGGAGATAGAAAAATCAGGAGTGTCTGAACACATATGGAGGGAGAAAGGGTATCACCGCCCCCTATGGAATGAAGTTGAAATCATAGATAGAGAACGCCACTGAACACAATATGGGAGCCAGTAATACGGAGTGTCAGAGAAAAAATTGCAATATGAGCTCTGTTAAAAAATACTAGAGAAAACCATTAACATGAAAAATACTAGAGAAAACTATTAACATGAAAAAAAATTGCAACATGAACTCTGGTAAAAAAGGGTTACTGAACATTAGGTTTATAAATCCCCAAAATTCATCTGTTCTTGTTCCTTAAGGACACATGGATATAGACGTTGGTTAGTTCCTGACTTGACTCTTACAGTTGTGAGTTCAATACCAGGCTACAGCAGTGGTGAACAAGTAACTTGCAGGGTTACAGGGAGATAACTCATGACTTCCAATCGAGGCTCTACGCAAGGAATGAGAATGATATACGCCAGGGATTGTAATAAAAGGTTTGGTTCGCAATTCCTAGCACCTGAAGAAGTCTCAGAGCATACAACGGCCGAAACGTTGTACAAATGGCAACAAAGATTAAGACAAAAGTCCAAATAATGTAAATACTGTAAACACTACCTCATCTCAGAAATATAGACAAATACTAAACCAATTGTAATATTTTATCTTAAATGTTTTGAAAATTTAGAAAACTATACTGAACGTTCAAAATTTCAGTTTCAGGCAACCGAAGCAATGATTTTCAGTTGGTTGCACTTTCATTCAGAAGCTACCCTTGCAAAAATAGATATTTTAACCTAACTTCAGGAGTTAGCACAGAAAAATGCGGTACCAGCCGGATACAGGAAACAATTGAAGCATTTTTCTATAAAATATAAATCAGATAAAACCTTGAACAAAGCGTTTGACAATGTTTTTTGATAATCTATAAATGTTAAATTTCTTTCAGAATATGATTTTCTTCACACTGCGATAATTTGGGCATTATGGAATTTTTAATTATTCTAATTTATTTTACAACTTCTTTCTCAAGGTGTCCGGATAATGGAGAAGTACTGTAGTTTTTAAGAGTCTTAAAAAATCTATTTATTTATTTTTTAACGATATCGCCCATGCCAGGCAGTAAATCCACTAAAATACAAGGGGTTACAGGGTGTGGAAGAATTAGGAACAGAAATGAATGGAAAGAAAAAAGAATAATCAGGGAGACAATCAGAAATGGTAATGTTTCTTCTCTTATAGATAATATTTTACATTCTTTGAGTTAACGTTGAGAAAATTGATAATTGTTTATAATACTTTAAGTATAAAAATGACAAATACCGAAAGGGTTCGTCTTAAACACTGAGTATTTCCAGAATAACACTTCCGGAAACGTATTACCGCGACAGGTGGCACCAGAAGGTGCACCTGTTTCTTTTCAACTGCTTGTTTCTTCGTGAGTGCTTATCCCGACTGGAAAGGAAGATGATTTCAGCTGACAACCAACCGACCTGCCTATCTCTGGACAAAAACATCGGCGTACAGGCATGGAAAATTAAATTTGCGTTCCTATATGAGTGATACACGTCAAGCTATTTGGATTATTTCCTTTTCGTCTTATTTAGATACCTGCGCAAGAGTAGTAATAGTAGTAGGAGTCTTCTGCCCTTCACTACTTACTGACAATCACTGCTACCACCACTATCACTTACATATGTATCACGCCGGTATGTCCTTTTTCATCTTCTATGTGTCGTGTCCTTTCAAGACGTGAGAGATCATGGCCTTCCACATCTCCATATCCCTTGTAGCTCTTAACACTCTTTGTCTTGTTATCCCCCCCCCCCCCAAAAAAAAAACCTTGCTCTACCATCTATTTGCTTTATCCCAGGGGTCGGCAACCTTTTGGAAAGTGAGGGCCAAAAAGCTGTGTAGAATCATGGAGCAGAGCTAAACAGCTATAGCTTCAGTGTCATGGAGAAAAACCATGTTATTAAATGTGTGAATAAATTTTCTTTGTGTTTGAAGAAAGCAAGGATTCAATATAATTTAATATCTGACACGAATTTTGTTAAAAAAAATATATCTTAAAAATAAATGTTTCATAAATCAGTACTGAAAAAAAAAATCCATTAAAATCAGTTAAAAACACTATTTTATATTCATTTAAAAGTGTAAGCTCACGAAAGCAATCTTACAGAAAAAGTGAAAGTGGGCCGTACGCTAATTTTGGCAATCCCTACAAATAAAAAATCAAAGTAAAACACATTCTTCAGGTAAAAAGAAATATTTTTTAAAATTTCGACGCAATATATTCAGACTATCAACTATCACTTTGGTTTGGTTTATCTATATTTATATCGTGTCCAGAGTAAGGTAGCGGGCCAGACAAGATGTGGCCGGCGGGTCGGGGGTTGCCGACCGCTGCTTTATCACATCAAGTATCTCGTGCGTCTCTCTTTCTATCTATCCTGTGAATATAAAATTCTCCAAGTTCTCCTTCTTCATTACGTGTCCCAGAAACTTCAGCTGTCTTTTCTTGGTGTTAAGTTTCCTTTTTGTTTCAATCCCCTCCAAGACCTTGTTGTTGTTCATATATTAGGTCCATTGTTTCCCCAGCCTCACTCTGTAGAACCATATTTCGGTTGTTTCAAGTCGAGGTATCACGCGTTGAATTTATGAAGATAAAAAACTTAATTAATTCTAGAGTCAGTAGTTGTGGGACTCAAACAAAAGATTCTGATGTTTGGTAATTTAATCGGATTTTGAGAAGTGGTTTGGCCCCAGAGCTTTTTAGCGTCCTTATTGACCATAAAAGAAAGTTTTAAAAAATATGATAAAATGTGAGTATATGCCAAGATAAATTACCAATATACATCAGCTAAATAAAAATAAACGTCTAGATCAGTGTCTCCCAACTTATGGCCGCATGGTCGAAATGGGCCATGGCAAATTTCAGGTGGGTCACAGAGATTTTAGAATTAGATATACTCTATGTCAAATGGAAGTATTTTTTTTATACTCTAATAATTTCACGGGACACAGAAAACATCTGGGTTCAAAGTGGGCTATGAGCTAAATAAGGTTGGGAAACATTAATAACAGTGATAACAATGATTTTTTTTATGTGACCAATTATGTCATCAGTATCATTTACTAAACAAATGCCAGCTGAAACATTTATGGTTACAAGGTAGTTATGATTTGGTTTGGTTTGTTGAACGACATATCAACTCCTTATGGCTCATTTAATGCCGTAATTTAATTTCTTTGATAGCTTTGGTATTTTTTTTTTTTTTTTTTTTTTGTTTACTGCTAAAACTTTTTGCTGGAAATTTCAATGCTTTCATAGTGTTTTGACACCACTTTCACGGTTCATTATTTGTCCATAGCTGGGACAATAACAGTTGCTACCATCCCAGGTGATGGTGAACCTGAAAACAACAGCAATTAAGAAGTAGTTCCACATTCCTCAAACCCACACGATCAGAGGCCTTGCTGCCAAATGTAGTATATAGTCATGTCCAGGACGCTGAAAAGTGGCATACTCTGATTCAATGGACGAAACAAACGAGTAATGCAAAGGTGAATAAAGCTATTGGGTATTAACTGGTATGAGTTTTCTGCCTTAGCATGAAAAGCAGAATGATAACAATCTATCCATGTTGATTGAATGAAGAGTTTAGTTCGAAAGCCCAAGAAGTTTACCAAGTACGAAGGTAAATATATCGTAGCCCTAGGCTACTCACTTCAAAATCTCTGTTTTTGCATCGCGTCACCATAACTCAGCAAAACGAAAACGAGGTTCACAGGGGCGTATAAAAGAGCAGTCTAAAGGCGGGCAGGTCAGTAGCCGGCCCGTGGGGGCGAATGAAGGACACCATGCCGTTCCAGGGACCTGGTGCTGCCTGACGCCTTCAACCCCTGTTACCACGATGTCCTGAATGCCTGAGTTTCTACCTGACGCCTGCAATCACTATCACTGACAACACGCTGCCTGATGTTTCAGATCATTACCACTGCTACCTACACTGTTCTTTTCGGGACCAAAAATAAACTCTCCTTTTCAAGACAACCAACTGGTTTTTCTTTTAGTTACTATAATTGCCCTCTTCAGGGCAGGAATGTCTATCTTATCGAGATATGCACCAACCCGATGCAGTGACTTTCAGCGACCAGTCCAGAACGACACGACAGCGACCTCCAGCGTAGCAACCTTACTGGATCCACTACCGCCTGCTAACGTAGTTAAACAGATAGAACTGCAATTCGACAGGTAAATACATGAAGAACCAATCCTATCCAACCGGTGCAGCAACGGCTAACATTTCAGGCCTCATTTTCTAAAATTAACGGCATGCACCGACGACTGAAGTCTACGAGCAGTGAACATCGCTCAATCAACAACAGTTCTTCGGCAACACAAGAGACCGTTTTGAACAGTAAAAAACACAAATAAAGGTTGTCAGACTAGGGCGGTTTTGTCACCTTGCATCTTGTTTTTGTCATCCTTGCCTTTCCGGTGTCACTTCATCTTTTCTTAAAACTCCGCGGTGTCGATTACGATAATCGGCGCCGCCGCCGCAGCTATCTAAATAAAGCTGGAGAATGTTGTGAGTATAACAATCAAGATGAGAATGCTAGTCCAGTATACTGCTGTTAAGACACAACAAATACTAGAAGCACAACTGTTTCAATATCATGGATAGAATGAAACAAATACGTTAAAATCTCATATTCCTCAACCATATAGAAACACAGTAAACGTTAAAACTCATTAGCAAAAGTAAGCAATTGCCAAAATGGCTGCAGCATATTCTCCTCGGCTTCTTTCCCACAACTGTCACATTGCGAAACAAACTCACGAAAGGATGCTTCCCTTATCACTGCAGTCTAGGGGCATTCATTATTTATCGTATATGAGCTGGCTACATGTAACCACAAGTTCTATGCTAACAGTTTCTTTTCTCGCTTGTGGAACTCCCTTTCGGTTCCATGTTTCTTTAGCATCTATTTGATGGGAAATGAAAACCTATGAGTGCCGCTGTTAAAACTCCGACATTGCTTCATTTGTGTCCGTAACGTCCCGAAAGGTGCTCTAGAACTGGCACATTTGAAATAAATCACAGTTACGGTTGCTTCGAGCTGCTACTTGGGTTCGGATACGACGCAGACCACATGAGACTTTAATTGCCATCAAGATAACTACTGGTGGTGATTCTACCAAAGTTTGGCGTGTGTTCACGTGGCACTGGTCTGATCTACTGCCCGTTTAATAAAGCAATGACCACACTTACACTTCTTCGTGACTATTTACACCTATTCATGAACGCCAAATAATGATGGATATGCCAATAATGATGATAAAAGAGTAGTATATATATATATATATATATATATATATATATATATATATATATATATATAAAAATAACGTAGCACATTTGGTTTACTATCCAGGTAAATTCCGATAGAGACGAACTCAAAAGAACTCAATGTTAAATTCATTTATTTAATTTAACAGAGTAATATAATTTAGAAAAGATTTTGGATTATTACAATGGGTAATACATATTTCACCGCATATTGCGGCTCTTCAGATCATAAAAATATGTAAAAAAAATTTTTCGAGGATTTTTGAGGTCCAACTGAAGAGCCGCAATATGCAGTGAAATATGTATTACCCATTATAATAATCAAAAATCTTTTCTAATATATATATATATGCTGATAGTTGTACGTCCTGTATCCCTAATGCATAAAAATCTTAATGGACGCAGTAACATTCCTGTGCGCCCCAGTAAGAGCGCGTTTAATTTCCAGTGTTCAGTCATTCTATGAGTTTAGTTTCTAACACCATCCAGGCACAACCGAGTTTATGGGCCGAATAGCCTACCCGATGGAAGGTGGGTTAATCTTGGAATTCTAGATCGACTCTTCTATGTATCTTCTTACAAACATTCTATCCAGGTATCTAACCACTTGGGTAAACTCTCAACTGAAGGCCCACATCTACATGTTCCGCCCGGGATGATTGAACGGGTATCTATCGACCAAAATTGGTCCTTCATCGAAGCTACGAACATTCCACTTCCCACTAGCTCTCCACCCACTGTCTAATTTGGGGTCTAGGATTTTCTAAGAATGAAATTGTAAAACCTCTCATTTTCGTTTTGTTTTTTGTGTATGTAACTCTTTATACGTCATCAGAAGAGTCAACAACAGAGTTATGAGGGAATTGACTATTTATATGTACGTAAAGGCATTCGACAAAGTACGCCAAAAAGACTTGATAGAGATGCTCGGCAATCCTGTCATATTCGGGAGGGACATAATCAAGAACCTGTACTAACATCAAACCGCCTACATAAGGACAGGAAATGAGTTCAGCAGATATACAAAGATAGAAAGTGGTGTAAGACAAGGATGTGTCTTCTCGCCAGATCTATTCAACCTATACAGCGAGACTATTCTTAGAGCTCTAGGAGTTCTGCCAGGATTCATAATTGGCGACCGAAATATGATCAATATAAAATATGCAGATGATACAGACACGGAAAGAAAACTTCAAGACCTCCTACAGAAAGTAGTTAAAGAAAGTGGTGAGAAAGGACTACATATAAACAAGAAAACTGAATGCATGGTCATCAGTAAAAAGAGAAGCCTAAAGTGCCAACTACAGGCCATGGATACTAAAATCAAGCAGGCACAGAAAATTAATTACCTAGGAAGTGTTCTAACAAAAGACAGAAAGTACGACACTGAGATCCGAAGACACATTGGCATGGCCAAAGATGCATTCTAGAAGCTGAGTAGAGTATTGAGAGACAGGAAAATTTCTCTGGAAACAAAGAAGAGAGTATTGGATTGTTATGTGATGTCTGTTCTTCAATATGGCAGCGAATGCTGAACAATCTCATCAAAGATGAAGGAAACACTTGAAGCAACCGAAATGTGGTTCTACAGGAGAATGCAAAGTATAATATAGACCGAACATGTGAGAAACGATGAGGTTTTGGAAAGGATGGAACTAAAAGGAAACTGATACTTAACATCAGAAAAAGACAGCTGAAGCTTCTGGGACATGTAATGAGGAAGGATGGCTTGGAGAATCTGATACCCATGGGACGTATAGAAGGAAGGAGAAATAGGGGGAGCAACGCGTAACATACTGATAGACTTGAGCAAATTGTTGACAGCGGAATTAGGGAGGGGTAACAAGAGAAGGGGTGTTAAGTGTTACAAAGGATAAGGAAACGTGGAGGGTCATCATCGCTTCCGTCTTTAAGAGACGTGGCATAGAAGAAAAAGAAGTATATAGTGCATTCATCTGGTGATGTAGTTGTCCATTTCTATTCAGTGGACTCTTCTGGTGACATAGTCGTCGATCTCAATACAGTGAACTCTTCTGATGACGTAGGCGTTTATCTCTATGTTATAAACTCTTCCGGTGACGTAGTCGTCTATTCCTATGCAGCGGACTCTTCTGGTGACGTATGCGTTTATTTCAGTATACTGCTGATGACATATATACATATCAATTGGTACTGGATTCTTCTAGTAATGCCGTGGAAAACAGTCTAAATCCGTCATGTACAGAATGTCGTTTAAGATTCAGAAGTTCTGAACAGAAACAAGAAAGTGTCTAGCGACACTTTTTTAAAATGTTATGAAGAGAATGCAATTATTTAGATTAATTACATTAACCACACGAGAATTAATATAAATAAAGAAGAATGAAAGTATGGCTGCAGAAGCAGCAACATTAAGAGAAGCTGCGTTTAATGAAGTGAAGAGTTTTTTTTTGTTTGTTTTTTTTTTAATCATATCACCTAGAGCAAGGCGGTAACGCCACTGATGTGCAGGGTTATACGTAAGAGTGAAAAGATTGGGAAAGAGAAAGCCGGAAACCACATCCTAAACAGGGAACAAAGGATGAGCCTTTCACCTGTTTAATAGACGAGGGTGGAGTGTGAACCGGACGATAGTTTAGTCTATCTATTCCAATTAAAAAAAATAAAGAAAAAGAAAAGAGTGAAAAGGTTGGAAGAGAGAAAACCGGAAACCACATCCTAAACAGGGAACAAGGGATGAGCCTCTTCACCTGTTCAATAGACGAGGGTGGAGTGTGAACCGGGCGATAGTTTAGTCTATCTATTCCAACTAAAAAAAAAAGAAAAGAGTGAAAAGGTGGGAAGAGAGAAAGCCGGAAACCACACCCTAAACAGGGAACAAGGGATGAACCTCTTCACCTGTTCAATAGACGAGGGTGGAGTGTGTACCGGGCAATAGTTTAGTCTATCTACTCCAATTGACAAATAAAAAAAAAGTTTTAAAGTCGAAATGAAATTTGAACGGCAAAATCA
>JBBBDQ010000767.1:142500-272500 GCA_037127315.1 Ascarosepion bandense
AAATAAATGAACATAAACTATTTTTTTAAATAATACTTTTTCAAAGATGAATATTAAAAAGTATTTAATTAAAATAACATAATCAAAGAATACTGAAAAGAATTATTTGAAAAAAAAGTTTAATACTTATCCATTTATTCAACTACTAATTTTGTATCATTACTACTTCCAGGTTCTCTCACTCTCTTGCTCATTCTCATACACACACACACACACACACACACACACACACATACATATATATATATATATATATATATATATAGAATTTATAACATAAATATGTTATAACATCAGTTTATATTTCTGAGATGAGGTAGTATTCACAGTATTTACATTATTCGGATTAGACCCAAAAGAGTTGTGAGTTCAATACCGGGCTACAACAGTGGTGAACAAGTAATTTACAGGTTTAGAGGGAGATAACTCATGACTTCCAAAAGAGACACTACTACGCAATGGATGAGAATGATATACCCCAGTGATTATAATAAAGGGTTCAGTTCGAAATTCATAGCATCTGAATAAGGCCGGAGCGTATAACGGCCGAAACGTCGTACAAATGGCAACAAAGATGAGGATAATAGTCCGAATAATGTAAATGCTGTTATAATATCACTACAAAGTGGCTACTTTTGTCGTGATATTATAACATATTTATATCATAAATTCTAAATAAATATTATTCGCTCTACTTTTTTAAGAATAGTGTTTCTTTGGATACGGAATTTTATTCCATTCATACTTACCATATATATATATATATATATATATATATATATATATATATATACCACGTCTTCCCACTGAGACGTGATGTGACACGAAATCCGTTTATTGTGTGTGGAACTTGAACACGTACGCTAACATATGTCGTGACAATATTTCGCGACACACTTTAGAGAATCGCGCAGAACACTAGTGTGACACAGCCCGACGGTTGAGAGTCACTGGACTAGTGATTCGGAAATAAATCTACCCGGCGTCACCCAGACATAAAATCCCTATTACTTTAGAAGAGATTTCAATGAACACTATGTACTCTATACACGTGTTATCTTGTCAGTCAGTTAAGTGCCATACGTGATACACGCTTTAGGCGATCATGTCTCGATCTTTCGAGACATGACTGACTGGACAGAAGATTATCCTGCAGTAGGTTGCCATTGCTTTCTGCGGTAGACTGGTTGCCAGTCAAGGCTATAGAACCCAATCTGTCCTATAATTTAACCCACAACTGGAAGGAAGAGATGGATTCATACCTTTTCCAAGGCTATTTGTGCGTATGTGAATGCAAGGAATTCAATTGGAATTCGAACTCGGCACCCCGATTTGTCGTTCCGAGTCGAAATCCATTGCGCCACAACGCACATACTGTTGTACCACACGAAAATAAGTGTTCAGTAAATTCGTTTTATTCATTATTTTTATGGCTAATCAACTCTTTGTGTGTTAATGTAATCCGAAACTTATTTTGGATATTAATTATACAATTGTTTTAAAAAGGATCATTTTATTAAGACAGACACAAAAGTTTCTCACTTAAAAAGGGAAAATAAAAAACACGAGGTGTGAAAAAATTTTAAGACACCTTTCGACCGACACTTCGTCAGAAAAGAATCGTCGGCAATTAAAACAGAGAAATAGCTAAGAAAAATGTTTAACAACATCCGAGGTTAAGACACAGGATTAAATAAAAAACAATTAAAAAAACATTACCTATGTTGGGTGTTAGTTTCTCCCAAAAGCTCCAATTTAAATTTTAACTCTCTCCGTCTACATAGGACAGGACGTTGTAAGTTGACGGTTAGAGACTCCAGGATGTCCAAACAGAGTTTTGTCCTTGCCCTGTGCATGACAGAGAAGAAATCTGGGGAATAACGTGTCCTGCAGTCGATAGAATTTAATAGATGTTCGCCGATTGCTGCTGACTCATAAGTTTGCGACTGCCCGGATGTTATTAGCTCATTAATACATTTATAATTTATTAATTATAATAATTTTTCTTGCGAGTGAATATTGCATTTTTGAAAAGAATTATGATGATGTGCTTCATATTTCCTTATTAGACTTTGTATTGGTGTGGATCTTCGTCGCCAATTTGTTGTGGAGTTGTGGCGAAACTTCGCCGCAAAGTTGTAGTGACCGGTTTGTGCCGGAAGTAAGACACGGAACAAGAAAGTAGGTTCAAAACAGTTTTTAAGTATAACAAGAAACAAGATATCCCCAAAAAAAGTGTTAATAAATAGTAATATAGAAATAAGTCCGAAGGTATTATTACGCTGCCTGACTAGTAGCTGTCGTTAACTGCTCGACTTGACTACTGTTAATTAGCTGCTCTATAACTGCTCGTAACTAACTACTCTCCGGAAGTCACGCAGGTAATCTATATGGAGCAAGAGGGCGAGACCATTTCTCGTAGGAGGGTACCATAACAGGTATAATGATGAATATTGGTCTTTGCACATTTGTACTCCAGCATCAATTAGTTAACTGCTTTCATTAACAACTCTACCGAACTGCTTTTTAGAAGTTATGTAGGTTATTATATATAACAAAAGGAAGAGTCCATTCCTCATAGGATGGCACCATCTCACACACACACACACACACACACACACACACACACATATATATATATATATATATATATATATATATATTTTCCAGACATATGCTATTAAATATAAGAGACAATGAATGTCTATTATGTTTAATCATGAGCCGTTCTAAACGTCGTATTTTTGCTTTAATTTCGGTTGAAAATAAAGACAAAAATTCTCCAACATTTGGATAATTATTTATTGGTTTTCTTCTAAGCTTTCGGCTCACATGAGCCATCTTCAGAGAGGTAGTTTAAACTGAAATATTATAAAATCCACCATCACCGACGATTTTATTTTGTGTTGACATAAAACTCCGCTTGGCAACGGCAATAGTTACCAAAAATAATAAACGCAGTTCTTAAGTTTGCGATGCGGTTTTATGACGTCACACCGCGGGATAGCGCGAAATGACAACAAAACCATCTAGTCAAATGCAATGTAATATGTTATTTCCTGTTTTAAAGTTGATTTTATTGAGTGTTGGTTGTTTTGATTTGATGTACATGGCCTCCAATATCTGCAGGTTCCTCTTACTGTGTGTATGAGTAAGGATCACCGTATTGTTGACCAAAATCTGTCTGATATTACCTACATGTTTATGTTTTTCAGAGAAATGTTGTTTAATAGTACTCTGATCAGAAAGATGGCATGTAAGTCTACGGGAGAGCGTGGTTGTGGTAAAACCAATATATGTACTAGGTTTTTGAGTAGTATCAGAGATGCAATCTCTGAATGGGCATGTAAATTGGTACACTACATTGGTTTTTTGTAAAGAATTTAGTTTAGTGCCTGTTGGGTTATTATAGACTATGAGGTCAATTGTTTTAAACTTTTTATAATATATAGTGAGTTTAATTTGATTATTACTTTCGACTGGTTTAACATTTCTACGTATTATGTTTTTGAGAGTTTTTTTCATCTTGTTTATAATTATTATGTATTTGGTTGCAATAGTATAAGTTAATAGTGTTATGTTTATTTTGATGTAAACCATTATTATTAATATTATCATTATTGTTAGAGCTATTGTTAAGTTTGTTGAGATACATTTTAATTTGTTGATCAATAACGGAGTTAGGAAATTCATTATTGACTAGTGTTTGCTTAATGTTGTGTAATTCTTTATAAAATATAGATTTCGAAGAAGATATCATTTGTGTGCGTTGAAGTAAGTTTTTTATAACAGCTAACTTATATCGTTGGGGACATTCACTATTATAATTAAGAAGACACGAATTTATGTGAGCCGAAAGCTTAGAAGAAAACCAATAAATAATTATCCAAATGTTGGAGAATTTTTGTCTTTATTTTCAACCGAAATTAAAGCAAAAATACGACGTTTAGAACGGCTCATGATTAAACATAATAGACATTCATTGTCTCTTATATTTAATAGCATATGTCTGGAAAATTACTTGCTGCCTCGATATACTAAATTTAGGTTACATGATGCCGCAGCATTAAATGATCCCACCGTTAAGAAATTGCAATGGAACCTCATAAAACGTCAAATGCACACAGCCAAACAGGAATTACAAGAAATCAACACTGAAATTGTACACATCAAAGAAATTTTACAGTCTTCTACCACAAGTGAAAAATTCAAGGAAATATTGGATTTATTATACAATACAACACAAAAGGAACATGAATCCCATAAACAAGTCATCCAAAAAAAGCTAAACAAATTATATAAAGGAAAAATACTCTTACCAAACATCAATGACAACTTCATTAACCTATCGGATTACCAACTTACTCCAGATGAAATAGAATTCCTTAATCTCGGACCAAATTTTCATGTCGCTCGGAAACCTAATTCAATGTTTAAACAAATGGAAATTGAAGCTTTATACCAACAAATACTTCAACTCGAACAGGACAACCATATTACTACACAGGTAGGCTTAAAAGAATTACTCAAAGCTGAATCAATCAAACACCGTTACCATAAAAATCCTAATGATATTATAAATATGCCTCTCATAAAAGCAGCCACACATCTAAAAAATAACAAAAATATTGTTATCCGACGTGCCGATAAAACCAATACTTTTGTTATTTTAAACAAACAGGAATATTACTCCAAATTACAGGCCATTCTCGACGATCACAACAAATTTAAAAAATTAACTTGTAATACCACAACCCAACTTAAAAAACATATTAACAAACTCATTACTTCAAACAATGCTGAAATAGGATCCTATAAACTTCAAAAGATTATAGGTGATTATCAGCCCGGCTACCTTTATGGAAATGTAAAAATCCATAAAAAAGATCATCCCCTCCGACCTATCATTTCTCAAATACCCACACCAATATACAACCTTTCCAAAACACTTAACAAACTAATTACTCCCTATCTTCCTAGTAAATATAGCATTAACTCCACGGACGAATTTTTACAGATTCTCCATTCCGTAAAACCTAATAATCAAATGATTGCATCTTTGGATGTTCAAAACTTATTCACAAATGTTCCCGTCCAGGAAACAATTGACATCATTATCCGTGATGTATACAACCATGCTACTCTCCCATCAATCAATATTAAACCCACTATATTAAAAAAACTATTATTAGCATGCACCACACAAGTACCCTTTCACGATCCCTTAGGCAATATTTATACACAAATAGATGGTATTGCGATGGGATCTCCTTTAGGTCCCCTCTTTTCTAATTATTATATGGCAAATCTAGAAAATAAAATAATTAATGACAACAATAAACCCTCTATATATGTAAGATATATAGATGACATCTTTGTTTTAGCTAAGAATATCGATCAAATTAAATATCTTAAAAACAAATTTGAAAGTCACTCCGTCCTGAAATTTACATTAGAACTTAATATTAATAACAAACTCCCATTCCTTGATGTATTCATTGATTCTAGCACACATAAATTTACTACTTCTCTATATAGGAAACCAACTAGCATAAATTCGTGTCTTCTTAATTATAATAGTGAATGTCCCCAACGATATAAGTTAGCTGTTATAAAAAACTTACTTCAACGCACACAAATGATATCTTCTTCGAAATCTATATTTTATAAAGAATTACACAACATTAAGCAAACACTAGTCAATAATGAATTTCCTAACTCCGTTATTGATCAACAAATTAAAATGTATCTCAACAAACTTAACAATAGCTCTAACAATAATGATAATATTAATAATAATGGTTTACATCAAAATAAACATAACACTATTAACTTATACTATTGCAACCAAATACATAATAATTATAAACAAGATGAAAAAACTCTCAAAAACATAATACGTAGAAATGTTAAACCAGTCGAAAGTAATAATCAAATTAAACTCACTATATATTATAAAAAGTTTAAAACAATTGACCTCATAGTCTATAATAACCCAACAGGCACTAAACTAAATTCTTTACAAAAAACCAATGTAGTGTACCAATTTACATGCCCATTCAGAGATTGCATCTCTGATACTACTCAAAAACCTAGTACATATATTGGTTTTACCACAACCACGCTCTCCCGTAGACTTACATGCCATCTTTCTGATCAGAGTACTATTAAACAACATTTCTCTGAAAAACATAAACATGTAGGTAATATCAGACAGATTTTGGTCAACAATACGGTGATCCTTACTCATACACACAGTAAGAGGAACCTGCAGATATTGGAGGCCATGTACATCAAATCAAAACAACCAACACTCAATAAAATCAACTTTAAAACAGGAAATAACATATTACATTGCATTTGACTAGATGGTTTTGTTGTCATTTCGCGCTATCCCGCGGTGTGACGTCATAAAACCGCATCGCAAACTTAAGAACTGCGTTTATTATTTTTGGTAACTATTGCCGTTGCCAAGCGGAGTTTTATGTCAACACAAAATAAAATCGTCGGTGATGGTGGATTTTATAATATTTCAGTTTAAACTACCTCTCTGAAGATGGCTCATGTGAGCCGAAAGCTTAGAAGAAAACCAATAAATAATTATCCAAATGTTGGAGAATTTTTGTCTTTATTTTCAACCGAAATTAAAGCAAAAATACGACGTTTAGAACGGCTCATGATTAAACATAATAGACATTCATTGTCTCTTATATTTAATAGCATATGTCTGGAAAATTACTTGCTGCCTCGATATACTAAATTTAAGTTACATGATGCCGCAGCATTAAATGATCCCACCGTTAAGAAATTGCAATGGAACCTCATAAAACGTCAAATGCACACAGCCAAACAGGAATTACAAGAAATCAACACTGAAATTGTACACATCAAAGAAATTTTACAGTCTTCTACCACAAGTGAAAAATTCAAGGAAATATTGGATTTATTATACAATACAACACAAAAGGAACATGAATCCCATAAACAAGTCATCCAAAAAAAGCTAAACAAATTATATAAAGGAAAAATACTCTTACCAAACATCAATGACAACTTCATTAACCTATCGGATTACCAACTTACTCCAGATGAAATAGAATTCCTTAATCTCGGACCAAATTTTCATGTCGCTCGGAAACCTAATTCAATGTTTAAACAAATGGAAATTGAAGCTTTATACCAACAAATACTTCAACTCGAACAGGACAACCATATTACTACACAGGTAGGCTTAAAAGAATTACTCAAAGCTGAATCAATCAAACACCGTTACCATAAAAATCCTAATGATATTATAAATATGCCTCTCATAAAAGCAGCCACACATCTAAAAAATAACAAAAATATTGTTATCCGACGTGCCGATAAAACCAATACTTTTGTTATTTTAAACAAACAGGAATATTACTCCAAATTACAGGCCATTCTCGACGATCACAACAAATTTAAAAAATTAACTTGTAATACCACAACCCAACTTAAAAAACATATTAACAAACTCATTACTTCAAACAATGCTGAAATAGGATCCTATAAACTTCAAAAGATTATAGGTGATTATCAGCCCGGCTACCTTTATGGAAATGTAAAAATCCATAAAAAAGATCATCCCCTCCGACCTATCATTTCTCAAATACCCACACCAATATACAACCTTTCCAAAACACTTAACAAACTAATTACTCCCTATCTTCCTAGTAAATATAGCATTAACTCCACGGACGAATTTTTACAGATTCTCCATTCCGTAAAACCTAATAATCAAATGATTGCATCTTTGGATGTTCAAAACTTATTCACAAATGTTCCCGTCCAGGAAACAATTGACATCATTATCCGTGATGTATACAACCATGCTACTCTCCCATCAATCAATATTAAACCCACTATATTAAAAAAACTATTATTAGCATGCACCACACAAGTACCCTTTCACGATCCCTTAGGCAATATTTATACACAAATAGATGGTATTGCGATGGGATCTCCTTTAGGTCCCCTCTTTTCTAATTATTATATGGCAAATCTAGAAAATAAAATAATTAATGACAACAATAAACCCTCTATATATGTAAGATATATAGATGACATCTTTGTTTTAGCTAAGAATATCGATCAAATTAAATATCTTAAAAACAAATTTGAAAGTCACTCCGTCCTGAAATTTACATTAGAACTTAATATTAATAACAAACTCCCATTCCTTGATGTATTCATTGATTCTAGCACACATAAATTTACTACTTCTCTATATAGGAAACCAACTAGCATAAATTCGTGTCTTCTTAATTATAATAGTGAATGTCCCCAACGATATAAGTTAGCTGTTATAAAAAACTTACTTCAACGCACACAAATGATATCTTCTTCGAAATCTATATTTTATAAAGAATTACACAACATTAAGCAAACACTAGTCAATAATGAATTTCCTAACTCCGTTATTGATCAACAAATTAAAATGTATCTCAACAAACTTAACAATAGCTCTAACAATAATGATAATATTAATAATAATGGTTTACATCAAAATAAACATAACACTATTAACTTATACTATTGCAACCAAATACATAATAATTATAAACAAGATGAAAAAACTCTCAAAAACATAATACGTAGAAATGTTAAACCAGTCGAAAGTAATAATCAAATTAAACTCACTATATATTATAAAAAGTTTAAAACAATTGACCTCATAGTCTATAATAACCCAACAGGCACTAAACTAAATTCTTTACAAAAAACCAATGTAGTGTACCAATTTACATGCCCATTCAGAGATTGCATCTCTGATACTACTCAAAAACCTAGTACATATATTGGTTTTACCACAACCACGCTCTCCCGTAGACTTACATGCCATCTTTCTGATCAGAGTACTATTAAACAACATTTCTCTGAAAAACATAAACATGTAGGTAATATCAGACAGATTTTGGTCAACAATACGGTGATCCTTACTCATACACACAGTAAGAGGAACCTGCAGATATTGGAGGCCATGTACATCAAATCAAAACAACCAACACTCAATAAAATCAACTTTAAAACAGGAAATAACATATTACATTGCATTTGACTAGATGGTTTTGTTGTCATTTCGCGCTATCCCGCGGTGTGACGTCATAAAACCGCATCGCAAACTTAAGAACTGCGTTTATTATTTTTGGTAACTATTGCCGTTGCCAAGCGGAGTTTTATGTCAACACAAAATAAAATCGTCGGTGATGGTGGATTTTATAATATTTCAGTTTAAACTACCTCTCTGAAGATGGCTCATGTGAGCCGAAAGCTTAGAAGAAAACCAATAAATAATTATCCAAATGTTGGAGAATTTTTGTCTTTATTTTCAACCGAAATTAAAGCAAAAATACGACGTTTAGAACGGCTCATGATTAAACATAATAGACATTCATTGTCTCTTATATTTAATAGCATATGTCTGGAAAATTACTTGCTGCCTCGATATACTAAATTTAAGTTACATGATGCCGCAGCATTAAATGATCCCACCGTTAAGAAATTGCAATGGAACCTCATAAAACGTCAAATGCACACAGCCAAACAGGAATTACAAGAAATCAACACTGAAATTGTACACATCAAAGAAATTTTACAGTCTTCTACCACAAGTGAAAAATTCAAGGAAATATTGGATTTATTATACAATACAACACAAAAGGAACATGAATCCCATAAACAAGTCATCCAAAAAAAGCTAAACAAATTATATAAAGGAAAAATACTCTTACCAAACATCAATGACAACTTCATTAACCTATCGGATTACCAACTTACTCCAGATGAAATAGAATTCCTTAATCTCGGACCAAATTTTCATGTCGCTCGGAAACCTAATTCAATGTTTAAACAAATGGAAATTGAAGCTTTATACCAACAAATACTTCAACTCGAACAGGACAACCATATTACTACACAGGTAGGCTTAAAAGAATTACTCAAAGCTGAATCAATCAAACACCGTTACCATAAAAATCCTAATGATATTATAAATATGCCTCTCATAAAAGCAGCCACACATCTAAAAAATAACAAAAATATTGTTATCCGACGTGCCGATAAAACCAATACTTTTGTTATTTTAAACAAACAGGAATATTACTCCAAATTACAGGCCATTCTCGACGATCACAACAAATTTAAAAAATTAACTTGTAATACCACAACCCAACTTAAAAAACATATTAACAAACTCATTACTTCAAACAATGCTGAAATAGGATCCTATAAACTTCAAAAGATTATAGGTGATTATCAGCCCGGCTACCTTTATGGAAATGTAAAAATCCATAAAAAAGATCATCCCCTCCGACCTATCATTTCTCAAATACCCACACCAATATACAACCTTTCCAAAACACTTAACAAACTAATTACTCCCTATCTTCCTAGTAAATATAGCATTAACTCCACGGACGAATTTTTACAGATTCTCCATTCCGTAAAACCTAATAATCAAATGATTGCATCTTTGGATGTTCAAAACTTATTCACAAATGTTCCCGTCCAGGAAACAATTGACATCATTATCCGTGATGTATACAACCATGCTACTCTCCCATCAATCAATATTAAACCCACTATATTAAAAAAACTATTATTAGCATGCACCACACAAGTACCCTTTCACGATCCCTTAGGCAATATTTATACACAAATAGATGGTATTGCGATGGGATCTCCTTTAGGTCCCCTCTTTTCTAATTATTATATGGCAAATCTAGAAAATAAAATAATTAATGACAACAATAAACCCTCTATATATGTAAGATATATAGATGACATCTTTGTTTTAGCTAAGAATATCGATCAAATTAAATATCTTAAAAACAAATTTGAAAGTCACTCCGTCCTGAAATTTACATTAGAACTTAATATTAATAACAAACTCCCATTCCTTGATGTATTCATTGATTCTAGCACACATAAATTTACTACTTCTCTATATAGGAAACCAACTAGCATAAATTCGTGTCTTCTTAATTATAATAGTGAATGTCCCCAACGATATAAGTTAGCTGTTATAAAAAACTTACTTCAACGCACACAAATGATATCTTCTTCGAAATCTATATTTTATAAAGAATTACACAACATTAAGCAAACACTAGTCAATAATGAATTTCCTAACTCCGTTATTGATCAACAAATTAAAATGTATCTCAACAAACTTAACAATAGCTCTAACAATAATGATAATATTAATAATAATGGTTTACATCAAAATAAACATAACACTATTAACTTATACTATTGCAACCAAATACATAATAATTATAAACAAGATGAAAAAACTCTCAAAAACATAATACGTAGAAATGTTAAACCAGTCGAAAGTAATAATCAAATTAAACTCACTATATATTATAAAAAGTTTAAAACAATTGACCTCATAGTCTATAATAACCCAACAGGCACTAAACTAAATTCTTTACAAAAAACCAATGTAGTGTACCAATTTACATGCCCATTCAGAGATTGCATCTCTGATACTACTCAAAAACCTAGTACATATATTGGTTTTACCACAACCACGCTCTCCCGTAGACTTACATGCCATCTTTCTGATCAGAGTACTATTAAACAACATTTCTCTGAAAAACATAAACATGTAGGTAATATCAGACAGATTTTGGTCAACAATACGGTGATCCTTACTCATACACACAGTAAGAGGAACCTGCAGATATTGGAGGCCATGTACATCAAATCAAAACAACCAACACTCAATAAAATCAACTTTAAAACAGGAAATAACATATTACATTGCATTTGACTAGATGGTTTTGTTGTCATTTCGCGCTATCCCGCGGTGTGACGTCATAAAACCGCATCGCAAACTTAAGAACTGCGTTTATTATTTTTGGTAACTATTGCCGTTGCCAAGCGGAGTTTTATGTCAACACAAAATAAAATCGTCGGTGATGGTGGATTTTATAATATTTCAGTTTAAACTACCTCTCTGAAGATGGCTCATGTGAGCCGAAAGCTTAGAAGAAAACCAATAAATAATTATCCAAATGTTGGAGAATTTTTGTCTTTATTTTCAACCGAAATTAAAGCAAAAATACGACGTTTAGAACGGCTCATGATTAAACATAATAGACATTCATTGTCTCTTATATTTAATAGCATATGTCTGGAAAATTACTTGCTGCCTCGATATACTAAATTTATATATATATATATATACACTCTCTTTTACAATAAAGACTATTGTATATATATTATATCAGTAAGAATAATAATTAACTCCCATGGAGTATAACTATAAAGGATGCAAACGGAAAGAAAACTCATAATTAACATCAGGAAGAGACAGATGAGGTTCCTGAGGAAGGAAGGCCTGGAGTATCTAATACTCATAGGACGGATAAAAAGAAAGAGTGACAGTGGGAATGCATATTTGATAGGCTTGAGCAAATGTATGGCGAAACGGGGTTTGGGAGAGATAACAAGAGAAAAATTATTAAGAGTGACAAGAGGCAGGCATAAGTGGGAGTCCATGGTCGCCTACGTCCTTAAGGGATACGGTACATGAAGAAGAAGAATTATAACTAGTGTTGCTACTGGAAACAGCGAATCAAACGATGTCATAGTGTTTATATCTTTCACTCAATATTTTTTGCTTAGATTAAAGAGACAAGTAACTTTGTTCGAATTGTAAGACAGTAAAGGCTTTGTTGTAAAATAAATAACCCCCTACCGTTGACACAAATGGATTAGGGCAAAGTCAAAAGCTGTTGAAGTTAGTATTCAATGTATTTCTTACAGACGAAAAGGTGAGTGCCTATGGTAAACTTAATATATAAAGCCGCTGCAGACGAGTTATAACAAACTATTTCGCAACTTAAATTTAAAGCATCAGCCACTTTGGTTAGCAAGTGGCTGAAGCTGCTCGTTTCTGCAGATTCTAAAGTCAAACCTGATTCAGGTGAACTGAGTCAGCGCCGTGCTTAGCAACATCGCAGCCCCCCACCACCACCGCAGAATGCGTCTTGCAGCCCCTCTACCCGCAGAATGCAACTTGCGCCACCCCCCGAACATATTAAACCCACAATAAATGGTACTTTAAATAAAATAACATGGAACGCAGATATTCCGTGATCACGAAAAAACGGAAAAAAATCGCGGAATTGGCGTTCTGAAGCTATACATTACGAACGTTATCCTGTTTATATATATATATATATATATATGTGTGTGTGTGTGTGTATGTGTGTGTGTGTGTGTGTGTGTGCAAGTCTGTTTTAGAATTTCTTCATGTGTAGCGCAAAGTCACGAGATGTTAAAATGAAGGGAATTCAACCGTTTTCTTTGAACTTTTTATTATGTATGTTAGTCTGTTTTAGTATAATTTCCATAAGTAAAGGTGAGATTGGGAAAAATCCGGGGCGCAAATTGATGTTTTGGTAGTACTGGATGGCGGCGCTCTCGAGAACTTTTCTTCTGAATAAATTGTTTACTCTTTTTATTAGTGTGGCATTTTATAAATCGAAATTGTGGTTGAATTTATTTCTGTGAATCAATAATGCATTTGTTAGATTATTATTAGTGATGTCTCTTTTGTGTTCATATATAGTTTTTTTTTAGATTTCTACTTGTTGTTTCTCCGATGTAGATGGAGGAACAATCCCGGCAATTTATTCGGTATACACCTGCTTGTCCATCATTTTGATTTCGGTTATTTTTAGATCTGATAATGTCCATAATAGTTTTCAAAGTAGTTGTTACTATGTATGTATCTTTTTATATGAGATAGATTGTTTTGGATATTAGATGCAATGGAGTTGGTTGGTAGTATGATGTATTTGTTATTGTTTAGATTATTATTGTTAACAGTGTTTCTTTTGTTGTGGTTGTATATATTATGTGCCTTTCTTTTTGCATTGTGAATAAAGTGATATGGGTAATGCAAGTTTTTGAATGTGCTTTCTAAGTATTTTTCTTTTTTTGTTAAATATTGGGGGCTGCATATTCTTAGTACTCTTAAGAAGAAACCTATAATAATACCAGATTTGATTTTGGAAGAGTGACTGGAGTAGACATTTATCAGGTCGTTTTTGTTGGTAGCTTTTCTGAAGACGTCAAAATCGAGTTTGTTGTTATTTTTGCGTAATGATATCTAGGAAAGGAAGAGTATCATTAGATTCAGTCTCGAAAGTAAAATTTATAGTAGGTTCAAAACGGTTGAATTCCCTTCATTTTAACATCTTGTGACTTTGCGCTACACATGAAGAAATTTTCAAACAGACTTACACACGAAATAAACAGTCTTCAAAGAAAACGGTCAAATTCCCTTCATTTTAATATATATATATATATATATATATATATATATATATAGAGAGAGAGAGAGAGAGAGAGAGAGAGCGAGACGGGTTGATAGATGTCTATTTCAGCATAGAAGTATGATAATAAGTTTCGTTAATCCTAATAATTATTTTGTTAATTTTTTTTTTTCATTACAATAGATCTGCGGAGCTAAGGAGCCTTGCGGATTCCCGGGCTCTTGCGGCCCCTAGGGAATTTGCGGCCCCCCGCAATTACGGGTTCTGCGGGGGCCCTAAAACACGGCCCTGAACTGAGTGAAGAAAGAAAATTAAGCATGTAAAATTCTCCGCTTATTTTTCTGTGTCTGGAGTTGGTTTACTGCACAGTCGTTTCTGTCTTTGTTTCAAATCTTAACTTTTCTCTCAAAAATCAACTTCTAACTTCATAAAACAGTTGACTCTGTGGCCGTCTTTAGTTAAATACGTGAAAAAGACAGATAAAACGTTTATTCAGACTTATTTAAGTTAACGCAGAAATTAAGGCCAGTACGGATATCAAAGAAAGAAAATTCTAACGTCGCTAAATCCATTGAACCGTATTTTAAACTTATCGTCTGATGCATTTGAAGAAAAGACAGAATAATAAGTTTATTGGAACTGCCATTATTCTAATTGCGAGGAGAAAAATTAATTACTTATCCATCATATTTTGCACTTAAAAACCCCCATTAGATACAAAAAGTTCAACCAGTACATTTTAATGTTTTATTCTAAAACACGAATATATTTTCTAATGCAACACTTAGTTTATATTTGTCAGTCATTAAATTAGAAACTGCTAAGACATTATCTCTCGCCATATATATCTCTCGAACTATATACAACATTAATAGGTTAGTTGCTTTTCCTAAAATATAACGAGTTCAAGATATATATCATTAGATGTATTAGATATAATTTAATATAATGAGACAGTTCTATTTATTATCATCAGATAAAAATCTTTGGACATGATAGTATCGCGTGTTAAATCTGATATCACTTGCACAACCGCCGCCACTGTGCAACAACATGAGGTGTCAAATTATTTCGAGAAATCGTTTTGAAGAATCTTGCATAAAAGAGTAATTTCTGCCTAAATACTATATATATATATATATATATATATATATATATATATATATATATGGAACTTTGTCTATGTGTGTGTGTGTGTGTGTGTGTCTGTGTCTGTGTGTATCCGTTACTTATAGACTCCGAAACGGCTGAACAGATTTTCTTGAAAATTTACATAGTTGTACTATAAGCATCTGCGAGTGTTCTTAGCTAGGTTTTGTGTCTAAATATCGAAAATCGATAATCGAAAAAATCGGGTTATAGAAGGAGTGGTCCGATTTTAATCAAATTTGATACACTCATAGACAACGATATTCAGAAATTTCAAGATTGCAGTTCTTACAATAGTGCAGAAAATCGATAATATATATATATATATATGTTTTTGATCCAAAAGGATAAGCAAATAGGTAAATCCCAAAAAACTGATGCTATTAATAAATACTATTAATATTAAAATTGATCAAGGTGTAGGGCTCGATTTAAATAGAATGTTCTGTTTACAGAGCCAAATATATAAAAGTAAAACAAAAATTTCGAAATTTAATTCCGTTAAATGGCCATTTCAGCGAGTAAATTATCCCTTCATCAGTGACGGTGGAAACGGTGGAAAAAAAAACCCTTTATTCTAGCCATCCAAGAGAATTCAATTTCGAAATGTTTGTTTTATATATATATATATATATATATATATAGAGAGAGAGAGAGAGAGAGAGAAAGTAAAACAGGGAGAAAGAGTGTCGAGTCATAGGAATCAACACTGCATAATGACTATCAGTTTCATACCGCAAACGATCATTAGATATGAACATGACACAGTCTTGATTCCTATGTCCATATATAGCTATAAACGCGCAATCTCCGATACTGAGCAGATATCCCGCATAAATTTAGGAAGTTTGATACAATGTGTGTGTATGGTGATTTTCTAAGCGTAGCTCAGATGTGGCACAAGGCCGAAAGTATGGGACACCCAGAGAGAATTGAACTCACTACTCAATTGTAATGTTTTTAGCGAGACAAGCTTGCTAACCATTACACCACCTCGAGGTGCCCACATGTATGTGTGTGTGTGTGTGTGTGTGTGTATGTGGTCCTATGAGAAAACACGTAAACATCTACGAGTGAGTCAGTTAAGTGCCATACGTGATACACGCTTTGGGCGATCATGTCCCGCAAGTGACATGACTGACTGGACAGAAGATTGTCCCGCAGTAAGTTGCCATTGCTTTCTGCGATATACTGGTTGCCAGTCAAGACTATAGAACCCAATCTGTCTTGTTATTTAACCCATAACTGAAGGGAAGAGACCGATTAATACCTTTCCCAAGGGTATTTGCGCGTAAGTGAATGCAAGGAATTCAACTGGAATTCGAACTCGGCTCCCTCGATTTGTCGTTCCGAGTCGATATCCACCGCACTACAACGCACATTCATTACGTGTGAGTAAAATTCGTTAGACTGAGGTCTTTTAAATAAAAAGTCAAATTTATTAAATTTGTACTTTTTTTTCTTTTAACCTTTCTGTTGGACATCCAAGTTCATTACATCCTCAGATACGTGACATGGTCCAGCCTTCTTCATTGCAGAACAAACACTTTTTTTTTCCTTTGAGGTCAATAGCTTCTTTTCCGGTTTCTTTCCCACTGTCATTTTTCTCCAGCACAAGTCGCCATTTCCTGGACCGAATATGTTTATTTATTTTTCCTGTTTTTTTTCTTTTTATTCTCTCTTCCTCCATTTCGCATTCATTTCTCCAAAAGACTTTTTAATTTCCCAGTACAAAAAAGACTGAAAGGACACCGTCTGTTATCCTTTGCTTTTTTCGGTGATTCTGTTTTAAGGGTTTTTATATTTCTTTTCGAAGAGATAGTCTTATTGACATCATAATTATTTTGTGATAAAAACCGCTATTTGAATTATTCTTTTTTCTGTTTATCAACCAAGGCCTGCTATGAAAAGAGAGAACACAAAGGAAAAATTAGGTTCTGATATTCGTGTTTTGACTGTGTCTCTACAGAATGTTGGTGATCATGACTCGCCACAATTTCCTGTCTTATGTAGCTCTTAATAAAGGGTTTCTTTTCGTGATATTTCCTAAATCTCGCTCCGACAACCGATTATTCAAGTTCACTAGGTAGGTTATTCATTGTTTTCTTCTTTTCCTTTTGCTTTCAAGTTGTCTTGTGAGTATCAAATTTTCTAAGCCCTCTTTCCTCATCATTTGCAATAGAAATTTCAGTTTTTAGTTAGGTTTATAAGTCCCATAAATTTAGTTGTTCTTGTCCTTAAGGACACATGGCCCAGTGGATATAGACGTTGGTTAGTTCCTGTGACTTGATCCAAGGAGTTGTGAATTCACTACCAGGCTACAGCAGTGGTGAACAAGTAACTTACAGGGTTACAGGGAAATAACTGTGACTACCAAAAGAGGCTCTACGCAAGAGATGGAGATGATATGCCCAAGTGATTGTAATAAAGGGTTCAGTTCGAAATTCCTTGCACCTGAAGAAGGCCGGAGCGTACAACGGCCGAAACGTCGTACAAATAGCACCAAAGATGGGGACAATAGTCCGAATAATGTAAATATTGTAGAGATTTCAATAGTCTCTTCTGGTTGTTAAATAAAAAAAATCCTTCTTGTTTCCATCTTCTCTAAAACTTCATCGCTGTTTCCACGTTCAGTCCATGGTATTCTCAGCATCTTTCAATAGAGCCACATTTCTGTTGTTTCAAGGCTTTTTTCATGGGTCCTGGGCATGACGGTAAACTGCATCCGGCATCAAGGTCTCTGATTGAGAGGTTTGGAGGAGCAAGGAACCACCTCTTAACTGTTGTTGTTCCCAGGTCCACCCTGACCCGGAGTGATAGCACCTGTTAGGGTCCTAGCTATGAAGCAAATAGTTAACCCCCAAATGAGGCGAAAACACTTTGAAAGTATAAAAATACACTTTTATAATACATAAAAATTGACTTTTATAAAAAAAAATAGACATTTTTGAAGGAAAAATATTACCAACAATACATTTTTGAAGAAAAAAATTATTACCATAACACTTTTTTGAAGGAAAAAATTATTCTTAGCAAAATATTTTTGAATACAAAACAAGAAAACATTTTCATTTTTTGAAAATAATCGAACATTTAAAATTACCTTAAAACCCCACCTTTTTACCATTAAATAACCCACAGTGATTGATTTGCCGTTCAACAACTCAGAAACTCTCTTTTTTTATCTGTGAGAAGAATGTCCAGCATTCTCTGTATTACTGATATCACATAACAATTCAGTAATCTTTTTTTATTTATCGACCATAGTGAGATTCGAACTTGGATCTCATCGTTAGAAACCTATGTCTTGTGCGCGCTTATGCACAACAATCGCTTATGCGATTCTTCATATACTGTTAATCTTCTGATATCAACATCACTTTTTAGTTCAAATGATAAAACGTTTCTTTTTTTTTTTTTTTTTTTTTTTTTTGCTTTCTTTTTTCATCCTAAAACACTTTTTGTCGAGAAATCTTGTAAAAAAAAACAACTTCTTTTTAGCAGTGCATGGGAAAATAATTCAAGACAGTTCTTAGATGCTAATGAAGACATTGAAAGCCACAACAGTACCAGTGCATTTGACGAAACAGCTCATGAAGAATTTCTTTGTCTTGGATCTTACTTTAACAGAGAAATGATAGTGATTCAAGATAATTGGTGCTGATAATTAAATCAGTGAAAACAACAATTGTCTTGGGGTTTCTGAAGAGACATGTGATAAAAAACTTCTTTGTCCTAAGTTTTCTTTTTACTCGAACAGTGAATCGTAGAATGATACCCCAAAAATTTAGTTCATCTAATACAAGACACAAGTGTCACTCAAGGTAGAGGTTTACTGAGTGAACTATGGGAGAGGTGGATGCATATTATGAAGATATGTAGGATAGACCTTGGACTTGAAGAGATTCTAATTGTAGTGGTCGGGAAAGCATCCTCTCGGGTGTCTCTTTCACAAAGAAGCTTACAAAAAGGGACGAAGATGATTTGACCTCGTGTACGTGGCATGATGAGTCCGAGTCGTGAAGATCTGAACTAGTGGAACGCAGGAATGTAGCTTGGGTAGACGTCTGCTATTATAATAGCTGAGTCAATACAATTTCTTCTTCTATTTGCATATTTAAATTCATTCAAAGACTATATGGTCTGGAATGTGGCAAGACCTATTAATGTTTAATATTTTTATAAAACAGCGTTGACAAAAAACTATGTACCTACAATAAAGAACCTACGTTTATCATGACTATAAAACTGAAATTACAAAAGCATTGAAGAACACTAGCTTAGTCGTAAATGAAATGCTACGTTGATCCCAAAGACAAGCACTATTATATATGAGTGGGCTCGTGTCGTCAAAAATGACAGCAAAATATTTATGCCATCAAAAATGACAGCAACATATATATTACACACCTACAATTAAGTATCTTACATTAAGACATTAGACAAAAAAAAAAGAAGAATCCAAATATTTGAGCGTGATAGGAATGAATCATTATATATATATATATATATATATATACAACCAAATTCACAACGGTCTTTGTTAAAATAGAGTGTATATATATATATATATATATATATATATATATATTGTTAAATATAAGAGACAATGAATGTCTATTTTGTTTAATCATGAGCCGAAAGCTTAGAACCAAATTAATAAAAAAATTATCCAAATTTTGGAGAATTTTTGTCTTTATTTTCAACTGAAATTAAAGCTAAAATGCGACGTTTAGAACGGCTCATGATTAAACATAATAGATATTCATTGTCTCTTATATTTAACAGTATACGTTTAGAAAATTTTTTACTGCCTCGATACACTATATATATATATATATATATATATATATATATATATATGTTTAATATCAAATATATATATATAATAATAGAAATAAATAAATACTGTCAAAAATACATTTTTAACTTACAACTTTTTAGTAGTTTTTCCTATACATATTAAACAAACACACCACGTGATGTAAACAAAAAATATCCGGACGCTATCGTGAAATACGTTTCTAATTCAAATTTAAAAATCACTTGTTTCTGATGAAGGACCGAGGACGGTCTGAAATATAAAATATAATAAAAATAAACAAATACTGTTCAAAAAAAGTACATTTTTAAATTCAAAACTTTTATTAATATTCTTTCCTATACATATTAAGACAGTATACGTGGATGATCATCACTATATATATATATATATATATATATATATATATATATATATAACGGTCTTTATTATAGTGCAGAGGATCAGTATTAACATTGCTTCGCTGTACCATTTGTTTGAGATTATAAAGGTGGATACAAGTATTGAGATTTGGCCAATTTTAAGACTTTAAATTGGACATCTGAACCATTGGAACTTCTCACAGAATTCGTTAAAATGGAAAGGAATAGAATATTATTTTACTATAGTGTCAAAAATGTCTTTAAATGTTTTAAGAATGTTTATTTGCTCCTCGAAATAAAGTGTAGATATGGACGACCGTAAATGATTGATTATGGCGCATTAAAACGCAACCTTTAATGTCGCTAGAACCATTGAAAAATAACACAGATAAAACATTATACATTTTTAAACTATGTTCCTTGGCGATCATGGCTCTCCACAGCTTTCTTTTCCCAATCATTTCTGAATTGCCATGATTTCTTAGGGTCGAGAATGGAATGGTTTCACGTTGACTTCTCGGTGATTTTGAATTCATCCTTTTCCTTTTCTCAAGCTGACTTCAGGACATAGACATTCAAGGCTTTCTACATATTTCTTCTCTTTATTATCTGTGATTGCATGCTTTCTTGCAAAAGACAGTGTCATGGTTTCTTTTTGCTTTCTTCATGTTTTGAAATTTAGAGCTTTCCCTCTCTTTAACTGGTTGCTAATTAAGGCTAGAGAACACAGTTTACCTTGTAATTTAACCCGGACATGAGTATATGTCAATATCAAATTTTAGAAGAGGTAAGGTAGTTGAATTCCTTGCATTGACTTACGCACAAAAACCCTTGGGAAAGGTATTAATCCGTCTCTTCCCGCTAGTTATAGGTTAAATAACAAGACAGATTGGGTTCTATAGCCATGGCTAGGAACCAGTCTACCGCAGAAAGTAATGGCAAACTACTGTGATATAGTCTTCTACCCAGTCAGAGACATGATCGCCCAAACGTGTATCATGTATGGCACTTAACTAACTGGAATGTGCGTTGTGGTGCAGTGGATATCGGTTTGAAAGGAGAAATCGAGTAGCCGAGTTCGAATTCCGGTTTAATTCCTTGCATTCACTTACGCACAAATACCCTTGGGAGAGCTATTAACCCATCTCTTCCCTCCGGTTATGGGTTAAATAATAAAACAGATTGGGTTCTGTAGCCTTGGCTGGCAACCAGTCTACCGGAGAAAGCAATGGCAACCTACTGCGGGATAATCTTCTGTCCAGTCAGTCATGTCTCTTTCGAGACATGATCGCCCAAAGCGTGTATCACGTATGGCACTTAACTGAAGGTAGAAAATGAGAAGATACAAGCAAAGGTTGAGAGAAGAAACATCATGAGAGAATGGATTATCTTATTTGTATTGGGAGAGATGAAAGAAAATAATGAAAAGATACAGACAAAGAATGAGAAAAGAAAAGAAACCTGAGATAATGGATAATCTTAGTTGGTTCAAACATTTATATAATAGAGGGATGAACAATGATAATTTTATTGAATGAGGAAGAGAATGAGATGATGGAGACACGGACTAAGAGAAGAAATGGATCATAGTAATTATTTTAGAATTTCCGTGAGCCTTACTAATTGTTATAATTCTGTTAATTATTCAAACATACGTGTATTTGGAGTAGATAGATCTATCTATCGCCCGGTTCACACTCCGCCCACGTCTATTGAACAGGTTAAGAGGCTTATCCCTTGTTCCCTGTTCAGGATGTGGTTTCCGGCTTTCTCTTTTCCAATCTTTTCACTATTACGTAGTTACCGCCTTGCTTGGGGTGATACGATTAAAAAAAAAAAAAAGGTATTGTAACAGTTCTCAGTGCGACAATGGAAAACGATAAACTTGGTTCAAATTCTTGCTTAATCTGTTGCATTCACTTTCATATCTATGAAAAGCGTTTCATATATATATATATATATATATATATATATATATATATACAGCCAGAGTACACTCGTTATTCCATCTGAAGGTGTTGGAGAAGCTGTTCATCAGGTCCAGGCAACTCTCTCTTTGTAAACAAAGAGACTGTTTGCTTGGGCTTGCTTTGTTGTCTCTAGCATCTTTAGATGTAATAACTTTTATTATTTTTTCCCTGTCCATTCATTCACATAATCCGCGACAGACTTCCTTCTCATAAATTGTTTCCCCGTATACACATCTGACGAGAGGGAACGAAACCGGTCGACTGGTTTTTGTTTTAAAATTTATCATGGCCTATCGTAAAAAATGTCTTGCCTTTAACGCCATAATACATTTTTGTAACGTCAAGAACACACACACACACATATATATATATATATATATATATATATATATATTGGGGATGTATAACACTTTTTTTACACTATACAGAGACGAGTAATTCACCGATCTCCATGTAGTGAATTCTTCTGATGCCATACTGGAAATAAAATTTCCTATTTTATAGAATTGAAAAATAAAATATATGTCTTCAATTTTTATTGACTGACATTATTTTAACTTGCTTATGAATGGATAGAAATTATTTAATTTTATTGTACTTTTGAAAATCTAAAACACTAAATATTTCTACCATTTTTGACAGCCCAGAAATTAGTACATGGAAATATAATGTATTATAAATCAATCATAGTAAAACATATTTAAAAAAAAGAAGTGCAGGGCTGAAAAAGAAAGTTCTTATTCGTAAAGAATCCAACTGAAAATACAGAAACAATAGTTATCACATATGACATAATTAGGTAAGCTGAAGATAAAATCGAAAAAAAAAACTTCGTAGTGAGGTGTTTCGGTCTGCGAAGGAACTTCTTCAAACTAATAATGATTGTATTGATGCAGTCAAGGTTATATTATAGGAAATTCTGTCGTTCACGGATTTGATTTCATGTTAAAAGTCGGAACGTCTGAATTCCAGACAATAATAAAATTAAAATAAAGAAAACATTTCTTTGTCAGGATTTCACGAAGACCCGTAAATGAAAAAGACAGAATATTGCAAATAACTAAATATGAGAATGAGATGAACATACGGATGTTTGTAAAATCATTCAAAGTCATATTCTACCACCTTCTTAGCTGTACAAATCTGTAGTCAATAAACACAGCTGTACATTAATCTCTTTGTGGCCTGGACATACGTTTGTAACACGTCTGACTACTTCACTCATATGGTTCACAACTTTGATCTCATGACTTCGATTCTGTAATTCCCCCTGGCAAAAACCATGTCTGTGCTGGTCAGATGGACAAGTAAAAGACTTAATCCAACAGAGGAGACAGAAACTCGGCTCTTTTGCTTGTATGGTTTCTGTGTCTTGAAGGTATTAATTCTAATATTTACTGGCGTCTTACTGGAAAATTACGAACGTAGAACTTGAGATGCATGAAGGATTATTGCTAAATACTACCTCATAAAAATACTTGTACTACCTCATAAAGATAATAAAAAAATTTCATATGATAACTTTTTAAAAATGCCACTTTTTCTCAGAATATAGACGAACATGATTCACCACTGGTTCCGTTTCTATATCATCTATGAATGGTTATTAAAGAGAGGGGAGTGATTTCCCATTACATTATACAGTTTCGAATTCAGAGTTCTCTTTCTTCGAGACTGGCTTCAGGACACAGATACTCATTACTCTCTTCACATTCGTTTTCTATACTATCTGTGAATTGCCACCATTTCGGGTAAAAAGATAATGAAATTGTTTGCAGTTGCCTTCCCTATAATTTTAACTTCTGAGTAGTTCTTCTCGACTAGTTTTGGGACGTAGGCGTTTATGACTCTCCAGACATTGCTTTTCTTTATTAACTGTGAATTGTCATGACATCTTGTCAAAAGTTCTGGGTTGGTTTTCTGTCGCCTTCTCTACAGTTTAGACTTCTATGTATTCCTTCTCCTAGACTGGATGTTGTAGTAAAGAAGAGACAGACAAATAAAGACGAGATTTACAATCTTTTTAAAATATTATATCTTTTCAAAACATAGTCAATCGTGACAAATACATTTTCTTTATTTTGTGAATTGCCATAACTTCTTTGGAAAGATAGTAGAGTGTTTTCCTGTTGACTTCACCACTGTTTGAAATTTAGAGTTTTTCTTCTCTTACAATGATTACCATTCACAGTTAGAGAATCCATTTTACTCTGCTATTTAATCCATAGCTGTTACAGGGATGAAGGGGGAAAGAAAACTTCATATTTTTACCAACACATCCCAAATAGGTATGTACGCCGACGACACCACAGTTTACTCTCGCCTCGATCAAAAATCTGGAGTAGGCGACAAAGCGAACCTCGCTACCGAACTTGAGAAGGACCTCCACTCCATGGTGGACTGGGGTAAAAATGGCTCGTAAATTTTAATGCTTCTAAAACGAAGCTGCTATAATTAACCATCATAGACAATCGCTCCTACCTCCCATTAGCATGGAACAGGCTAGCCTCCCTGAGAGTAAAACATTACTCCTCCTTGGCCTCACACTCTCAGAGGACTATATCGAATCCATTGCTAAATCCACTGCTATGTAAGTCGGTTCTCTGTGTAGGGCCCGGAAGGTTTTCCTATCTGAGTCCATCCTGCACATATATAAAGCTGCCATCCACCCGTGTATTGAATACTGCTGCCACATCTGGGCGGGTGCCCCTGCTATTCACCTTAGTGTTCTTGACAAAATCCAACGGAGAATCTGTTATGTGATCGATACCGACTTGGCAGCCCGGCTACAGTCACTCTCTCACCGGTGTGATGTTGCTTCCCTGTGTCTCTTCTATAAATACTTCCACGGCTTCTGCTCCGATGAACTTAGGTCACTGGTGCCCCCTAGGTATAAATTTGCACGAGTTACTACATTGGCAACTAGGTCCCACTCTTTTCCAGCGAAACAGATAAAATGTAACTTTTGCAATTTCTACTCTAACAGCTTCTTTTCTCGCACTTCCCGGCTGTGGAATTTCCTTCCATGTACTTGCTTCCCCGACAGCTACAATCTCCAGGAATTTAAATGTGAAGTCAATGGACACCTCTTATCACACTAACTCGCATCCATTCTCTCAAACACTCTTCCCATCTACCCAACCCCCATCCTCGGTATCCTCATCCGTCTATCACCCTCCTTCCGATATTTTCTATAACTAACCACTCTTTCTCATCGCTTTTCCCTATGTAACCCCCTATACAATAGTGGCAGTGGAATACCTTGCTTGAGACGAAATGATTAAAAAAAAAAAAGACAAACCTGGAATGTGAACTCAGCAGCTTCCACTTTCAGCCCCAATATCTGTTATACTACCTCACCTTCTAAGTACAGAATACTGCATCAGAATTTATTCCCTGCTTGTGCCTGGAATCCAATAACAATTTTCTACAGTCAAGAGCTGTGGAAATTTATTTTTATCTGTGGGTGTTTGATTGTTGCAACTGAAACATTCACGAGATACACTTTTTAGTCATTTTATTTACAAGATCCAAAGCTGATTTTCTTAGTTCTTCATACACAAATCTAACATAACAACACACATTGACATAAGTACAGATAGCTAACCTGGTCAATTCTGTTTCCCTCCTTGTTTTCCACTTTTCATCCAAAGATACTGACGTGGTTTCGTTGTTGCCTTCTGAATGGTTTAGAATTCAGTGTTGTCTATCTCATAGACAGGCTGATAATCAAAAACACAAACCCCCCTGCTTTTTAATCCATAGCTTGTGGAGTCGGGAGAATATAAATTCATGCCTTTACCCAAAAGCATTATGGTGAAGTAAATGGGCTGAAATTTGAACTTAGATTGCTTATTCCACTTTCTACACTGATGATATTATCTATATATATAAAAGGCAATTTGTGAGCCTGTGTGTGACTGTTCCCTATGCATGCCTACATTTTTTTAAGCTACGCCATTCAAACTTTCTAGGGACACATATCTACAGGGAAGCAAGGTCGACACATACTTTTTGAGTTTAAGTTCAGCAAGTTTCGCACTTTTTGGCCAATGGACACGATTGTTTACATTTGCTCCGTAAAACATCTAAGATCTAAGATGGTTGCTGAATTACGTCACAGAAATCAAATCACACGTGTCAAACAGGACTAAAATATTTTTTTATTAAAAAAAAAAAATGAGCCTTTATATTCAATTTTAATTCCGACGTTTTAAAAATTAATTTGGTCAACAAAAAAAAAAAAAAATGTGAATATTTTCCCCGTAATTTTGAAACAAAAGAAATATTTTTTTAAAAACACGTGTTTTTTTTTTAAACAAAACAAAATATGTAAAATAAAAAGTGGCATCTTCTCCTATTACTAAAATGTTTTGAGTTGCACGGGCAACGTCAGGCTATGAGGCTAGTACTACCTACACGTCACTGGTACTCTCAGTTTTAAAGTCTTCTTCACAAGTTTAAATCATTTTATTAAATGGTCAAACTTAAGTACAATCTGGCCATTTCTTTTCTGTTGTGCCAGAATTAACTCATAATTGGTTAAGCATTTCACCTCAATTATGATTTTCGCTTCTATAGATCAACTGTTAATGCACTGACTGTGATTACTGAAAGAGTGTTAAGCTTTAGATAAAAATGGTAAAGCTTAGGTTGTTGCTTTTGGATATTTCAAAGGCATTTGACAGGGTTCGGCATGCTGGTCATCTTAAAAGTTGAATGGCTATAGTATTTTTGAACAAATATTTGATCTGAATCTTTCTTATCAAATCGCGGATTAAAAGAAGTCTTGAACAGCTACTCTTTTAGATGTTTTCGTATTAATGCGGTTGTCAGCAGGACTCTATCATTGGGCGTAGGTTTTTTTTAATTTGTTTTTTAGTTTTCAGGAACATCCTTTCCAATGTCGTCAGTTCTCAACTCAGTATCTATGCTGACGACACATCTAGTCTGATTGGTTCGATAAGATCAAATTGGCACCTAAATTTTAACGCCTCTAAAAATAAACTCCAGGAGAGCGACTCATTGCACCTTCTCAGGCTAACGTTTTCGCTGACATGAAGTGAAAAGTTTATATTGAATCAATTGCTAGATCTATACTAGGAAATTTTGTTCACTGTGTCATGTTAGACAATTTTTCACGGCAGAATCTATCTTACACATTTATAAGTCAACCGTTCGTCCATGCATTGAATATTGCTGCCACATATAGCCTGGTGATCCTACTATATATCTAGAGAACCTTGATAAAATCTAAAGAATCTGCAATATTACCGGTCTTTATCTGGCCTGTCAACTTCAGTCACTTTCCCATCATCATAATGTAGCATCCTTGGGCCTTTTTCTATAAATACTTTCATCGTAATTATTCTAATCAACTTCTCTATTTGGTATCTTTGATGCATGAATTTAAGCGCAGTACTATACAGGGATGTGCGTTGTGGTGCATTGGATAGCGGCTCGGAACGAGAAATTGGGGAGATGAATTCGAATTCCAGCTGAATTCATTGCATTCACTTACGTGCAAATACCCTTGGGAAAGGTATTAATTCGTCTATTCCTTCCAGTTATGGGTTAAATAACAGGACAGATTGGGTTCTATAGCCTTGGTCGGCAACCAGTCTACCGCAGAAAGCAATGGCAACCTACTGCGGGATAATCTTCTGCCCAGTCAGGCATGTCTCTTTCGAGACATGATCGCCCAAGCGTGTATCACGTATGGCACTTAACTGACTGACTGACTATACTGGCGACGAGGTCTTGTAAATTTTACTGTTGGAATGTAAGCGTAAGTCCTATGTTAACAGTTTCTTTTCTTGCATCTCTCACTTGTGGAATTCTCTTGGCTTCTTGCTTCTCCGTCAACTTTGATCTTCAAAAATTTAAATGCAATGTGAATAATTATCTTCTGTCTTGTTCATTTTTTTTATTGTTCATTTTTTTATTGTTCATTTTTTTTATTGTTCATTTTTTTTATTGTTCTCTCTCGTAAATAATGTTTACTTTTCTCATATTCTTTCACATTCAGTCACCCCTTGCATCTTAGTAGTTTTATTGCATTGTTTAAGAGGAAATAATTTAAAAATGAAGTCCTACGAGTAACTTAAAGAACCTAAAGCTGATGAACTTTTTTCATATTCTATCACACTCAGTAACCTCTTGCATCTTAGTGGCTCTATTACCTTGCTTAGGGTGAAAGTAATAATAATAAAAAAAAGAAATATTAATAAAAACAATTAGCAGTTGTTTAAAATAAAACCAACTCTTCCCAAAGATGGATCTTACTAAAGATATATTAGTTCAGCATAAGGCTATAACAGTCAGTCAGTTAAGTGCCATACGTGATACACGCTTGGACGATCATGTCTCGAAAGAGACATGACTGACTGGGCAGAAGATTATCCCGCAGTAGGTTGCCATTGCTTTCTGCGGTAGACTGGTTGCCGACCAAGGCTATAGAACCCAATCTGTCCTGCTATTTAACCCATAACTGGAAGGAAGAGACGGATTAATACCTTTCCTAAGGGTATTTGCGCGTAAGTGAATACAATAGATTCAGCTGGAATTCGAACTCGGCTCCCCGGTTTCTCGTTCCGAGCCGATAGAGACCCAAATAAGAAACAAACTTGCTAATAAGAGTTGTTTGCTATTGGTGAGCAGGAAGTGTAATAATGTCAACATTTCAAAGACCTTCACAAAGTTCAACTTGTACGGTACCATATAAGGACTGAATTCAATATAATAGTTTAGAGTATGTCAGACGTACACACAAACTACTGCTGTTCAGCAGCAACTCTTGACAATCATTACTATTTACTTTACTTAATGAGTATATTAGCGGGTTATTCTGACTACGCTAAGGAAGAAAATTTCTGTCTCACTCATAAACTATCACTCAAAATCAGACTATCGCAATTAGTATGATTTCTGGCGGAGGGTCATTTTAGTGGATTTTCCGCTAAAGAATGACTTCACCAGAAAAAATGTTTCCATAACCTTTTAGATTTTAGTATTGGTTACCTTAAGTGGGAGGAGTTTAAAATCTATCCATAAAAAAAAATTCTTTTTAAAGATTTTTAAGTGGTCTTAAATTTTTGATCCTCTTTTTTTTTTTTTTTTTTTTTTTTTTAGTAAACTTCTTGGATAGAATATCAACTGTATTGCGTACTTGTGTGACAACAGTGAAATGTGGTTATATGTGCGTTTGTGTGCAAGAGCCAGTATACGCATAGTAGTCATGTTAATAAAGGAAACAGGTAGCATTCAGTTCTTAGAGTGGACTGTGGTGCCGTAGTCTGAGGGTGGGGTCTCTTTGTAGTTTGGTCAGTGCTGAGTTGAGCATAGTTTTTGTGTGTGGACGTAAATGGGGTCTTGAATATAAGCATCACGTGTGACATGGAACTTAGTGATATTTGCGAGCTTCTTTTTTAGGGCTACTCGACGTGATATTTATACCTTTTTATTTTTCTAAGAAACCCACTCAATAATTATATGATCTTTTTTTTTTTTCCTAATTAGCCCTAAAATACCAGGTGGCATATCTACTACAACTACGTTCGAGCGATATTTTAACGGTATCTACCTAAATTATGATGACTAATAAACCTTTTTGTTTTGTATTCTATGGTTCAATTGTTGTTTTTTAAGATAATCTTATTGCATGTTCTTCTTTTTTTATGTGACATGTCCTTTCAGGATGTAGGCGATCATGGCTTTCCACGTTTCCCTATCCCGGTTAGCTCAGAGCACGTTTTCTCCTGTTACCTCACCTGAACCCTGCTCTGCCATCCACCTGCTCAGGCCCTTCAAATATGTTATTCGCTTTTTTCCCGTCTCGCTTTCCCTGTATCTGACCTGTGAGTATCAGATTCTCCAAACCTTCCTTCCTCATCACATGTCCCAAGAACTTCAGCTGTCTCTTCCTGATGTTCAGTATTAATTTCCATTTCGTTTCCATCCTTTCTAAAACCTCATCAGTGCTCACATGCTCAATCCATGATATTCGCAGCATCCTTCTGTAGAACCACATTTCAGTTGCTTCAAGTTTTTCCTTCATCTTTGATGGTCTTGTCCAGCATTCACTACCATATTGAAGGACAAATATCACATAGCAATCCGGTACTCCTCTTTGTTTCTAGCAAAATTTTCCTGCCTCTTAATACTCTGCTCAGCTTCTGGAATGCGTCTTTGGCCATTCCAATTCACCTTCGGATCTCAAAGCCACACTTTCCGTCTTCCGTTAGAACGTTTCTCAAGTACTTAAATTTTTGTACTTGCTTGATTTTAGTATCCCCCAACCTGTAATTGATATTTTGGGCTCTTCCGTTTGCTGATGACCATACATTTGGATTTCTTGTAATTTATTTGTAGTCCTTTCTTTTGATTTTCTTTATCTACCTTTTTTAGGAGGTCTTGTAGTTTTCTTTCCGTGTCAGTTATCGGCACTGAATCATCTGCGTATTTTATATTGTTTAGATTGTGACCGCCAATGACAAATTCTGGCATAACTTCTAGGGTCCTCAGAATAGTCTCACTGTACAAGTTGAATAGTTCCAGTGAAAAGATTATTTTATAAATATTTTGTAAGTGTGTTTTAATGCTTATGTAGCTACTGTATAAAATATTTTAGTTATTTTGCTTATGTAGCTACTGTATAAAATATTTTAGTGGGCACAACACTAGCATGGATGATGTTAGGTTTGGGAGTTTAAAAAACTTTTAAACTTTGTTGATTTATTTACTGCTAAATATAAAACTCATCTATAGTATTTACATTATTCGGACTATTGTCCTCATCTTTGTTGCCATTTGTATGACGTTTCGGTTGTTGTATGCTCCGGCCTTCTTCAGGTGCTAGAAATTTCGAACCGAACCTTTTATTACAATCATTGGGGTATATCATCCTCGTTCCTTGCATAAAGCCTCAATTGAAAGCCATAAGTTATCTTCATCTAACCCTGCAAGTTACTTGTTCACCAATGCTGTAGCCTGATATTGAACTCACAACTGTGTCAAGTCAGGAATGCAACGTCGTACAAATGGTAACAAAGATGAGAACAATAGTCTGAATAATGTAAATACTGTAAATACTACCTCATCTCAGAAATATAGACAAATACTAAAGACTCATCTATATATAAAATTATGTGACTTTTGTTAGCCCATCAATTCATTTAATACACCCTCTAAAATAGCCATGCATTGACTGATTGACAACCAGATTTTAAGAAGTACAAAGCAAGGAGGTAAAAAGTACAGTTGGTTTTACTTCTTCTTCTCTGTGCCCTGCTGCGTTCCCCTGTCTCTTTTTCCCTCTATCTGGCCTGTTAGTATAAGGTTCTCCAAGCCCTCAAAAACTCAGATTTTTGTTAAAGTATTTTACAAATTTCATTGAATGGTTTGTGAAATCGAACAAAACATAGAGTTTGTAAATCTTGACAAAAAATGTTAGTAGTTACTTCAACAATGAAAATTCAATACGCATCAGTATGTTACAAAAAATTCTAGTATGACAAATAACATCCAGTTGATTTGCCTGAAAGATAAGTATACATTTACTTTACACTAGAGTTAAAAAAAATAGACATTGGGTCATTTGCCACCAGATTAAAAAAGTTAGAAATTGGCCCATTTAGCAGTGTAGACAAAAAGGTAGACTGCTGAGCAGGCTCGACGTTACTTAACTTTGATGATTGTATAAGAACTGGTGTTTCAACATGATGTGACCATAAACATGTTCTGTCCATGAGATTCTCAACATTCATTAGTTGAGCAATATCACAGTTGCTTCAAGTCTCTTCTTCACTCGTGAAAGGATTGTCCACCATTTTGCTGCCATATAAAAGATTAGCTATTACATGGCATTTTGACACTCTCTTCATTTGTTTCTAATAAATTTTCTCTTTCTCACAACTAGCAAAATATTTTCTTCATTAACCTGGACAAGGTCATTGAATCAGAAAGGGACAAGGTGATAGGTTAGGGTTAAGTTTAGGGCTACCTCAGTTTTGGACAGAAAATGAGTTTCAGTAGTTGGGTGAGAAAAAAGAAAAAGGAAGTTGCAATTTATTTGCAGTAGTAACCGCAACAAGAGCAAAGGCCATTAGACAGCTAACTTAGTTTAAAAAATAAAATAATAAAGAGGAGAAAAGCTGTTTTTGTTTTACCATTAAATTTGTTTTCTGGCTTAAAATGATGTAATTAATGAAACAAATTGTTCCCCACACCACCTACATTTTCCATGTTAATTACAATGATGAGAAACAAAGTGCAAAAGTGTTCAATTTGGAGTGAAAAATAAAGAAGAGGTGAAAGAAAAAGTTAAGCATCTGGAAGTATATTAGGAAAAAAAAAAAGAGGTAACTGTTAATAAAGAGAAGAAGCTAAAATCAATGTAAAGAAGTTTAGAAATGAACTGAAAATAAAGAATAAAATGAAACAATGACATGAGGAATACGATTAAAGAATGAAATAAAGAATAAGAGAAAATAATGAATTCAGAAAAAGGTAAAAATAAGGGAATAGAATGAAATTAAAGAATTATACAAAAGAATGTAATAAAGAATAAAGGAAAGGAATGAAATGAAGAATAAGGAAAATGAATCAAATTAAGAATAAGAAAAAAGAATGAAATTAAGAATAATGAAAAGGATTGAAATTAAGAATAAGGAAAATGAATGAAATTATGAGTAAAGAAAAATAATGAAATTAAGAATAAGGTAAAAGGAATCAAAATTAAGAATAAGGAAAAGAAATAAAATTAAGAATAAGCAAAAAGAACAAATTAAGAATAAGGTAAAAGGATGAAATTAACAATAAGGCAAAAGAATGAAATTAAAAATAAGGCAAAAGAATGTAATAAAAAATATTTCTTTTTCTTCTAGGTGCCATGTCCCTTCAGGGTGTTGGTCATCATCGCTCTCCACAACGTACTGCGTTTTGTAGCTCTTAATAAACTTTGTCTTTTTGTTATCTCTCCTAAAACTTGATCCACTATCCAATTACTCAAGCTTGTTAAGTAGATTATGTGTTGTTTTCCTTTATCTCTCTTGCTTTTAATTTATCCTGTGTATCAAATTTTCCAAGTTCTCGTACCTTATTATGCAACTTAGAAATTTCAGCTATCTCTTCCAGATGTTAAGTATCATTTTTGTTTCAGTTTTCTCTATAAATTCATCCTTGCTCACATGTTTGGTCCATGATATTCTGAGCATCCTTCTGTAGATCCACATTCCTGTTGCCTCTAGTTTCTTCTTCATCCTTGAGATTGTCCAGCATTCCCTGGTATAACATAACAGTTCAGTACTTTTTTCTTTGTTTCTAATGAAATTTTCCTGTTTCTTAATACCTTGCTTAGTATTTGGATTTTAGTGTCATACTGTTCATTCGCTGTTAAAAAAAACTTTCCAGATGTTTAAATTTTATACTTGTTTGATTTTGGTATCCCTAATTTGTAATGTGTATGTTGAGCAGTTTTTTTTGTTTTTTTTTTTTGCTAATAAGCATGTATTTTGTCTTTTTGCAAAGTGTCAAAAAAGGTTGACAAAGATCCACTTTACACTAGGGAAAAAATTATAGACATGGATTCAGTTTGCATGAGGGTCCAAAAAGGTAGAAATAGATCCAATTTGCACAAGAAACAAAAAGATATAGATCCAATTTTACTGCAATTAAAAAAATGGGTTAGAAAGGTAGACATTGATTCAGTTTGCATAAAAAAACAGTCTGTGTATTCTAAGCTCCAAAGACAGGTGAACTGTGCAAGCTTAGCAAATTTCAAAGTAATAGAAAAACAGCAGACAGGTACAAAAGGTATAATAAAAAAAGAAGATATACTTATAAGAATTGGATCTTTAGAATGAAAGGTGATTATTATTTGGTGAGTAATGAAAATTAAAAGGTAGTAAATGAGTTTTGGTGCCAGTATTCTATGTGGCCTACCTCTTTGATTATGGTATCTGTATGTGGCCTTGAATGTGGGTTTGAATGTCTCCTACCTCAATAAGAATATATTTATAGCTATAAGTATTCAGCTATTTACTGAAACTATTTCCCCTAACCCTTACCAGATAGTTATAATACATTCTTATAATATACTTTTTGAAGGTAAGCCACATACTATACCAGTGACAGAATTTTGTAGGCCATATTCAAAAGGTAGGCTATATACTATATCAGCATGTGAATTTAAAAAAAAAAATTATACACAGAAACAGAATACAGATAAAGAATTATGTCTGTTAAATAAGAAAAAGGTAAAAATATAGAAATGAGTTCAGTAAGAATAAAGGTCAATGATTATTCAGATCATGGGAAAATGAGGAAAACAAAAACAGTTTTGTGGATAAAAAAAAAAAAAAGGGACAGTAATATGATCTGTTTCCCTACAAGGAAACTTTCAGCATTCATTGACTAACCCTGCCAGTGCCTCTTTTGGTTGAAATTCATTAAATCATTTATTTAACTAATTTTTTGAACAAATAGATTTCTCAACTCCACTGTTATTGTTCTTTCCAGAGTTGATGAGAGCGCCCTTCTTGGCTTTTTTTTTTTTTTTTTGGGAGAAGCGCAGAATATCAACACCGTGTGTATGCCATTGTTTTCTCTTTGAGTTAAATGTGCTATCATCCATTTTAGTTGTTTCTGCTGTTACTTTATTAGAGTTCTTTGTTTGTGATTTTGTAGTGCCAGTCAATATTGTTTTATAAAGAATGGTCCACTAAAAAAACCTACAGGCTTTTTTTTTGCTTAAAGTCAATTGGTAAATTTTTTGTTTTAAGTCCCGTCGCTTTTCCCCTTTCAAATTTTTCCAAAATAGCATTATCTCTGTGCAAATGTATACGCTGAACTCAAATCAACTGTTAGTTATTGAAGAAACTTACCTTTTTTTAAACTAAATGTCCATTAAAAAAACAAACTATATCTTGCACTTTTTCTCTCCTGTAACTCTCACGAAGTCATGTAATTAACTGCAGAATGACAGACATGTGATCGAATTTTGGCAGATTTTTCTTCATTTACTGATACTTCCGGAAGTTTCAGTAAAGGACGAAATTTGACCAAAATTGCTGCCTACGTAGAATGTCATTCTGCAGTTAATTACATGACTTCATGAGAGTTACGGGAGAGAAAAAGTGCGAGATAAAGTTCGTTTTTTTTTTATGGACTTTCAAAGCAAAAAAGGTAAGTTTCTTCCATAACTAATTGTTGATTTGAGTTCAGCATATACATTTGCACAGAAATAATGCTATTTTGGATAAATTTGAAAGGGGAAAAGCCGTCGGCACCTAAAACGAAAATTTAGCAGTCAATTTTTAACCACTGATCTAAAAGTGGTTGTAATACAACAGACTCTTCAGATATTTCTGAATGAATATGGTGCCATGCATGGCATCCATATAAAAATTTCGAGTTGACAAGGTTATTGAAGAACAGGAGTTTGCTTTGGTTAATCATAATGTTTTGGTTTTGTAGCAATTGATGGTGTGAAAACTACTCCTTTCACAGCCTATTCTATGTTTAATTTTCTTATCTCGTATATTAAATTTGTAATAACTGATCAAAAGCAGATCAATGTGGATGAAAAGAAAGAAAACTATCTTTAAAGAGGGAGAAAAAATGATGAAAAAAAAAGTGAATTCTGGGGAGATATGCAGTTACAGTGCACACGTCTCTACAATTACTTTTATTGCAAATTTCTAATAATCGCCATCTTAAGACATTTACAATAAAGTTACTGAGAATTTTGTGCAGTATTTTGCGTCACGTTTCCAGCAGAAATATTGGCCCTTCTGGAGTCATTTCAATAGCTAATTAATATTTTGTAGCAGGGGTTCCGAATATGAATGAAAATGTGAGACAACCCCCCCCCATCTCCACACAACTTCCGAAATTAACGATGTGTAGTTACTTCTTGAAATGAACATTATGTAATAAATGTTCATTATAGACATCTTTATCTTTTAAAAAGGCTGTATTTAACTTGGTTTATGAGATTGCTGAAAACTTTTGCACGGTCAAGAAAGAAAGAAAACAAGACAGAAAAAGGAAGAAAAGGCGAAATTAAAGTAAAAAGAACAAGAAGGAAGATAGAAGGAAGATAGAAAGAAAGAACAAGAAAGAAACAAAGAATAGGAGAAAAGAAGTAAAAAAGAAAGAGCAAAGGATAAAAAAAAGGCGGAAAAGAAAGAAAATAAGAACAAGAAAACCCGAAGAATTATAATTATATTCAAGAAAAATAAACTAAAAAAGACAACGTGTCAGTGCAAATATAAAACAACAGTAATAATAGGCCGAAACTAATTGATAAATGTTTTTCGCTTTTCAAATAATAAACGAAATGTGCATGAAGGAAATAGATTCAAAAATTTCAAATATAAAAAAGAAACAGTTGAATAAAACTCAACAAGAAGAAGATTGATAAAGTGAATAAAAAAAAAAAAAAAAAGCAATACTCCTGAAATTACATTGGAATTATTAAAGTTAAACGAAAGCAAAATGAGAAACAAACCAGAACAGAGTAAAATGTAAAGAAAAGAGAAAACATTAAGAAAAATAATAAAATCAGTGCCTGAAATTAAACGCAAAAGACAAAGACATAACAAAATTAACAAAGAAAACCCGGAGAAAACTGACTGAACTGTGCGAACTTTCCAATGGACACAAAACAAACATTAAGAAGTAATTAAAAAATACGGAACGCGACAGAACGGAATGAAACGAAATAAAACACAAATAATCCGAGAGCGTTACCCTTAAACAAACCATTTTCGCGAAAACCATAAACAAAACAAATAAAAATGAAATTACGAGGTGAAATAAAAAAAAAATGGGAATAAAAGTAATAAAACCGAAAGAGAGAGCCAAACAGAAAATTTGACAGCCCATCAAGTCACGCGTTAACGGTTCTTAAAGCGGCTCCAGTGTTCCATAAAAAAAAGGAAAGCCGAAATGAAATAAAAACTAAAAACAAATACTGTTCTTATTTTTATTGTAACAATATTATTATTATTATCATCATCATCACAATTACAAAGCAAAACTGTACACTCCACAAATACTGCTAAGGAGCTTTCTGCTTAGCTTGGTAATTAAAATTCAATAAAAATCTTAAATATATTCTCAAGAAAGCTATTTAGACGTCAATTTCAGAACAAACAACATAATGCCATTATTATAGCTGCTACAAATGTCGATGCAACAATTCATTACATGACCAGCACGATTAATAAAAATAATGATACAAATACAAAATATTAATATTTAACAGCAATAAAATTTAAAATCGAAATTAGTTAAAAAAATTAATTTTATTCTTATCAATGTTACCAGTATAATCGTTTGAAATGTAATTGAGCAGTTGTTGCAAAACAGATTAGTAACCGTAAAATTCTTGGTGTATAACAAGGAAAATATCTCTACATACTTTGACTTGCTATCTACAAGAAAAAAAGGATCTACACTGAACAAATTTTATTTCGGAAAGGTGTGAATCTATTTCTTTTCCCTCCAGCTATAGATTAAATGGTAAATGTTTGTTTTAGATGCCGACGGCTTTTCCCCTTTCAAATTTATTCAAAATAGCATTATTTCTGTGCAAATGTATATGCTGAACTCAAATCAACAATTAGTTACTGAAGAAACTTACCTGTTTTGCTTTGAACGTCCATAAAAAAACTAACTATTATCGCACTTTTTATCTCCCGTAACTCTCACGAAGTCATGTAAGTAACTGCAGAATGACGTTCTACGTAGGCAGCAATTTTCTGTCGATTTTCTTCCTTTACTGAAACTCCCGGCGATGTACTTCCTGTTTTGAAAGTACTAAGCGAAGAAATACAATATCGCATTACCTTCATTACCGGAAGTACATTGCCGGAAGTAGTAAATGAAGAAAAATCGACCAAAAATCTGCCAAAATTCGTTCAAATGTGCAGTACGTTAGTCTGCAGTTAATTACATGACTTCGGGAGAGAAAAAGTCCAAGATATAGTTCGTTTTTTTTTTATGGACATTTAGATAAAAAAAGGAAAGTTTCTTCAATAACTAACACTTGATTTGAGTTCAGCATATACATTTGTACAGAGTTAATGCTATTTTGAATAAATTTGAAGGGGAAAAGTGTCTGGACTTACAACAAAAATTTACCGATTATATAGCAGGACAGATTGGGTTCTATAGCCTTGGTCGGTAATCAATCTACTGAAGAAAGAAATGACAACCTGCTCCAGGAAAATTGTTATGTCTGGTATATCTCACAGTTTCAGTACTCAATATGAGGTACACAGTTAATATTTATTTTTGTTATTTTCCAAAAAAAAGTGGCACAAGGCAAAAAGTGGGGCTGAGAAAAGGCTGGCCTTCATCTGTCTTACATTAACTTAGCTAGCCTCATTCACTGACCCAAACAGACTATACAAAATCCCTTGTGCCAAAACATCACATTCTTACTTACCATTCTTTCTACAAACACCATAATGCCTCAAGGACTCTGTGAAAATCTAACTAATTCCAAATGTACAATTTGTCTGTTGGGGGTGGGGAATAGCAAGTTTAAAATTAAACCCTGAGGAATATTTATACAATGAATAATACTATTTCCAAAAACTAAACAAAATTGTTGTTAGTAATAAAAAAAAAAAAACCCACAATCCTTAAATGGGAAAGAAACATTAGTTAGCTGGGCAAAATTTCAGCAGGAGTGTGTAAAAATCAAACAGTTATACACACAATCACGCACTGGTCCAAACACAACAACAATTATGAAATTGACACACTCAAAAACAAAAATTGCCCACATCTAACAGGGAACTAGCATATCAAGTCACCTAATGGGGAATGAGTTGGGGAATTAAACTTAAGAAAGAGAGGGTAAAAAAAAAAAAATAAAAGTGGGGCCAAGGACCATACATACCCTAGCTAAATTTAAAAATGGCAAAACTAAAAAGAAAAAGCAAAACTAAACTCTCCTACTTTTGGAAAACTTTGCATCCCCATAGAATTCCTTCTGTCGTGTTGTCTATATCACGACTCTCATAAACAACTAGTAAGTATACGAACACATAATGCGCAGCCCTAGTCAAGGATGACACCACATTGCGACAAACAGAAATGACCTCAAGGACAAAGAACTTTTCGTGCAGCATGTGAACCATTATGTCTTCAAGCCACTTGCACAACGGTACTATAACCTTGCAATGGAAGAAGGCGTGAGACAAAGTCTCAACCACCAACTCACCGTAGTGGACACAGTTGGGCGAACTACCCAAACCCATTGAAGTAAGCTTCTTGCCGACCCAGAGAGCCTTTCGCATCACAATATGTAGTACACTGTTACACATGTTATAATAGAGTATTGACAGTTATTGGCTTAGTAACTCAGCTAATTTGCATAGGATACCACAAAAATCTTCTGCCTAGTCAGTCAGGAACAAAAAGAGTGTGTATCACGTATGGCACTTAACTGACTGACTGATCTATATAGTGAAACATATAACATTTATATAACATAAAGAAAACCTAATTAAAATATAAAACATTTTCCTTTTATTCTCTAGCGATAAACAGCACGTACATCAGCTACAATGTCTACTTTGTAAAAATTTGAATTTGGAATGATATCTAAATAGTAAAACAGAATAACATATACATAACATAGAGAAAATATAATGGAAATATTAAAATAAATTCTATTAATTATATTCTAGCGATAAACAGCACATACAATATTTTTTGATAAGTATAACTTTCCTTGTTATAGATCACAGTAAAAAGTGTAGATCACATACCAAACTTGATTCATGATAGTATTTCCATTATTCCGATGATTGTCCTCATCATTGTTGCTATTTGTACAACATTTCAGTTGTTGTACACTCCGGCCTTCTTCAGGTGCTAGGAATTGGCAACAAAGATGAGGACAATAGTCCAAATAATGTAAATACTGTAAATACTACCTCATCTCAGAAATATAGACAAATACTAGATTCATGACACATACATCAGAATTTTAAATGTAGATCACATACCAAACTAGATTCATAACATGTAGATAACAAACCAAAGTAGCACCAATTTTTAACATTTTTTTAAATAAGTCTAATCCAAGGCAAGGCAGTAAAACCAATAAAACACAAGAGGTTACAAGGTGAAGAAGAATAAGGAACTGAAACATTAATAATGAGCAGAAAGGGAAGAGAGTAATCAGGAGGAAAGTAGATAACACTGCATTTAAATCTTTGCAAATTAAAGTTGGCAGGAAAGTATGGAGCTGGAAGAGAGTTCCATAGGCAAGAAGTATAGGAGAAGAAACTTAGCATAGAAATTATGGCTATATCTAGCCAGTTCAACTGTAAATTGATGAGATCTTGATCTAATATTGCGCTTAGCTACCAGATTTTAGCTGAGCTACCAGATCAGGACCAACAATATTGCTGATTCTTCTTTGGATCTTATCAAGGAGCTCAAAGTAAATAGTAGGGGGATCAGACCATATGTGGCCACAATATTCTAAATATGAACAAATGGTAAACTTATAGATATGTACGATAGATTCAGGAGAGAAAAATTGCCTCAGAAAAACAGAGAACTGACTATCTTAGCAGCTGACCTAGCAATGAATTTTAGTCTTCAACTGAAATTTTTGTTTAGGTAAAGTTATCTGTTTGTTAGGAAACATTATAAGCAATATTCCATTCAACTATTCTTACTTAACATTACAAGAGTTGGTTGACTGAAATACCGGGTGGGCCATAAGTCACGCACCAAAGAATTACGTGAAGTGATATGAAACAATGTAAAATCAGCAGGGTAAAATATCTTTTCCTTTCCTTGGGTATAAAATAAATGTTCTTTTATCAAAGTTTTTTCAGTTATGATTTGCGTTTAAAAAAATTTTTTTTAAATTTTCAGATATGCCCTTAACAATTGACGAATGAGTTCAACTAGTGTTCATGTCTGGTGCTGATGGCGCCACTAATCGATCTGTTGCTGAAAAATTTAATCGGATTTATCCTGATCATGAGCCCATCTCTCACACAACAGTAGGACGTTTAGTATTGAAATTTTGTGAAACTGGTAGTGTCCTAGACAAACCACGAAGTAGCCCTCCGACAGTGTCTGACGAAACTCAAAAATGCGTCCTCGAAAAAGTTGAGAACAGTCCAATGAAATCATTGTGATGATCATCAAGTGATCACGGTGTCCCAAGAACCACCATGTGACGTATCATCAAAGTCAAAAGTTTTTATTAGTAAAGCTTGGTTTTAATAAAATAACGTTTATTATTATCAGAATTGTTTTAAATGCTTTGGTGCGCGACTTATGGCCCACCCTGTATTATGGCGTGAAGAGACAAAAAGAACTCCATGTTATGTGCGCAAAACAATAAATATTGTCAACCTTACATTATTTAACAGTGGAAATGGAGTTTTGAAAGTATTTTTGAAAAGTAGACAGACATTCTTTCCAAAAACACAGAAGTTACATTATCATCAAAGCACGAGGATAAAATAACATAAAAAATAACCCCCTTGAAAATGGCCAGTGAAGTGGCTAAAAGTTCTTGGAAACTAAAAACTTATGGGACATTTTTATATTCCATATCTCCAGCAAAAAGGAAACATATAAACATATAAGAATACTGGAAAAATTAAATCAAGAAGTAATAAAATCTTCCTTGTTAGCCGATTTTAACAAAACCTGTTTAAAAGATAAATACATTTGTGGTGCATTGGATATCGACTTGGAACAAGAAATTGGGGAGATGAGTTCAAATTACAGCTGAATTCATTGTATTCACTTATGTGCAAATACCCTTGGGAAAGGTATTAATTCATCTATTCCTTCCAGTCATGGGTTAAATAACAGGACAGATTGGGTTCTATAGCCTTGGTCGGCAACCAGTCTACCGCAGAAAACAATGGCAACCTACTGCAGGATAATCTTCTGCCCAGTCAGTCATGTCTCGAAAGAGACATGATCGCCCAAGCGTGTATCATGTATAGCACTTAACTGACTGACATATAAGAATACTGGAAAAATTAAATCAAGAATTAATAAAATCTTCCTTGATAGGCGATTTTAACAAAACATGTTTAAAAGATAGATTGCTGCCCAAATATATATACATATATATATATACACACACACAAAAAAAAAACAATCACATGGAAATTATATAAATGCCTGATCTATGAGAGGAAAGGCTGAGTATCTTATATTCTCACAAGAAGAAGATCGTATGTTTGAAGAAAGCCTGAAAATCACCTACTCTCTATGGCTTTAATAATGTTCACCCTATAAAAGGGCCAAGAGTCAAAGTAGAGGATTTACTGAAGGAAATTATTGTTTGAGTGATAAGAGTAAAAGCTGAGAGGTACGCTTTCTGAGAATATACAGGGAAAAATAACAGTTAATCCTTGACTAGAAGATGTTAAGATTAAACTGGTCAGGAAAGCATTATTCGGAGTCAGTTCTGCTAAGTAGTGGTTCATGAGAAGAAGTTTTTCAATTGGGACTTCCTTCTTTCTACAATGGAAATGAGGTTTGATCGACTCATAGGACCTGACATTACAATAGAACTGGTGAAACTAAGCAATGTAGCTAGTCAGAACATTTTCCATGGAAATAGCAATAAAGTAATAAGAGCCTTCCAGTGTTTAATTTGTGGGAAAGGCATTGTAGAGAAGAAAGTAATTCATCAACCAGAAGGCTGCATAGACACAGAGTCTAGAAGAGAATAAAGAATTATTTTATGCATGAAAAATTAAATCTCAGATTCTTAACAGATTTGACTCACATAACATTATGTATTTATCTGTCTGCCTGCCTGTCCAATGCAAATAAGTAAAATACCCCACTGATTGATTAAGTGCATAATTTATTTAAATTGTTTATGAGCAACAATTTTCTTTTGGTGCTATTTTCTATAGAAGTTTGTGTTTTTATCTCTTTTCTCTTGAGGTGTAACTTTGATAGAGACCAAAAATGGATTTACCAAAATACAGTAGCAACACTAAAAACACAAAGGAGGCCAGCTGTCTGAAAAAAATTTGCTTTCGTCATGACTCTTTTTAATATTACACTCAACGGAGAGTTTGTAATGTGATCGATACCGACTTGGCAGACCGGCTGCAGTCTCTCACTTACCGGCGTGACGTGGCTTCCCTGTGTCTCTTCTATAAATACTTTCACGGCTTCTGCTCCAATGAACTTAGATCACTGGTGCCCCCTAGGTATGAATTTGCACAAGATACTAGATAAGCAACTAGGTCCCACACTTTTACAGTGAAACCGATAAAATATAACCGCAATTTCTACTCCAACAGCTTCTTTTCTTGCACTTCCCAACTGTGGAATTCCCTTCCACATGATTGCTTCCTCGATGGCTACAATCTCCAGGAGTTTAAATGTAAGGTCAATAGACACCTCCTAACACAATAACTTGCATCCATTCTTTCAAACACTCTTCCCATCTACCCAACCCTCAGCCTTACCCATCTATCACCCTCCTTCTGACATTTCCTATATCTAACCACTCTTTCACTTTACCTTCCCCTATATAACCTCTTGTGCAATAGTGGCAGTGGAATGCCTTGCTTGGGTGAAATGATTTTAAAAAAAAACAGCATCACTGTCAACATCCTATCACTTTTATGTCAGCTCCTGTCATGTTATCACTAGCCTGACGTTAAAAAGAAAACGGTCAACACCATTATTATTGTCACTCTTATCATCATCAGCACAGGCATTACCATCTTCACTTTTGATACCAGCATCATCCTCATCATCATTTATTCACTGCTGTGGTCACTGCTTCCCTCCATCTAAGAATTGCGGTTGATGGTCACATTCAAGGCAGAATAGTGCAATGACTTGTTAGTTTTTGGGAAATGTATTAATCCGTCTCTTCCCTCCAGTTATGGATTAAATAATAGGACAAATTCTATAGCTTTGGCTGGCAACCAGTCTATTGCAGAAAGCAACAGCAACCTACTGCGGGATAATCTTCTGCCCAGTCAGTCATGTCTCTTTCGAAACATGATCACCCAAAGCTTATATCACGAATGGCACGTAACTGACTGATGTTCAGATTGTGGTGTTGTGGATGTTAAGGTTGTGATGCAGTGAATATTGGCTCGGAACAAGAAGTCGGAGAGTCGAGTTTGAATTCCAGTTGAATTCCTTGCATGCAAATACTCTTGGGCAAGGTATCAATCCATCTCTTCCTTCCAGTTATGGTTTAAATAACAAAACACATTGGGTTCTATAGCCTTGGTTGGCAACCAGTCTAGCAAAGAAAGTAATGGTAACCTATTGTGGGATAATCTTCTACCCAGACAGCCAAGTCTCTTTCAAAACATGTATCACGTATGGCACTTGACTGACTGATGTTAAGGTTACCCTGTCCCTGCCTCTAGCATTTAAAGAGGCAGGGTCTATAGGGTAGCAGGTGGTTTGAATTCAGAGATTTTATTTCTCCTAGACTGATTGTTAACCAAGGCTACAGAGCACAAGTCTCTCCTGCTATTTACCTATAGCTGGAAGGAAAAGATGGATTCATTCATTTCCCAATGGTACTAGCATGTAAATGAATGCAACAAACTCAACTGGAATTCAAGCTCAGCTTTCTTATTTGTCAATCCTAGCCTTTATCCATTATTCTAGCCTGTATTCCCCATGATCATTATCATTAGGAATTAATGAGCTCATTGACTATTTTTGTTAGTTAAATAAATTCATGATCTCTATTGAATTACAAAACTGCTTGCAAGAGAAACAAGAAGCACAAGCTATTTCTTTTAAGCCATGATTAATCAAACAATCTAAGACAGACGGGTGCTGAGCAATGGCAGAAATGCTATGCGAGGAGAGGGTGTTGGGTCTGGTGTGAATCAATACTGAATTATATTCGTCAAAAATTTTATAGACGTAGTGGCATTTAAGAATGAAAACCAAGCAAAGATAACAAGTGGACCAAAAGATGTATTCATGAAACTTGATAAAAGAAAGTGACAGTTGTGATTATTTATCGACTATTGTCGATAAGTTGATTTATTTGCATATGTACCTATGAAAACATTAGAGATATTCATAAGTACTAGTTTTGCTGTATTGTCATCGGCTGGTATTTTATGATCACAAGTCCGATGACTCCTCAGAGTTGTAGACACACCACAGTACTGCAACAGCAGCTGCATTAGAAGTGGTCTAATTTGGGTAAGATAGCCTGACAGAGCCCAACCCTCTCCAGGATGGTTTTGAGTTCATAGGTTTCCTTCTCCTAGACTGGTTGTCACCCAAGGCTATAGAACACAGTCTGTCTTGCCATTTACCCATAGATGGATGAGGATATTAGCATGTAAGCAAATGTAATGAATCTTTGATTCTTCAATCCAAACTGCTATCCATTACTCCACTGTGCATCCTTGATATATATATATATAGATATATATAATTTCTAAACATATACTGTTAAATATAAGAGACAATGAATGTCTATTATGTTTAATCATGAGCTGTTCTAAACATCATATTTCGGCTTTAATTTCAGGTGAAAATAAAGACAAAAATTATCCAACACTTGGATAATTTTTTATTAAGTTGGTTTTAAGCTTTCGGCTCACATGAACCATCTTCAGAGTGGTTACAAGGACATTAACATAAAAACATCCACCATCAGCGACAATTTTATCTTGTGTTGACATAAAACTTTGCTAAGCAATGATAACAGTTACCAAAAATAGCAAACGCAGTTCGTAAATTTGTAATGCAGTTCTATGATGTCACACTGCGTGAGAGCTCGAAATGATAACAGAACCATCTATTTAAATGCAATGTAATGTGTTATGACCAGATTTAAATATGATTTTATTAAGTGTGGGTTGTTTGGACTATATATATATATATATATATATATATATAGTAATGTTGAAAAGTTTTCAGTCTAAGCAACTTCTCAAAACTGACCATCAACTATTTAGTGGGGGAAATGGCTTCTTCTAGCAGTTCACTAGCAGTGTATCTACTTCATGCATTATGCAAGTCTTGTGCTTGTTGATATACTATTATTCCCAACCTCCATTTTACACAGTAACATTTTAGGGTTACGACATTTATATAATCTTATATACATATTATTTAAGGTGGTTAGTCTTCCTTGGAGCTAATCTTCTAACTATGAAGATTTGATTTATGATTTGGATTCATGTCCATAGACAATACTAAGTGTTTATTAGGTGTTACAGCTCTTAGTTTGATTTTTTTTGTTCAGTTTCTTTTGTCTTTTATTATTTCTTCTTGGAGAGACTTATTATTGGTCAGGTTATTATTTAATGCTTTACCAAAAACATGATTTAGCATAATGTCTGACCAACCAAGGGGATGTTATAATGGTTCCAACAAGAGAAAAGTGTATATTTTAAATAAAAAGAGAAACTGCAACTGTTCTTTTATAAAATATATTTTATTTCTTATATTCTGCTATAGACCTAATTCTAAATAATAACAACTAATTCTAAACAAAAACACCTTTGAATATGATAGCAAAAACTACATCTGAACCCAAGATACTGCAATTAGCTTACCTAGAGGAAAACCTATTCAAAAGGATAAAACAAATTCATAGGGATAATATGAAAACCCACTTCATTAAATCTTGGAAACAATACTTTGATGATTGCTTCATTTTCTGGAAATCTTCATGGAGCAATATTAACCAATTCCACACTTTACTCCAGAACTTACACCCAAAAATCTAATAATATAGTTTTCATGAATTTTTAGACATACTCGTTAAAAATAGAAACAACCACATAATCACAGATATCTACCACAAACCTACAAACATCCAACAATATCTTAATTTCAAGAGCCATCACCCAAAAAGCTGCCTAAAATCAATTTCTTATTCCCTAGCATGTAGGGTTTGCACTATAGTGGCCGAGAAACACCTCCAAAAACCCCACCCAGAAGAACTACATGAAACACTAAAAAAATGAGGCTACTCCACACCACTTTTAAACAAAGGTTTTGAACTGATAGAAAAAAGACCTTTAGCCGAACTTCAAAACCTAAAGAAACGCAACATTGAACAGACTCTAGAATATGTCTCAACATTCAACAGGAACAATCCAGAACTATTTCCAGAATTTACAAAAAATTTAGACCTACTTAACAAAAATGATAAAATGAAAAACATCCTAAAAGTAACCAAAATAATTAAGAGCAAATGCCAGTCAAAGACGTAAAACATCTATTAACCTCATCCAAATTTAACCAATTTAGAGGGGGTTACAAAAGATAACAGAAAAAGATGTGGGCTTTGTGATATCATTATAGAAGGAAACACTTACACTTTTAAAAACCTCACAAAGACATTCACAATAAACAAAAATTTAAATTGCAACTTCAAAATGCAGAAAATTTTATATAGGAATCAGCCAAGCACTGAACAACAGAGTTTTTCTTCACAAAAGCAACATAAAACAACAGAAAACTCTTTGCATCACAACACATCTTCTATTGCAATCAAGGCAAATTTAAAATTGTGCTATTATATCAGACAGACAATTATTCTGACCAACAAATACAAGAAAAAAGCTTCATAAACAAATTTAAACCAGCACTTAATAGATCGTAACCCGCCACACACACAGAATGACCAAATACACTAGTTGGACCACATGCATATGTGCATGCACACACATACACACAAGCATGTACACATACAAGCAAGAACAAACGCAATGGCACACACAAAAAATCCTACATGACATAGGAAGTGTGTGTATATATGTATATACATGTATGTGTGTGTTGATGTATATATAAATAAAAAACAAAAAATAAAAACAAAACCTTCCTCTGCCCAATATTTGACCCATCCAAAATTATTTTATTACCCTTCAAAGTGGAGAAAGATTCCTCACAAGTACAAGAAAGTGTGAACTACTATCTGAAAACAGAGACTATCATGATAATTCTTTTTAATATGCGGAAACAACTATTCTCCACCTGATGAAGGTCATGAAATGAGAAACAAGTGTAGCAGAATATAAAAAATAAAATACAATATATTTTATAAAAAAACATTTGTGGTTTCTCTTTTTATTTAATATATATATATATATATATATATATATATATATATATATATTACTGTTGTATGATGTAGACTTGTGCACTCCATATAAGTATCAATCAGCTGGATGTCTTGCACAAAACTTGCCTCCATGCAATCTATAGCTATAACTTTGATGATAGGGTGTCTAATACTGATCTTTCTTGATATACTTAGAACTTCACCAGGATGGTTATGTTGAAAGGAGTGATGATAGAATACCTCAGGTTCTCGTGTATAATGAGCTTGACAGTGGACAAAAGACTGTTGGATGGTCATGGCTCAGTTATAAAGATAAGCTAAACAGTAATCTCTCAGCTGTCAATGTGTCTCATACTCACTTTGAGCATGTTGCCCTGGATAGAAATTACTGAAGATATTTGTTCTGGAGTTTTTTTTTCTTGTTTCATTTAATCGTTTCACCACAAGCAAGGCGGTAATACCATTGATGTGCAGGGAGCTACATAAGAGAAAAAGATTAGAGAGGAGGAGAGTAAAGAGAAAGACGAACTAGTTACAGGAGGTGTAAGAGAAGTGAGCAAGAGAAGTCTAGGAATATAGGTGTGATGACAGTTGCAAAGGTAGAGAGAAAGGAAAAGATATACAGGGTGGTGTAGAAAGAATTGGAGTCAATTGGTTAAGAGATGGGTATTGACATTGCATTTAAATTCCTGGAGGTTGTAGCCATCAGGAAAGCAAGAATATGGAAGTGAGTTCCACAGGCACGAAGTGCGAGAAAAGAAGCTGCTAGAGTAGAATTGTCAGCTGCATTTGGTTGATCTAACTGTGAATGGGTGGGGCCCAGTTGCCAGTCTGGTTGCATGAGTAAACTCATGTGGCAGGGGCACCAGTGACTTAAGTTTGTCGGAGCAGAAGCCATGAAAATATTTATAGAACAGACAGAGGGAAGCCACATCCTGTTGGTGAGAAAGTGGCTGGAGTTGAGCCGCCAAGTCGGTGCCTATCACATTACTAATTCTCCTTTGGAACCTGTTGAGAACACTGAGATGAACAGCGAGGGTGCCTGATTTACACAAGTATTACCCGTCTATTGCATGAAATTTAGAATAAAAGTATTTCTTAATCACAGAGCTCTGATCTTTCTGACCTTTAAAGTGAGTGATGACAGCCAGATGATGTGCTAAGTGATTGATGACTGCTAAGTATGGTTGACCAGAATTGACATAATTGAAACAGTGAAAACATGTGAACATCAAACAGGGGAAGAAACAGTGAAACATGTTAACTTTTAATGCAACACAGAAAATACCATACCTAAAAAAACTTGGAATGCATATAAAAAATTAAAAATTATCTTAAAAATCTTTTTGCTCAAACATTTGTTTTAAATTTTAGATTAGTAAATGTAGTCTTCATTTAATAACTGAATAACTTAAAAATGACAAGGCTTTGAAGAATTTAAAAAATATTTTGAAACTTTATAAGTCATTATTATTAAAAAAGCAAAAGTGAAAACACTTCATGTAAAAATTCATTATTTAGAAAAAAAAATTTTTTTTGGACTATAATGTTTTTAATATCTATGGATCTATATATATATATATATATATATATATATATATTAAAAGCAATTAAAAATTTATCTAATAATATCATAGTTTTATTGCATTTTTACTATTTGAAGCAAATTTTTGGAAAACTGCCAACAGAATGAAAAAAAAAAGAAAATAGATGATTTACATTCCCCAAGAAATCCTGTGTCTAACTAGTAAAATATATTTCTAATACAAAATTTAATTTCTTGAAATTTCATGAATTTATATGGAAGGGTGTAATAAACATAAAAAAAATACTTTATCAAGATTTTATAAAAATAATGATTTCAAAATAATTTCTTTCATTTGTATCTAAGTTTCATTAAAATCCAACAATTATTTGATTTTTACAAGAATTTCCAAATTAATGTTTTTTTCGATGGAAAAAAATGAGTTGTGCAATATTACATTATCCATAGTAAACTAATACAATAATTTGGTTACCCACTAATGAAAAAAAAATTAAAAAATTTTTACCAGCATTTTGAATGTGTTGGAAGGGATTAAAATTTTTTTAAATAATTAAAAAATACTTTGATCTTTCCACTTAATAATAACATAAATGGTTTAATGGAAAAACTTTGTTTTTATTAAGTTTGGCACCTTTTTTTTTTCATGCTATGCTGTTTTTTTAACAAATTACTGTAGGTATCTATTTTAAAGGCAAATTAAATTGTATTTCTTTTATAAATAATCTGTATTACATGGGATACAAATGAGTATAATTTTTTGTTTTTGAAAAGTGAATGCTTCATTTGGACTATTTCATTCTCCATGTGTGTGCTCAAAATAAAAATGGCTGTTAAGTCCCTTCTACATAAAGCTGCGTAACCAAGTTTAGCAACTTGTGAAGATTAACAAATACACTACATTTCTTTGTCAATGCACTCAGTCCACTTTAACAATTCAAATATATTGAACTTTCTATGTCGGGCTTCCAGAAATAAATGTGAGTGTGTGCGGAAAAGTTCTTGTCGTAATCCATTTCCTAAAATCAATATTATGATGACTACTGAAACACTGATTTTGGAAAATGAGTCTTGCTAAGAAATATTAAAATACTCCTTTGTAATATACAGTGTCAGGTTACAAACTTATTGATCCATATTTGAAGTTAGAAATTTTTTTTATAAAAATCAATGATGACTTTAAAAAGGACCTGAAATCAATCTTCTGAATATAAAACAAAGAAAGAATTGGTGTCACAAAATCAAGAATTTTGGTGAGCTGATTACAAGAAGTAAAAACTGGAGCTAATTCTCTGCCAATAAACATACCGCCCAGTTCTGCAATCAGCAGAGATCGAAGAAATCCTAGCTTAATTAGTTGATGTCAACAAGGAATCTGGTCACCGGGAAGCAAATGTATTTTCCTTTTTGACTCCAATTAGATGCAGTTATACATGGAAAATTCAGAGAGAAATTATTATCATTGCTTCAATTACTATGAAAGATAATGTGTGTGTGTGTGTGTATATATATATATAGTCATCCACAGACAGATCTGTTTCGCTGTATCACAGCTCATCAGTACGATTAGACTCCGATTGCTTTTAACCCAGGATTGAAACCCAACTGAATTGGTGTCAATCGGCAATTCTACCTCTGGGCTATGGGCATTCGGGAGAAGAAGGCAGACTTTTTAGCGTGTATATTATACCCGCCCAATAGCCAGAGTGCTCTAATCCATTACTAAATGAGCGATATGTGTGTGTGTGTGTGTGTGTACAGGGTGCAAAGTGTAAATTATTGCCATTTTACATTTTTAATTTCATGCATAAGTGTTGTTTGTTTTTGATTTTGTTGATTTCACAGTATAGTAAGGTCAGTTGGGTGCCATTTGTGAGGAAAAGATCAGTGACAGAAATTTGCAAATGGCATGCTGTAGTGCTTGGCATTCACTCTGTAAGCTCAAATAAGAAAATTTCAAAGTGTTTGGGCATCAATCTGAGGACAGTGCAAAGGATTCAGAAAGTTGGATGAGTCTCATGGGATGGTAGCTCAGAAAACTCACTCTGATCATTCTGGTTAGAAAAGTAACTCCTGAATCTGTTGGTGAGGGCCTCAAACTCAACATGGAGGCCTACATCAAGTGCTTTGAGAAGGTAGTGCTGCCCTGGTGGCTGCTGGAAGATCCGATGTCTAGCAACAGGACTCTGCACCATGCCACATTAGCAGAAGAACCCAGTTATGGCCGTCAGACAATTTCTGTGGCCATTTTACACCTTACATTTGGCCATCTTACTCCCCAAACTGCAACCCCCTTGATTATTATGTCTGCAGCACAGTTAAGTGAGAAACCAACAAAACTCCTTGTAATACCAAAGATGAACTGAAGGCAAGGATTAGAGTTGCATTTACCAACTTAAACAAGAAGACCATTCAGAAGAGATGCAGGAGATTCCAAGGTTTTCTAGAGGCTGTGGTTGGAGACAATGGCGATTTTTGAGAACAAGTTTACTCTTTAGTCTTTCAAGATATTTTTGTGTCATTTTGGGAAATGTATCTGTTAAAATGAGATGCCAGTGTTCTTTTCATTTTTGTGCAATTTAGACAATTCATCAACTGACAGACGCTCACACAATGCCTGTTACATGCATCGCATCGCAGCTTTAAAAGATGCTCCTTTTTAAACAAACTAAAAAACACTGTTACAGTCAAACACGAGGGCATAACAACACCAGAAAAAAAAAGCATTCTTGAAAATGGCCTGTATAGAGACTAAAATGCTTGGAAAGTCAAAAATTAGGGAATATTTTACATCCCTATCTCCAGCAAAAAGGAAACATGTAAGAATACTAGAAAAATTAAATAAAAAATGAATAAGATTTTCCTTGTTGGTTGTTTTTAACAAAGTAATTTCTACTCCAACAGCTTATTTTCTTGCACTTCCTGTCTGTGGAATTCCCTTCTGCATACTTGCTTCCCCAACAGCTACAATCTCCAGGAGTTTAAATGTTAGGTCAATAAACACCTCCTAACACACTAACTTGCACCCATTCTCTCAAACACTCTTCCTATGTACCTCCTTACTCGTCTATCACCCTCCTTTTGACCTTTCCTATATCCAATCGCTCTCTCAGCACCTTCCCCTATGTAACCCCCTGTGCTATAGTGACAGTGGAATGCCTTGCTTGGGGTGAAATGATAAAAAAAAACTTGTTTAAGTGAAAGATTGCTGCCCAAATATACATTTATATATATATATATATATATATATATATATATATATATATATATACACATACACAAGCATGGGTTGAAAAGTTCATTAACTGACTAAGCTGGAAAATCTTGCATGCATTAACTTAAACTCTTCTTATTGATAACAACATTGTTTCATTCCAGTTAAGCTGATATTTAACTATTCAAAGAAGACTGTTCATCCTGTTGAAACAAAAAAGTCATCAACAGTGGATATGAGGTCATCATCATCAATGCAATACAGATTACCAGCCAAGTGCTTTTTTCATGTTGGGAAACAGATGATAGTCAAATCAGGAGAATAGAGAGAGTGATCAACAAATTGTGACAGTGAAAGATGCCTTACAAAAGATGAGCAAAGTATTAAGACACAAATATTGTAAGAAACAAAGAAAAGAATACCGAGCTGTTATGCAGCATCACTCCTCCTATATGGCAGTGAATGCTGAACAATCTAGAGATAAAAAAAGAGACTTGAAACAACAGAAATATGGATCTACAGAAAGATACTGAGAATACCATACATATATGAGCAATGACAAAGTTCAAGAGACAATTGGAACAAAAAGAACACTTACGCTTAACATCCGGAAGAGATAGTTGAAAATTTTGGGCCACATAATGAGGAAAGAGTGCTTGGGAATTTTGATACTCACAGGGCAGATTGAAGATAAGAGGGCCAGAGTAAAGCAACACACTGCCGACCTGACAAGCTTAAGTGAATGGATGACGGAGTAGTGTTTGTGAAAGATAATAAAAAGAGAAAAGTTATTAAGAGCTCCAAAGAACAGGAAATTGTGGAGAACAATGAACACAGACGTCTTTAAGAGACGCAGCACACAGGAAAAGTTGTGTCAGTACAAATTTTAATAAAGAAGGAAAATATGTTTGATGATACTGGACATATATTTAGAGAAGAGGCTTCCAAAATGTGTATAATTTCAATACATTTTTGCCTTAATAAATTATTTTCTACTTTAATCAATAATGCATTCTTTAAATTAAAATTATGGTCAGACCTATTACAATAAATTACTAATAAACTGAGTGCATTGTTTTGTAATACATCCCTTTCAGGTTCGTATAATCTGTTTAAATTTATAAAAATCTCACCTATGTCTTTCTTGGGACATTTTGTGTAATCTATTAATCTGATTCATATTTCAAGAATTCTTGCTTCAGGTTGTTGTCATTTCATTTTGTGTTGTTTTGTTTTTAATAACCATTAGCATTAATGCATGGATATACCAATATTATGACAAAAAATTCCTGAAAATTTCTCAATCAATTTTTGAAGATCATGGTTTACAAGAGAGCAAAAAGCCGGAAGAGAGTTTCACAGGTGAGAGATGCAAGAGAAGAAACTATTAGAGTAGAACTTACAGTTGCATCCAAAAAATTTCAATATTAAGATGATGAGACCTAACTGCCAATCTAGTACTAAATTCATAAAGTTGAAGTATCAAAAAGGAACATTTCATCAGTATCATTACCATGAAAATATTTAGAGAAATGGACACCCATGTTAAGCTGGCAGGAAAGTGACTGAAGTCAAAATGCCAGGTCATATAACATTGCTGGTTCTTTTGATTTTTTTAAGAATATGATGGAATGAATATTCAATGCAGTTTTAAGGAAAATAGGTACTACAAAGTAACTTAAATGTATAGGGTGTTTCAATAACTTAGACCAATTTTAAATGCAAATTAAGTTTAAGCCTTTGTCTATATCTATATTACTGAGATAAGGTAGAAATTACACTATTTACATTATTTGGACTATTGTCCTCATCTTTGCTGCTATTTTCACAATGTTTTGGCCATTGTACGCTCAAGCCTTCTTCATGTGCTTGGAATTTTGACTCAAAGACACATGGTCCCAGTGGATATAGACATTGGTTAGTTCCAGTAATTTGATCAAAAGAGTTGTGAGTTCAATACCAGGCTACAACAGTGGTGAACAAATAATTTAGAAAGTTGAGTTAAAGGGAGATAACTCATGACTACCAGAAGTGTCTTCACACAAGGAATGAAAATAATATACCCCAGTGATCATAATATAAAGTTTGGTTTGAAATTCTTAGCCTCCTGAAGAGTGTTGGAGTGTACAATAGCCAAAACATTGTGGAAATGGTGAAGACAATAGTCTGAATAATGTAAATAGTCTAAGTTTAAGCATTTAATGATTTTTTTCAATTTCTTTCAGGTTTAACAACTTCCATCTTTGGTAATTTCAATCATGGAAAAATTAACAATCAAAAAATGTGTTAAAGTTATTGAAGCCTATTATAAAAACTGATTGTTCAAACAAGAGAATTTCCCAAGTATTATCTCTCAAAACAGTGATGTCAATTGGCCACCTCGATTGTACGACTTGACACCTTTAGATATCTTCCTTTGTGGTCATCACAAAAGTAAGTTCTATGCCAACAAGCCAACAACAATTCAACCATTGCAGGATGAGGTAATAAGGCATATTGGTGAGATCGAGGAGCAACTATGCAGAGATGTCATCAAAACTTTTGACCCTCAAGTGGGGGTGTGCCACTGAAGCCTTGGCAGACATTTGGGCGACATTATTTTTCACACATAATTGCCATAACTCAAATAACATGACCCAATAGTGAAATCAATAAAATTTCACCAATGACACTGTTTTATTTACTGCTATCATGCCTCTTAATAGAACACCCTATACAATTAGAAAATAATAATCAAATACCTGGAACACACAAAGGGGGAAAGAGCCTAGAGAATGTAACACATGACGTACTGAAGGCTAAAGAAGTGGAGAGAAGAGCAAATAATGTCTGTGTAAATGGAAGGCTGAGTAATAGAAAAGAAAGATGATAAATGTACAAAAGTTATTCAAATAAAAGACAGGAAGTTATAGAGAAACTTTATCACTGAAGTCCTGAAGGCATATGGCATGTAAAAAAAAAAAAGAATAACATTAAAAAAATCCTTATCATTCATATATGAAAGTTGTTAATATTCTTGTTCTTTTCATTTTTCTCAGTTTCCTGTTTGATAAAATCGTTTATCAAATCTTTAACATGAAACCTAAAGTAAAGAATGTTTTCTTAGAAAGTCAGTCAGTCAGTTAAGTGCCATACGTGATACACGCTTGGGTGATCATGTCTCGAAAGAGACATGACTGACTGGGCAGAAGATTATCCCGCAGTAGGTTGCCATTGCTTTCTGTAGTAGACTGGTTGCCAACCAATGCTATAGAACCCAATCTGTCCTGTTATTTAACCCATAACTGGAAGGAATAGGTGAATTGATACCTTTCCCAAGGGTATTTGCGCATAAGTGAATGCAATGAATTCACCTGGAATTCGAACTCGGCTCCCCGATTTGTCATTCAAAGCCGATATCCAATGCACCACAAAAAAGTATTCAGTCTATAAAATAAGAGTTTTTCTGAATATATAAAAGATACTCATGAGCAAATTTTTTATACTCAGTAAGAGGTTTCTTTGAGATTTTCTGAATATGTACACTACCAGACGTAATTATTAGGCCACCGCAGTGTTTAAAAAAAAATGATGTATTTCATACTATTTTTTAGTATTTATTGCCAATTGAATATTTTTAAATGAAAATAGAATGGTTCTTTTGTTAATACTACCCAATAACATGTGCATCAAATGAATTTATAAATATTTAATAATTGCCTATATTACAGTTTCATCAATGAAAATGAAGAAAATTTAGGGTGATCCAGACAAGTTCATTTTGCTTCCTAAAAATAGTATGAAATGCATCATTTCTTTTAAAAAACTGATGTGGCCTAATAATTATGGTTGGTAGTGTATATCAGTATTCTTTTTAATCATTCCTAGTACTCTGAGTATTACTGGAATAGTGGATGTGTTTAAATTTCACATTCTTATTCATTCTTATTATTCTTATTTCCACTTTTCCTGATTTGCTTTTTGATACAATTATCTACCAAGGGTATTTTAATTCAGATCTGAGGTTAAAAAAAAGTCTATTTTTTTATCTTAAGAGAGTTTTTCCAAATATTTAAGTGAAACTTTTTATATCTCAGGCTGTAAGGGGGTTTCCTGCTTTTTATATATAATGTGTAAATTTTTTAAAACATTCTTAGTGCTTCGACTATTATTGGAATAGTAGTTGTGTTTAAATGCCATATTCTCATAATTTCTATTTATTATCATTTTATAATTCTGCTTGTTAGTTAATTAGTCAGCACATATGTTACAACTTGCTATTGGCTCAGTTAAATAATAGACTATTCCATTTTGACTTCAAGGAAAGATGGAAGAATATGATCTGTCATAGATGCTGTTTTTAGTGAAAGAAAGGAAGAAAGAAAGAAAGAAAGAAAGAAAGGGAAGATAGAAGAAGTAATAATGCTGTCATGCATTTAATATCTGCTTCAGTGAAATAGAAAGCATTGTCAATTTTAAACTTTTCATTTGTGCCCTCTTACTTCTTTAAATAATAAATTGCATTTATACTCATGACTTCTTTGCAATCATGTTAATCATGATTATATTAAAGTTGTTAAACTCAAATATTTAACAATACAATAGAAAAATTTCCACAGTGTTTTAAAGTCATGGAACTCACCAAGAGCTTATTCTATCATTAATTTAATAATGACGTTTCGTCAGAAAATTCAAATAGAAAAAGGGGTATTTTCACAGGCACTAAAAGTCATAGTGATTTTAATCACCAGCAAAGACCATTGAGAATTAAAGAGAATTAAAGAAAACCTTTTCTGATTCCATAAACCCCTTAACTGCCTTAATCAGTACAATTCTTAGTCCCATATCAGTGTCAGCAAAATTTTAAGTCCCATATTATCATCAGCAAAATTCTCAGTCCCATATCAGCATCAGCAAAATTCTCATTCCAATATTATCAAAGATAAAAATCTTACCACTTAAAATCAGCATCAAATTCTTGAAAAAGTCCAGTAAGAAATCACTTAACATTATCAAAGTTCCCTGGTAGTATATTTTGCTAGTCAGTATTATTTGTATTGTCTTTTTACAGCAGAAGTAACTGAAGATCAAGTGACAGCAAGTATTCTCCATATTTCAGCACACATATCAGTATTTAAGACTTTACCAAGCCCACTGACAATGATAAGTGTAATTATCATTTTGACATTTCCCCATGTTTTCATTTTATTTGTGAGATCAATATATATCTTCTTCTTTGTGCTCTGTCCTTTCAGGGCGTAGAAGATCATGGCTTTCCACATCTCCCTATACCTGGTGGCTCTTAGTATGTTTTCTCCTGTTACACCTTACAACCCCTGTGCTGTCATCCACCTGATCAGGCTCTTCAAATATCTTATCCACTGCCTTCCTCTATATTTTTAAAGCGTTTTTGCTTTTTTCAATTTTACTCTATTGTTAGCAAGAAAAATTGCATGTATTATTTGCCAAAAGTTTTCATTAGTTTTTACAAGGACAAGGTATGGTTGGTTGATTTTGTTTCACAGCATATCAACACCTCTATGGGTTATTTAATGCCAAAATCTAAATATTTTGGACACAATTTTATGGCTTCTACTAAATATATTTTTAATACGATTATATGCTTTCAATTACAAATAAACTGTATTGTTGGTAATTTTACTATATAAAAATGTATTTACTATAAAAATGTACTTTTAAACTATTATAGCATTTTGTTTTTGTTTGGGGATTCACTATTTGCCTATAGCTGAGACCTGAACAGGTGCTACTACCCTGTGTCAGGGTGGACCTGGAAACAACAACAGCAATTAAGAGGTGGTTCCTTAAAACTTCCAATCTCACAATCAGAGACCTTGCTGCTAGATGTAGTTTAGCATCATACCCAGGATACCCAGGAATACTGGTTATCTGCTCTTAACTAGTTGATCCATTTGAATTTGAAAAACTCAGTGAAACATAAACATGATTAATATGTATTTTAATCCAACATTATTCTTATTACTACAAATGCTATATTTAGTGGGGACACATTTTTGAGTAGACATCATTGCTTTTTTGTTTTTTTTAACAGTGATATTCATGGTATTTACATTATTTGAACTATTGTCCTCATCTTTGTTGCCATTTGTACGACATTTCAGCCGTTGTATGCTCCGGCCTTCTTCAGGTGCTAGGTATTTCGAACCGAACTCTTTATTACAATCACTGTGGTATATGAACTCCATTCCTTTCATAGTAATGTCTCTTTTGGAAGTCATGAGAATAATGTAAATACTGTAAATACTACCTCATCTCAGAAATATCGACAAATAATGATATTAAGATATCCTGGCCTAGATTTTTTTAAAAATCATTACGCCTCAAGCAAGACAATAAAACTACTAGGTATGACAACAAACTGCATCTGGCAACAAGGCCTCTTATAGGGAGGTTGTGAGGAGCATAGAACCACCTCTTAATTGCTGTTGTTCCCAGGTCCCTGACCTGGGGTGGTAGCATCTGTTAGAGTCCCAGCTATGGGCAAATAGTTTATCCCCAAACTGGAGTCAAAACAGTCAGTCAGTTAAGTGCCATATGTGATACACGCTTGGGCGATCATGTCTCGAAAGAGACATGACTGACTGGGCAGAAGATTATCCCGCAGTAGGTTGCCATTGCTTTCTGCGGTAGACTGGTTGCTGACCAAGGCTATAGAACCCAATCTGTCCTGCTATTTAACCCATAACTGGAAGGAAGAGACGGATTAATACCTTTCCCAAGGGCATTTGCGCATAAGTGAATACAATGGATTTCAACTGGAATTCGAACTCGACTCCCCTGCTTCTTGTTCCAAGCCGATATCCACTGTACTACAACACAAGTATAAAAATAGAGTTTTTATAATAAAATTCCCAGGAATACATTTTTGAAGGAAAAAAATATTACCAGTAATAAATTTTTGAAGAAAAATAAAATATTAACAGCAATACATTTTTGGAAAAAATACATGCCACTAATACATCTGACTGTCAACAAAACCCACTTTACAAAAATACATCAAAGAAAGCTGATGTACAAAATTATTTCTTACAGTGTCTATATATTCTATTCATACAAATCTACTGTAAAAATCTTGTTGACATTAAATAACCTATTGAGGTTGATATGCTTAAAACAAACCAAACCAAAACTATGAGGATGCAATGGGTTACTGATTTTTAGAGAATATCAGAAAAAAAGAACTACTAATAAGGAGAGAGGATAATGAAAGAATATGACTTAAGGAGACAAAAGATAACAATTGACATTGCGTTTAAATTTCTGAAGATTAAAGTTGGCTGGGAAGCAAGAAGCCAGAAAACAGATACACTAGCGAGGAGTGTGAGAGAATAAACTGTTAGCATAGATCTTACAGTTACATCCAACTATTTCAGCTGTAAAAGGCTGAGACCTTATCACCAATTTAATACTGCACTTAAATTAATAATGTCTAAGTAACATAGGCTTGGAACAAGAAATCGGGGTGTCGAGTTTGAATTCCAGTTGAATTCCTTGCATTCACTTACGAGCAAATACCCTTGGGAAAGGTATTAATCCATCTCCTCCTTCCAGTTATGGGTTAAATAACAGGACAGATTGGGTTCTATAGCCTTGGCTGGCAACCAGCCTACTGCAGAAAACAATGGCAACCTACTGCAGGATAATCTTCTGCCCAGCATGTATCATGTATGGTACTTAACTGACTGACTGACCACAGGGGAAAGTTTGTCAGAACTATTACCATGAAAGTATTTTTAGAAAAGTCACAGGAAAGCTACTTTAATGTGATGGGAGTAAAACCAAGATGCCAGATCAAGACCAATAACATTGCAGATTCTTCTTTGGATTTTGTAAAGAATCTCTAAATATATCTTACTAAAGAAAAAGTATGTCTAGCCTTTTCATTTTTGCAAAAACTAGAGATTTGCCTTCCTATCTATTAATTCCTTGGGTTGTTTGTCCCATGAAATTTATTCAATATTACATAACCAAATGGTTTACATGTCATTAAATTAACCAAAATAACTTAAGTCTTTTTCCATCTACTTCTTTTTTTCTCTCTAAATCAATCTGTTTTTATCTCTATCTGTATCTCTAGGGCCAGTGTATACTACCTTTGAAATCCCCTCAAGAGGGGTGGGGGACCTGATTGAAGGCTCCAGGCAGTGCTTTGTGACCCTTGCTATCTTACCAGCATTTGGTGGTTTCTACCTGCATTTATATTTTACAAATTCAACTATGTACAACTGACTGTTAAAGAATGAATAACTATTTGCAGATTTGGACATCATTCTAAAGTCTTTTATTTTCTTGTCCAAATTCATGAATTTTTTTTTTCTCAATGGGTTAAATGCGACATTAGTCTTCTGTGCTCTATTAGCCATCTGTCTTGCTCTTTGATCTGAAACTAATTTAACTCAAAAGAGCAAGAGATAAAAGTAATTTTGTTTTAAAAGATAGAACAAGGAATTTTAACAACATAAACTCCACCTAGCCACTTAATAAAAATAGCACTTACAATGTTATAGTCAAATTTCATTTAGAAAAAAATATGAAAAAATGTCATGTTGTACAGTATCTCCCTCCCTGTATAATAAACTCAGGTGTTGGGGGATACGAAGCCCCTGAACAAGCCTTGTCTAGAAATCAAAATAAAAGGCAAGCTCACACCTACTAATTTACAAAGACAAGCATAAAAGCCATTTTACTGCCATGGACAGTATAATACATTGTATAAAAATATTACTACTCTTATCATCTTCAAAATCATTAACACAATCACTTTGTGGAAGAAAAATGATGGCTTAGAGCAATATTAACACAGTTTTGACATTTATGTTTTTGTTCATATATTTCATGAGAATTTTTGTAATAATCTGCTGCTACAAGATTTTTGCAATTTTGTGTAAATGAGCTTGGGCTCAAAAGTTCTCAGCCCAACTAAGATCAGTCAGTTAAGTGTCGTATGTGATACACACCTGGGTGATCATGTCTCGTCGATCCATGACTGACTAGGAAGAAGATTTTCTTTTTCTAGCTTGCCATTTCTTTCTGATTGCCAAGCAAGGCTATAGAACTCAATCTGTTCTGCTACTCAGCCTATAGCTGGAGAGAGAAGATGGATTAATATCTTTTTCAATATTATTTGCACATAAGGGAACACAACCAATTCAACTTAAATTTGAACTCGGTTCTTCAATTTCTAATATTAAGCCAATATACATTATGCCAAAATGCACTGCCATATCTATAAAAAAAAATATTTATTTGGTCAGATTATTTTATTTGCTTAGTAGAAAGAAACTCGTGGAGAGTGTGGCAGCAGAGAGTCCTCAGAAGAGAAGCCCCCCGTCAAGCAAGTGTTTCGGCCCTTATCTCCTGACACTCTAGGGGGGTTGGGCCACACCCGGTTCATGACTCCGGATGTCCCTCTGCTGCCCTTTTTTTTTTAATTGTAATTTTACTTGCCAAGTCATCTAAGTTTACCAGAAAATATCAGTTATAAACATGAAAGTTCTATAAATGATTCCAACTAAGATTATTCATTTCATTATGACTCCTTCATTTAGTTTATCTTTATATTCAGCTGTGAAGACTGTGTCCTTTCATTTTTTACTCTCCTCTTCCTCCTCTTCTTTCACATATATTAGACTAGCAGTATAGCCTGGCGTTGCTCGGGTGTAATGAAAGCTTTAATCCATTGTCCTGGAGTTCAGACTCAGCCTCAAGAATATTTGTGTGAAGTTTGGTGAGAATCAGATAAAAATTGTGGATTTGTATAAAGGACATACAGACAGATAAACAGACACACACACACACAAACATCTTGCCTTTTATATATATATATATATATATATATATATAGATATCATCAATTTTCTGTACTTTTGTAAGAACTGCAACATTGAAACTTCTGAATATCGTTTCTTATGTCTTTGTCGTTTCTTATGTCTTTGTCTATGAGTGTATCAAATTTGATTTAAATCGGACCACTCCTTCTATTACCCAATTTTTTTGATAATCGATTTTCGATATTTATCGATGGTACCTTGATACAAAACCTAGCTACAAACACTCACAGATGCTTATAGTACAAGTGCGTAAATTTTCAAGAAAATTGGTTCAGCCATTTCAGAGTCTATAGGTAACGGACACACACACACACACACACAGACAAAGTTCCATTTATAAATAAGTTTTGATTGTCCCAAAAGTTCGTAAACACTTGCAAAAAATTGAAATTTTACTTGCGAAAACAACAAAAATTATTGTTCAAAATAAAGACCATCATTTTCCAAGACTTTCTGCCATCAATCTGCAAACTTCCGGATCTGGTCAAAGTACCATTCAGCCGGCTTCAAATCAAAGAATTCTTGACTTGCTTCCTCAACTTCATCAAACAAGTTGAATCAGTGGCCCTTTAGAAAGTGTTGCATTGAGCAGAAAAGGCAGTAATCTGATGGAGCACAGTCAGGACTGTAGGCTGGATGTGGCAGAACCTCAACGCCGTCCAGCTCTTCAAACTTGTCTTTGGTCTTCCTGGCGGTGTGTGGCTTGGCATTGTCCTGCTGCATCAAAGCGTGCTTTCAGTTGATCAGAGCTGGGTACTTTTGCTTCAACTTTTTGTAGACCCGCTCAAGTTGCTGACAGTAAATTTCGGCACTAATGGCACAACCATTCGGAACCAACTCAAAATGCACGATTCCTTCAATGTTCCACCAAATGCATAACATGACTTTCTTGCCGAATCGATCATGTTTTGGAACCGACAGTGTCTCTTGCCCTTTCTGAACCCATTGCTTATCTTGATTGTGCTGGACCAGATAGACCCATTTCGCAAGTGTTTACGAACTTTAGGAACAACCTAATATTTCCTTATAGATTAAATTATTTTTGTGAATAGCTATATTTGGGTAGATGCCTTGTTTTTTGTTTTTTTACTAAAACATGTGAATAATATCTACCGGTCTGTGTATTTGAGAGACTATTGCATACTGCATACACCAATTCGATGAAAAATAAAACTTGAATCAAAATTGAGGATCTTCTCAGCTTTGCTGATAAAAATACCAACATAGATATATAAAAATATATTTTCATTCTATTTCTTTAGTGACTTGCTTTGTGTGGAGTTGTGGTTGGTCGGAGGTAGGCAAATGAACGCATAAAAAAACAGCAGACTGCTGCTCCATCTTCCTTTCTCTCCTGTTTCTGATCTAAACTGAACTCAACTATTAAACCAGTGAGCCTTGCTCGACATGTGGCACTTCTATCCTTCATATTATTTATATTTCAAGTTTTTATTTCTTTACCTCATCTTCTCTGTTATTCAAAGTAAAACCCAACCTGCACCTGGATTTACCACACTCTCTGACATTTTAAAACAACTTTACTTTTTTTCAAATCTTTCCTACCCTGTGTCGTTCAATATGAATACACTTCTTGAAAAAATTATGCCTTGCAGCCAAAGATTATATCAGTCAGTCAGTTAAGTGCCATACATGATACACGTTGGGTGATCATGTCTCAAAAGAGACATGACTGACTAGGCAGAAGATTATCCTGCAGTAGGTTGCCAAGATAAGAAAAATTACCATGAAACTGTTTATATAAAAGGCACAAGGAAACTTTCTGCAGTAGACTGGTTGCCAGCCAAGGCTATAGAACCAAATCTCTCCTGTTATTTAACCCATAACTGGAGGGAAGAGATGGATTAATACCTTTTCTTAAGGGTATGTGTACATAAGTGAATGCAAAGATTTGAACTGGAATTCAAACTCGGCTCCCCGATTTCTTGTTCCAAGCCGATATCCACAGCATCCAATTCAGACCATGATACCTCCTCAACAGGTGTTTACTCATGCAACCAGACTGGCAACTGGGTCCCACCCATTCACAGTCAGGTTAGCCAAATGCAGACGACAGTTCTACTCCTGCAGCTTCTTCTCTCGCACTTCCCGCCTGTGGAACTCGCTCCCGTATTCTTGCTTTCCTGACGGCTACAACCTCCAGAAATTTAAATGCAAAGTCAATACTCATCTACTAACCACTGGAATCTAGCTATCTCCTCACCCCCGTATAACCTTCCCTTTCTCTCCACCTATGTATCTGTCATTGCACCTGCTTTCTCAGCTTTCTATTGTTCCTCTCTAACTAGTTTGTACTCCTCACTCTTTTCTAATTAATCTTTTTACATTTATGTAGCCCCCTGCACATCAGTGGCGTTTCCGCCTTGCTTAGGGTGAAATGATTAAAAGAAAAACAAAAAAAAAAAAATCTTGCCATGACTCAACATGATCCAATAGTGAAATCAATAAAATTTCACCAATAATATTTTTATTTACTGCTAATTATATTATTTACTATATTATTTACTTTATTTCTACTTTTTACTTTTTATTTTATTATTTATAATTTTATTTTATTATTTTATTAAAACTTAATTTTATTATTTTATTTTATTATTTCTAGACATTACAAAATTTTATTATTTACTTTATTTTTACTTTATTATATTTACTTTATTATTTACTTTATATTTATTATATTTATTTATTTTATATTATTTACTATTTATTTTATTTACTGCTAATTATATTATTTCACCAATAATATTTTTATTTACTGCTAACGTTGATCTGCCTTAATAGAATACCCTATATAGAAATTCTTGAACAAATCCCACTTGGCTTCAGTCACTTTCGCACCATAGTAACATAGTTTCCTTGTGCCTTTTATATAAATACTTTCATTGCAATATTTCTTATCAGCTTTCCTCTTTGGTATCCAGATTTCACAAATGTATGCAAAGTGCATTGTGGTGCAGTGAATATCAGCTCAGAATGGGAAATTGGAGAGCTGAGTTCAAATTCCAGTTGAATTTGTTGCATTCACTTATGTGCATATACCCTTGGAAAAGATATTAATCCATTGCTTCTTCCTCCAGATACAGGTTAAATAGCAGGACAGATTAGATTCTATAGCCTTGGTTGTAACCAATCTGCCACAGAAAATAATGGTAACCTCTCTTCTACCCAGTCAGTTATATTTCTTTCAAGACATAATCGCCCAAGTGTGTATCACGTATGACACTTAACTGACTAGATTGGCACTTATTTCACTTTTGAAATTTCTAGTGGTAACTATAAGTTACTCTGCTAATAGTTCACAATTCTGGAATTCTTTTCTGGCTTCTGGCTTTCTTGTCAACTATGTTTTTCAAAATTTTAAACGCAATCTTAATTGTCATCACCAGTTTCTTTGAATCCTATTCCTTGTCATCTCTGTTTTTTTCACTTTCAGCAGCCCCTCCTCATTATCTTTTATTGCCTTGCTTGGGGTAAAATCCTTTAATACAACAGTGAATGTTGCACAATTTTTTTTCTCAGATGAAGAGGAGACTAGAAATAACAGATCCTACAGAAGGATGGTGTGAATACCATGGATGGAACATGTGAACAATGAGAAAATTTTAATGAAAAGGGAAACAAAAGGATATTTGTACTTAAAATGAAAACAGCTGAAATTGATTATCTGAAGCAGAATACTCAGGGCTCAGCAAAATTTTAAAGATGCCTTCTTAAACAAATAAATTAGAAAAAAATAGGAATATTCTATTAGAAACAAATAAGAATGCTTTTGTCAATCCTTATATATGAAGGTGAATGCTGGACACTTTCTTTTCAGATGAAAAGACGACTTCAGACAAAGATTGGGTTCTAGAGAAGGATGCTGGGAATGCTGTGGATGGAACATGTAAGCAATGAGGAAGTAAATGGAAATGGAAAGAACCCAATTAAAATCAGAAAGAGAGTTGAAAATTCCAGAATGCATCGTTAAGAAAGTGGCCACAGAGAATATGACACTCATAGGTCACAAAAAAGAGAAGAAAGAAAACAATAACTAACCTTCATAATGAGCTTGTGTAAAGTGAGGCAGGAAAAGGAATTGGTAGGGGTAGCAAGGGGACAAAGGAAAGGAAGTTGTAGAGAGGTATGATCACCCATGATCTGAATCAAATGTCACCTAAAAAAGAAAGTCAGCCTTGACAAAGATGAGTTTTTTAAAAAGTCAGGATAATCGGAAATAGTGATGAAAAAATGATGTTAGGCAAGTTTTCTGAATTAGTACAGTTTCAGTCAGTCAGTTAAGTGCTATACGTGATACACGCTTTGGGTGATCATGTCTCAAAAGAGACATGACTGACTGGGCAGAAGATTATCCAGCTGTAGGCTGCCATTGCTTTCTGCAGTAGACTGGTTGCCAGCCAAGGATATAGAACCCAATCTGTCCTATTATTTAACCCATAACTGGAGGGAAGAGATGGATTAATACCTTTCCCAAGGGTATTTGTGCATATGTGAATACAAGGAATTCAAATAGAATTTGAACACCACACGCCAATTTGCCATTCTGAGTCGGTGTCCACTGTGCCACAATGCACATTCGCTACAGTATAGTTTACTTGCCTTGAAATCTATGTTCAAATTCATGGCTTTATTTTACCTAAGCTTGAACAACATGGTTATCAATATCTCTATTTTTAATATGGTCTTCAGTACTATCATAATTATGGTCTTTTGTTCTCATTCTCTCCTCTTGGCATTAATGGTTGGCAGATCAGAAAATAAAAGGAATAGTAAAGTGCTAACATTGCTTAGTGCTACAAAGAGACATGACTGCCCATATTCTTTTGAAAGACATCTTTTATTATTCCAATGCACCTTCGGATTTTTGTTTGAGTTTTGTTTAACAGCATATCAACCTCTGTGGGTTATTTAAGTAAAAAAAATAGGTATTTTAAGGTATTTTTTAAAATGTTCAGTTATAGTGGGAAGGGTGATTTAGTCAGTTTTTGATGAAAATTTTTTAAATTTTATTTTAGAAAACTGAAGACATCTAGTTTTGTATTAAAAATGTATTGCTGGTGTTTTTTCCTTCAAAAATGTATTATGGCAATAATTTTTTTCTTTTAAAAATATGCTATGGTAATAATTTTTTTATTTTCATAATGTATTGTTGGTAATATTTTTCCTTCAAAAATGTAAATTTTTCTATAAAAGTCTATTTTTATACTTTCATAGTAATTTGACCCTAGTTTGAGGGTTAACTATTTGCCTATAGCTGGAACCCTAACAGGTGCTACCACTCCATGGTGGACCTGAGTACAACAGCAATTAAGAGGTGGTTCCATGCTCCTCACAACCTTCAAATCAGATGTCTTGCTGCCGGATGCAGTTTATCATCATATCCAGGACCCAGATTTTTGTATTACCTTTCCAGATGTATGTTAATTGACTTTCAAATTATCCATTTGTGTGTGTGTTTTTGTATTCTGTTTCCTGAGGGAATTTTCAGCAAGTGGAAAGAAACTGGTTCTTCATATTTAACATTATCTCATCATAATAAATTTAACTTGACATTTTTAGTGTTTTATTTTTAATTTAATTCTTTCTACTTGTCTGAAGCACTTGTTTAGACAAAGTCTCTTTCAGAATCTAGCAAAATTTTTAAAAATGTATCATTACTATTGCCTTCAGCAATTGTCATCATTATTTTGAATTTTCTCAGCTTCTCTCCAAAACTGAGTCTCTTTTCAAATTTCAAAATAGTGACAGTCCATAATATCCCCTCACCTGTACAATTCAAATCTCCATCTTGATTTACAAAATAATACAAGTATAATTGTTATTATTTTTAATTGTATATTCGTCTGCATTAATTTTTGCTTCTTTGTCCTTTTTTGCTCATTTTTCTGCTGCCACTTTCACTGTTTCAATATTTCTATCTTTCTCTGTGCTCACTCTTTGAGTTTCCAAAGAAATTAATTCTATTTGCTTTCTTTTTTCTCCTTATCTTTCTCTCCTATTATCTTTTTTTTTTTAACTTTTTCAGTTTCTTGCTTTCTGTTTCTTAACCTTCCTCTTTATTTCACTTTGTTTATTTTTACTCTCTTTTTCTTTTCTTTTGTATTTTTCTCTCTTATTATTTCTCGCAATTCAATTATTTTTCCTTCTCTTTATTTCTTTTCCCAAACTTTGTGTTTCTTCTATTTCAATCTTCATCTTTTTTTCATTCTTAAGCTTTTTCTTTATTGTCTTTCAAATTTGTCTCGTTTTCTTCTCTTCACTTTTTTCTCTTCATTTCTTTAAATTTCTCCCTTTTCATTTGTCAAGCTTTCTCTTTATTCATCTTTCTTTAGCTTTCTCTCCTTCTTTCTTAAGCTTTCTATGCACTGCTGTTATTTTTCTTATTTCTTATTTTTGGGTAAAGAAGCAGGAAAAGCAATGGGAAGAAAAATTAAAAAACTAATTGAGAGAAAAATGAAATAAAATTGAATAAAATGCTGAAAAAATGAAAGAAAAATTAACAAAAATAAAAAAGCAGAAAAATCAATGCAAGACAGAAAATGAACAGAAAATATTTAAAAACTATAACAAAAACTTTCTTTGTTTATATATATATACACAATATACTTTGTTTATATATCTACACCACATGCTTATATATATAAGCATGTTTTTTATATCAAAAAATTCTGAATTCTACATTCATTGAATAGGTATCTCAATGAAAAAATTCTCGCTTATTTAGCAACAATCAAAAACAAAATTTTATTAATTCAAATATCTTGTAGGTTTTGATTAGGAAACTTTATTATTTCAATTTTTTCAACTAAAAACATATAATATTGAGGATGATTATGATGATTGTAAAGATTTCTGGGGGTGCAGGCTGAGCCTATTAGTTTCCAACTATGGAGTTTCATCCTTCTTCCTTCATTTCCCAAAATCTTTGAAAAATGGATGTTTGAAATTTTAGATTGGGATTAGAAAAAGAGTGCTTATGAGTATAGTAACATTGTTTATATTCCCCAGCAGAGATACCGATATAAGTATGGTAATTTGTTCTGTTGTGAGATTTGGGTTTGGTAGATTACCTGGGTAGATCTTCACTTGCCTTCCACTGCACAAGTATATATGGATCTATAATTACAAATTCTGTTTTTGATCATTGTGGAATAAGCAAGATTTTTCTCACTGAAAGACCTTTTCAATGAATGTAGAATTCAGAATTTTTTTTATGTATACATATTTGGTTCTGTAAATAGATAATACTATTTACATCGAGCCCTCCACTTAGATCATTTTCAATATTAATAAAATTAATATTAATAGGATCTGTTTTTTGGGGATTTTACCTATATGCTCTTTCTTTTTTTGGGATTAAAATATATATATATATGTGTCTAGTCACACTGATGAGCTTTGACACAGCAAAACAGGCTTGAATGTGGATGACTAATATATTATACTCTCATTACGGTTGAACTCTCTAGAGAAAAAATTTTTAAAACAGTTTCCACTTCTGCGATATATGCATTACTCTTTTAGAATGAATTGAGTTATTTTGGTGACTGGCATGTGTATACACTGCTTATGTACAATGCATTAAAATTTCCTTTCTCTGATTTCATGCACCTATGGCTTAGCGGGTAATGACTCCGACTGACACCAAATTGGTTGAGTTTCGATCCCGACCAGAAGCAAGTGGATGTGTCTAGCCACACTGATGAGCTGTGACACAGCAAAACAGGATTGCATGCAGATGACTAATATATATATATTTTCAATCAATTCACAACAAGCAAGGTGATAATGCCACTAAGATGCTATGAAGAGTGAAAGAGAATGAGAAGATATTAGAAAGAAATGGAAACCTAAACCTAAACAGGAAACAAAAACTAAATTTCTACTCCTGTTCAAAATACTGGGTAGAAGTGTAAACTGGGTGATAAGTATGGAGAGGGAGAGAGGGATAGGGAGAGAGAGAGAGACTGTAGACATAAGAATCAGCACTGCATTGTGACAGTCAGTTATGCTGACACAAAAAACTTTCTATTATGCTACCTATTGACTCGGAACAACAAATCAGGGAGCCGAGTTCAAATTCCAGTTGAATTCCTTGCATTCACTTATGCACAAATACCCTTGGGAAAGGTATTAATTCATCTCTTCTCTCCATTTATGGGTTAAATAATACGACAGATTTGGTTCTGTAGCCTTGGCTGGCAACCAGTCTACCACAGAAAGCAATGGCAACCACTGCAGGATAATCTTCTACCCAGTCAGTCATGTCTCTTTTAAGACACGATTGCCCAAAGTGTGTATCACGTATGGCACTCAACTGACAATGATATCATGACCAAAAATTCTATGTATTTAATCTGGATCGATGACCACCTGAAAAAGGCCAAAAGATTGTGATAATAATCATAAACTAAGGATCTTAATCTGATTTGATATAATAAAAATATGTTTTCTTTTAATATTTTGATGAAACCTTTAGTATTCATGATTCCAATGATAAAATGAATTTACCAATGCCTTCAGCTTGAGACAAGCATATATAAAAGACAATTAAAAAAACAACTTTCCTTTGACATGTTTTGCTGATGATCTGCCAATGAAAGTGGAAGTGGCTCAAACTCTGTAGACATAGAATTTTGACAGTGATGGATTGCCTTTGTTTAAGTTTCTGTATAAGACCAAAAATGCAAATGACTGCAAGAATTAGAAGGGTCAAGATGTCTTGTCACTCCCAGAATTTTTAACGCTGCATGTGGTGATGAGATTTTGGCCAACTTGTTGACATCCATACTCTTATTCATCTCCCTCTCATTTTCTTCTAAAAACAATGATCCAACAACTGTCTCTTATAAAATAAAGCAAGATAAAAAGAAAACTGTCCATCGTTGATGCAGAATTTGATGTAATATTTTGATCTGAAGAATTGAAGCCAAAGATTTAATGAAACACAACACTACTCAAATAAAACAAGAAAAATACTTTGGGTAGTTTAACCTCAAATTTTATACTTCGTACAAGTCAATTCTGCTTTAACTTTCATCATAATCATCCTCAATGTTATATGTTTTTACCTGGTGACCAAGCAACAACAAATCCATTTAGAAAGCCAGCACTGATTTTGGAAATAGCTGGATTTTATGGACTCTTCCACAGATCCTCTAATTATTCTACTTTTAACATTCTTTGGGTTTTATTCAAACATGGTAAAAAAGATGGCACTGATCATTACCTTCATGTTCTATAAAGTTCATAATATTTTACTCATTCTCCTCTCACTTTTTTTTTTTTTTAATCATCTCACCCCAAGTAAAGCATTCTACTGCCACTGTAGCGCAGGGGGTTACATAGGGGAAAGTGATGAGAAAGAGAGGTTAGTTATAAGAACTGTCAGGCAGAGGGTAAATACGGATGAGGATACCGAGGATGTGGGTGGAGTAGATGGGAAAAGAGCTTGTGAGAATGGATGCGAGTTAGTGTGATAGGAGATGTCTATTGATCTTACATTTAAATTCCTGGAGATTGTAGCTGTCAGGGAAGCAAGTATATGGAATAGAATTCCACAGGTGGGAAGTGCATGAAAAGAAGCTGTTAGAGTAGAAATTGTGGTTATATTTTATCAGTTTCACTGTAAAGGGGTGGGACCTAGTAGCTAATCTAATAGCTTGTGTAAATTCATACGTAAGTTCATTGTAGCAGAAGCCATTAAAGTATACTTTGAATCGTAAAAGATGTTAAACAAAGTATTGAGAAATATTTTTTTATGCGAGTTCACACTAGGCAAGGCAGTAAAGCCAGACACAAGGGGTTACTGTGTGTGAAAGAATTAGAAAACAGGAACATTACTAAGGCATAGGAAGCAAAGATCAGGACAGTAGATAACGACTGACATTGCATTTAAACTTTTGAAGATTAAAGTTGATTGCAAAGCATGGAGCTGGAACAGAACTTCAAAATTGAGTAGCATGAGAAAAGAAACTGTTAGCACAGAACCTATGCTTCCATCTAGACAACTCAAGTGTAAATTGGTGAGACCTTGTTGCCGGTTTAGTACTATGCTTAAATTCATAAAGTATACAAACTATATCAAAGAGCTCCTTTGAAGAATTATCATGAAAGTAATTACAGAAAAATATCTATGCCAGCTTTGAATCAAGAGGAAATTCCAGTGATGCAATTCTCAACATGAAGGTTAAATATCTTAGTTCAAGTGATGTCCTGAAGAAAGTTATGGACAGAATCTCAATCAGCATGATGGTAATGGAAAGAGGGTCTTATGAATAGGAGGTCCCTATCTATTTTGTGAGAGACAAAGAGTGAAGTGTTGAAGTGCAATGTAATACAGTATTTCAATATGGCAGTGAATGTTAGACAATTTCCTCACAAACAAAAAGGAGACTTGAAACAATTCTATGGATTCATTTTCAATTTTGTTGACCTGCTGGAAAAGCAAACTTTTGAATGTGACAATTGATCTTCACTTTAGCATTATTAGAGCTGATTGTTTGGCCAAGATTTGTTTGAGTTTGAGTTTTGTTCAATGGCATATCAACACCTCTGTGGGTTATTTAATGCCAAAAAAGTGGGGATTTAAGGTAATTCTTTTAATGTTCAGTTGTAATGAGAATGTGATTTAGTCAGATTTTGATGAAATTTTTTTTTAAATTTTTTTCTTATTTTAGAAAAATGAGGATGTCTTCTAGTTTTGTATTTGAAAATGTATTGCTAGTAATCTTTTATTTTTCTTCAAAAATGTATTATGGTAATAATTTTTTCTTGTAAAAATGCATTGTTGGTAATATTTTTTTCAAATTTATATTTTTCTGTAAAAAGTCTATATTTATACTTTCATAGTGTTTTGACCCCAGTTTTGAAGTTAACTATTTGCCCATAGCTGGGACCCTAACAGGTGCTACCACTCTGGGTCAGGGTGGACCTGGAAACAACAGCAATTAAGAGGTTGTTCCATGCTCCTCACACCCTCCCAATCAGAGGCTTTGCTGTTGGATGCAGTTTACCGTCATGCCCAGGACCAGCAGGATTTGTAATGGATTTAAATTCTGACTGACTTTTCTTTTATGCACCATGTTTCAAACGATCATGGCTCTCCACAACTGCCTATCATTTGTAGCTCTAAGCATTTGTCTCATTTTTATCTCTCATACTCCCTGTTCTGTCATTCATACATACAAGTTTATTAGATAGCTTACTCATTGTTGTCTTCTGTTTCTCTTATATCTTGTCTTGTGTGTTTCAGATTCTCCAATCTCTCTTCATTCTTCTTCTTCTATGTGCCTTGTCCCTTTAGGATGTAGGTGATCATGGCTTTCCACGTTTCCCTATCCCTGGTGGCTCTGAGCATGCCTTCTCCTGTTACACCATGCAACTCTCGCTCCGTCATCCACCTGATTAGGGCCTTCAAATATGTTATCCATTGCTTTCCTCTGTCTCTTTTTCCCTCTATCTGGCCTGTTAGTATCAGGTTCTCCAAGCCCCACTTCCTCATTGCATGTCCCAGGAACTTTAGCTGTCTCTTCCTGATGCTCAGTATTAATTTTCTTTTTGTTTCCATCATTTCTAAGGCCTCATCATTGCTCACATGCTCGATCCTTGATATTCACAGCATCCTTCTGTAGGACCACATTTCAGTTTCTTCAAGTTTTTCCTTCATCTTTGATGATGTTGTTCAGCATTCACTGCCATATTGAAGGATGGACAGCACATAGCAATTCAGTACTCTCTTCCTAGTTTCTAGCGAAATTGTCCTGTTTCTTAATACTTTCCTCAACTTCTGGAATGCTTCCTTTGCCATGCCAATTCGCCTTTGAATCTCTGTGTTGCACTTTCCGTCTTCTGTTATAACACTTCCCAAGTATTTAAATTTTTGTACCTGTTTGATTCTAGTATCCTCAACCTCTATTTGGCTTATTGGGTTGCCCTTTTTACTGATGACCATGCATTCAGTTTTCTTGCAGTTTATTTCTAGTCCTTTCTTGTTACTTTTTTCAACTACCTTCTGTAGGAGGTCTTGTAGTTTTCTTTCTGTGTCTGCTACCAGCACTGTATCACCTGTGTACCTTAGGTTGTTTAAATTGTGGCCTCTAATTATGAATCTAGGCATAACTTCTAGGGTCTTCAAAATATTCTTGCTGTACAAGTTGAACAGATCTGGTGAAAAGACACATCCTTGTCTTACGTCCCTTTCTATCTTTGAATATCAACTCAATTCATTACCTGTCTGTATGCAAGTGGTTTGCTGCCAATAAAGATTCTTGACTACTCTCAAGTCTTTCCCAAATATGTCCAGGCTGCCAAGCATCTCCATCAATTCTTTGTGGTGTATTATTTCAAACGCCTTCACATAATCAATAAAGCACAGGTATAAGTCCTTCATTTGTATTACCCTTTCAGAGAGGATCCTAATCATAAATATGGCATTCCTTGTTCCCGTGTCTTTAACAAAACCACACTGTTCTTGTCCTGTCTCTGGCCTGATTCTGCTTCTCACTCTATTCATCAGGATTCAGACAATCAGTTTTGTCATATGGCTCATTAAACTGATTGTTCTGTGGAGTTCGCACTCATTTGCTCCTGGCTTCTTAGGTAGTGCTATGAAGATAGACTTGCTGAGGTCATCTGGTATAATCCCACTATTATAAATTTCATTTATTATTTCAGTAATTTTTTCTATGCCAAATTCTTCCAGGGCTATCAGCAGTTCTATGACTATGCCGTCTGGTCCAGCTGCTTTGTTTCTATTCAGTTTGGCTACTGCAGATTCCACTTCAGACTTTAATATTTCCGGTCCGTCCTCATCTTTGCATATTATTGGTTGCTCTCTCTTGTCATTCTTTATATATTCTTCTCATTGTTGGATTATTTTCTCTTTCTCCAAAATGATTGTTCCATCCTTAGATTTTAGACATCCTGTTGAAGAGCAGGTTTTTTGTCCTGTCAGTTCTTTTATTTCCTTATTCATGTCTGCTTTATTATTCCTGCTCAATCTCTCTAATTCTGCACATTTGTCATTGAGCTATTCCTCTTTAGCCTGTCTACATTTTCTTCTTATTTCCTTGTGTAGTTCCATGTACTCCATTCCATCAGTCAGTTAAGTGCCATACTTGAAACACGCTTGGGCTATCATGTCTTGAAAGAGACATGACTGACTGGGCAGAAGATTATCCCGCAGTAGGTTGCCATTGCTTTCTGCGGTAGATTGGTTGCCAGCCAAGGCTATAGAACCCAATCTGTTTAACCCATAACTGGAAGGAAGAGATTGATTAATACCTTTCCCAAGGGTATTTGCATGTAAGTGAATGCAATGAATTCAACTGGAATTCGAACTCGGCTCCCCAATTTCTTGTTCCGAGCCGATATCCAATGCACCACAACGCACATCCGCGCTATTACAAAACTGAAATTCACAGGGTTGTGAAGAGGGAATTTGAAGAGCAAAACAAAATCATCATTATTGTTTTTTGAGAAAAAAATTTGTGAACTAGACTCTATGAAATTCAAGCTACATAATGTACAGAGTCTAGTTCACAAATTTTTTTCTCAAAAAACAATAATGATGATTTTGTTTTGCTCTTCAAATTCCCTCTTCACAACCCTGTGAATTTCAGTTTTGTAATAGTTTTCAATGTAAGGATTTTCTTCCTGTTTATGGTTTCTCATTTCAGAATTTTCTGACCTTTTATTTATCTTCTTGACAGCTTGATCAAATTTTGCTTGTCATAATTAAGTTTTCTTTACTTTGCGTTCCCCAGGTCTCTTGATAGCAGCATCAACATAATCCTCTCAATGCTGACATGATTATTATTAATTATTGATATCATCTGTTAGAGAAACATTTTTATCATTTGAGAAAGAAATAAAAGAAAGCTCTTCATGAGAGAACAATGAACAATATAATTTCCAGTCAATAATTACAAATAGTATCATTAATAACAGAATTTCTTGTGGACAATTATGTTAACAATATTCCTTGGCTAGCAAATGTCTTGCAAAACAATTTATTAAGCTTTTAGAATGATTTTCTGCTCCTTTTATTTCACTGGTCTTTTATTATTGCAGCTAAATGTCTGATATTGATTCTTGGCAAATGTTGTTCTAAAATTTGCATTAATATTAATAAGATTTCATAAGATTGAAAGTAATATTATAAGATTTTGAAAATGGCTGTTCATTTATATGAAATCATATATATATATATACATATATATAAATTATTTATTCAAAATGTATAACATAAGTATGGTGTTGAATGTGAGATGAAAACCCTTCATCTTGCAATCAGTACCATCACTTGACAAGTCACAAGAAGTGTTGAAGCAAAATAGCTACTTTGTAGTGATGTTATAACATACTTGGTTTATAAATTTTGGGTAAATATTATTTGCTCTACTCTATATTGAGCATTCTTTTAAGAATAGTGTTTTTTGGGATATCAGAACTTTATTCTATCCATACAAATCACATACTTTACATGTATATATATATATATATATATATAAAATTTGAAATAGTTTGTGTGTCTGTTTGCTGAAGACACAGTCAAACCATTTTAAACTCTGAATGCAAACAAGTTTGGTAAGTGCAGTTATTGTATAAAGACGAAGCTATTATAAAACATTCTTGTCCATCATGAGAAAGTGTGACTTGGAAAAAGCCCTGTTTTAACATGAGTGCAAACTAGACTTATTTTTGTCTCTTTTTTTTTTTTTTGCAAATCAGACATGTATCTAACTTTTGAATCAAGTTTAAACCAAACAAGTGTGTATCTTCTTGTTTCCAGCGTAAACCAGATATATGTCCACTGTTTTAAATTCTAGTATGAGCTGAATCTATATCTACCATTTTGTATTTAGTATAAAAAAGTAACTATATGTAGCTTCTTGTTTTAGTGCATAGCTAACCGTTTTTTACTCTAGTGTAAATCACACCTCTATCTGAACACATTTCTCCCTTTTTGACTATAATTCAAACAGAACACATATTTACCTTTTTGACTCTAGTGCAAACTGAACCCATGTTTATTATTTTTAACTTTAGTATGAACCATACTTATGTGTTTCACTCTAATCTAAATTGAGCCTTTTTGACTTTAGTACTCGTCAAATATAGTAGTATTAGTAGTCTTAGTATTTTTATGATTAGTTGTAAATTTTCAGATTTGAAACTTTATAGTGAATGTTAATTCAATAAAGACCGAAATGTCAGGAGATCCACTGATATAACCTAACCTTATTACAATTATATAATATTAATATTATAATATTAATAATTGTTATCTAAACTTTTTTAGAAATGGAACTTTGTGTGTGTGTGTGTGTGTGTGTATCCGTTACCTATAGACTCCGAAATGACTGAACCGATATTTTTGAAAATTTACAGTTGTACTATAAGCGACTGCATGTGTTCTTAGCTAGGTTTTGTGTCGAGATACCAGGAAATCAAAATTTGACTTACATCCATTCATTTTTCTTTCAGTCTATGGTTTCGCTATAACTGGAAACAACTATTGCTTTTAGTCTTTCTTGCCAACGTCCAAAGGGTCTGAGCTCCAGGACCATGGATTAGTTTTAAAGCTTTCATTACACCCGAGCAACGCCGGACTATACTGCTAGTTATTTATATAATTACTACTTTACAAAAATTATAATAATTATTTTTTTACCAATATAATTATTATACTGTTACTATTATGGGTCTCATGTAAAATATTATTACAGTGATAATTAACATTATTTTTATTCAATCAGAACAACACATCTTCTGTCATTAATGATTTGGTTGGTTGGTTGTTTTTTTTTTATGGCATATCAACCTCGGTGGATCATTTATAGCCAACTAAATTTTATTTACTTTATTGCTGGTAATACCTTTTTCTTTCAACAATTTATTGTTGTTTTTATATAAGTTTTGTGTCTAGTAATACTTTTTTTTTCTTTTCGAGTATCAAGATTCATTGGGATTTGTTTTTTTTTTTTTGAAGGGCAGGGTCCCCTGTCCTCCCCTTGTTATTTAACCCATAACTGGACGGAAGGGATGGATTAATACCTTTCCCAAGGGTACCAGTGTTTAAGTGAATGCAGGGTATTCAACTGGAATTCGAATTTGGCTAACCGATTTCTCTTTCCAAGCCGATATCCACTTCACCACAACGCACATCCATCACTGAACGCTTACAGCACTTGGTATTCCCAAGCGGTCACCCATCTAAGTACTGACCAGGCTCAACATTGCTTAACTTTGGTGATCGAGGAGAACTGGTGTATTCAACGTGATAGGTCGTAAACCTGTCATTAATGAAATGAGAATTAGAAGAAAGAAAATTATGAAAAATATAAAAAACGAAGGAAAAAATTGTCAAAACAGATTTGAAAACTTCCACAAAGATAACATTCTGTGAAAAAGAAAAATTAAAAATTTTTTTGAAGAAATAACTTTATCTATTTTCACTTTTTAGGTGTTTTGTGTTTCTAGTTGTTGTTGCTATTTCTGTGGATCACTTGTTGCTGTTCATTTCAGAGAGGAAAGAAAGAACAGAATTTTCAAAGTAGAATTCTGCAAGAGAAAATAGTTATGCATCTTTTGAAAGCACAATAAAGGGTTGGGGAAGATAGGAAAAAAAACGAAAGAATAAAAATATCGCATTTGTTATGATGTTGACCAAAGAAGAGAATATAATAAAAAAGGAAGTGGTGAATTTAGAGGAGGAGAAAGAAACAATTAAAAAGTAGAGATAAAAGAAAAAAAAGAGAGTGGGTGGGAGAAGAATACAAAGAAAGCAGAAAAGAAAAAGAGGGGAAAAGAAAAAGAAAGAAAAAGAAAAGTGAATAAACAAAGGCAGAATAAATTATATCAGAAACATTTTAGTCAACACTGGCTAAATACAGAAATTCATGAGAAAAGAGAGAATGTTCCAGACTATAGCAGTATTGTGATTGGTAATAATATTAGTGTTGGAGATCTGAGGGGATTTGCTTTCACTCAATCTTAAATGACAATACCAAATATCTGGTTTTAGCTTATAAATGCAAGAGGAGGAGTAGGAAGAAGAAGAAATAATGATTAAAAAATCTAAACTTATTTATAAATGGAACTTTGTGTGTGTCCATTACCTATAGACTCCGAAACGGCTAAACCGATTTTCTTGAAACTTTACACCGTTGTACTATAAGCATCTGCGAGTGTTATTAGCTAGGTTTTGTGTCGAGGTACCCCTGATAAATATCGAAAATCGATAATCGAAAAAATCGGGTTATAGAAGGAGTGGTCCGATTTTAATCAAATTTGATACACTCATAGACAAAGACATAAGAAACGATATTCAGTAGTTTCACGGTGGCAGTTCTTACAATAGTGCAGAAAATCAATAATATCTATAAAAGGCAAGATGTTTGTGTGTGTGTCTGTTTATCTGCCTGAATGTCTGTATTTTTTCAGCCACTTTTACTTCAGTTTTTGCTTCGGGTTTGGCTCTAAGTAGGTATAATTGTAGTTCTTAGTCTCAGCCATGATACCATTTACTTGGAGGACTTATTTAGCCTTTAAAATTCAGTTCATGATGAAAAAAACTTATTTGATATCGATACGAGGAAATCGAAATTTGACTTACATCCATTCATTTTTCTTTCAGTCTATGGTTTCGCTATAACTGGAAACAACTATTGCTTTTTAGTCTTTCGTGCCAACGTCCAAAGAGTCTGAGCTCCAGGACCATGGATTAGTTTTAAAGCTTTCATTATACCCGAGCAATGCCAGGCTATACTGCTAGTATAATATAATAATAGAAAAACAGAAAGAAATATGGAAGTGAATTGTCAGTACTCGATGAACTCTTAAGAAGAAAAATATAAGGACTAGTAAAGATAAAAGAGGCAAAAGTAAATACAAAATTAGGAATAAAATGAAGTCCTATCATCTAGAGAAAAAATAAAGCAAACAATATAACTAAAGGCTCAAAGAATCAGCTGCTATAAAAAAAAGATCAAGATTTTACAGACGCAACAAGATCTTTCAAACCAATGCAAAGAAATTTTACAGAGAAATAGGTAAATAAAAAATTAGCATGACAACACCTATAACAATGGAAGAGATTATACAGTTCTGGAAAAAATATGGGATTTGATAATAAAGAAGCAAACTGGATAATGCAATAGGAAGAATGGATGAAAAATAAAGCGGAACAAACATAGGTGAGAATCATAGAAGATGTTGAATGTACACTGAAAAAAAGCACACAACTGAAAATCACCAAAAATAGATAAGATTTCTAACTTTTGGCTCTATTATCTAAATACTGCACACAAAAATTAAACAAAGAATTTCAAGAAACAGTCTATGATCTTATTGAAATTCTGGTATGGGGAACCAAAGAAATTACCTTCCTTCTATCCAAGAATTGTGTCACAAATGTCCAAAAAATCTACCTGACAATTACTTGCCTTCCCAATACTTACAAACTGTAAGCATGCATTCTGATAAAATTGACATATTTCTTCTTGAAAATGACAGATTACCTCTTGAACAAAAAGGGTGCAAATGTGACTCTTATGGATGTTAAACTCAATTACTTATTAACAGAAAAACTGCTTCAATGAAAAGATCTCAGAAAAACAAAGATTATTGTAAGATAGTGTACCCCATATACCAGAAATCAGAGGAGGGGATTGTAAGGTCAAGGTTGGTTTCCCAGAGAATTAGAATATCTGGGGACCTTTTGCTGGAGGAATGATTTCACTCTGCAAAATTTGGTACATATATCACAGTTGTTGGAGAGAGAAATGTTGAGGAGTTTAGGTCTTTTTTGCTAACATACATTGTTTGATGAAAACAAGGCTAAATGCATTGTTTGCAAATACTCTTTTAACTCCACACTTGACTAGTCTGGGGTATCCACACCCAATTTCCCACTTAGAACTGAGGCATGTATATATATAACCTTGTCTCTAGTCTCTAACATAATTTCTAAGCTTGACTCTCATAAGGCAGACATAAGTGATGATATTCCAAACATCATACGAAATGTACTTCTGAACTCTTTCCAGTTCTTTCCAAATTCTATAACTATTTCCTTGCTGTTTCCTATTTTTCTGTTTGCTGGAAGTCCTTTGCTGTAGTTTTTGTTTTTTTTAAAACTCTGGGCAGCCCTCTGACTCCCTGTCAGCCTTTTTGCAACTTTTTTAGTGTTTAAGGCTATTATCAATGCTGAAATGATTCATCATCTCACATCCCACAAGCTACTCTCTGTCAAGCAGTATGGCTTCCACTTTGCCAGATCTACTGATGATGTACTAATGGCCATCACTGAATATATATATCAGGCTCTTGATAAGAACAGCAATATCTCAAAATCTTTTGACAGGATTTTGGCATGCTGGCCTTTCGCATAAGCTACAGGGCTATAGTATTTCTGAATGATTGTTCGATTGAATCAAAACCTTTCCTATCTAATTGTAAAATGAAGATTGTTTTGAATGGGTAAGCTTCCAGATCCTTTCATATAAATGTGTTGCATACCTCAAGGCTCTATCCTAGGTTCTATGCTTTTCCTGATCTTCATCAATGATCTTCCTGATGTAATCAGCTCCCAATAAGACATCTATTCAAATGGCACCACCATTTACTTTCATCTCAATAAGAAATTTGTCATGGCTGACAAAGTAAATCTTTTTTGCGGCTCTCAGAAAGAACCACCAATCTGTGATGAATTGGGGCAAGAAATTTAAGTGCTTCCAAAATGAAGTTACTCTCCTTTAACTGCCATAAACAAACATTCATACCTCCCATCAGTCTGATGACACTAGTCTCCCAGAAAGCAACACACTGCACCTCCTTGGTCTCACTCTCTCAACGGACCTCAATTGGAATGACTACATTGAATCAACAGCAACATTCACCTCTATGAAGGTTAGGTCACTGTGTCGGGCAAGAATGCTTTTTCGTCAGAATCCATCCAACACAAAAGTTATATATCCACAATCCATCCATGCATTGAATATTGTTGCCATATCTGGTCGGGGGGCTTCTGCTATTCATCTGGGGGTTCTCGACAAAATCCAAAAGAGGATCTGCAATGTAATCCTAACAGGGCAGCTTAACTTCAGTCACTTTCTCACCAATGGGATGTAGCTTCCCTCTGTCTTTTCAACAAATATTTTTATTGCTTCTGCTCTGATGAGCTTCTTTCTTGGTGACCCGAGTATATGCATTTATTCATGCTACTAGATTGGCATCTAGGTCCCACATTTCTACTGTCAAAACAGAATGCTTTTTCGTCAGAATCCATCCAACACAAAAGTTATATATCCACAATCCATCCATGCATTGAATATTGTTGCCATATCTGGTCGGGGGGCTTCTGCTATTCATCTGGGGGTTCTCGAGATGTTCTCGAGATTTCTACTGTCAAAACAGAATGCTTTTTCGTCAGAATCCATCCAACACAAAAGTTATATATCCACAATCCATCCATGCATTGAATATTGTTGCCATATCTGGTCGGGGGGGCTTCTGCTATTCATCTGGGGGTTCTCGACAAAATCCAAAAGAGGATCTGCAATGTAATCCTAACAGGGCAGCTTAACTTCAGTCACTTTCTCACCAATGGGATGTAGCTTCCCTCTGTCTTTTCAACAAATATTTTTATTGCTTCTGCTCTGATGAGCTTCTTTCTTGGTGACCCGAGTATATGCATTTATTCATGCTACTAGATTGGCATCTAGGTCCCACATTTCTACTGTCAAAACAGTTAAACATAACCACCACTTCTACTCTAGCAATGCCTTTTTTCATGCTTCCTGCATGTGGAACTCTCTTCCACATACTTACTTCCCTGATAGCTACAATCTCCAAAAGTTAAAATGCAATGTCAATTGTCATCTTCTATCTCCTTGATTTCCATCTTTCTCTTATCTTTTTTTGACATTCCTTGAACCTTGTTCTTTTTTTTTTCTCTCACTGTAACTCTCTACAGTCCTGCCTTGCTTGGTGTGAAACAATTATAGAAAAAAAAATGTTGATATGGAAAACAACACTTTATTTCAATCATATAAATGGAACCTATAAGTTTGGTGAAATAAACATCAACAGAGGAATATTTCAAGGCGACTCTTTGTCTGCTTCACTATTTTGTATATCCCTAATAGCCAGGGGCAATTGTAGAACTCAGTTTGCCCCACCTTCTAAACTCTGAGTTTGCCCCACTTTCTCTTCATCTTCTGTGTAGAGAAGGGGAGCAAATTCAAGCAGCATCTTCATTTTCATATTACACCATTATTGTACACACAACTTAAGAATGAGTTTAAGTATAAGTATGTTACTTCACTCAATTAAACAGAATAACTTTTCATTCATAGCAGTGAAGTTAAAATTTATTCTTGCCTTCTTTTCTATTCTCAAGCTGTTGGAACACAAGAGAGGTTAATTTCAAAACAAAATCAAGGGTTTAATACTAATGTCAATACTAGCAAAACAGTGTGATTTGTCTGCTCTGAGTTCTGTAGGTGTCATTAGAAATCTAAATGAAAAACAAAATGCTGAGTGGAAAAAATGTTTAAGATCAAATCTGATTGGTAGTGTCAGCATATACATGTTTTGTCTAAGCAGGGCTACTTAAACTGAAGATATTTCTAATTATGCCCCACCATAATTTTGTGCATTGGGATTGAAAAGACATTTATATGAATGTATATTTTATTTCAAGTTTTCAGCATAATCACTCTTTTTTCATCATATTTTTTAATTTAATTAGTGAGTTTTGTTTGTTTGCTATCATTTTTGGTTTAATTAGAACAAAGTTTCTTATAATACAATGTGGCTGCTGTTCCTGAAGACCATAATATCATGGTCAAAGGAAGTTTTCTTCTTCTATGTGCCTTGCCCTTTCAGGATGTATGCGATCATGGCCTTCCATATCTCCCTATTCCAGGTGGCTCTTAGCACACTTTTTCCTGAAACACAATGCAACCTCCATTCTTGTCGTCCACCTGCTCAGGCCCTTCAAATATGTTATCCACTGTTTTCCTCTGTCTCCTTTTCCCTCTATCTGGCTTGTTAGTATCAGGTTCTTCAAGCCCTCCTTCCTCATTGCATGTCCCAGGAACTTTAGTTGTCTCTTCCTGATGCTCAATATTAATTTCCTTTTTGTTTCTATCCCTTCCAAAACCTCATCATTGCTCACATGCTTGGTCCATGGTATCCGCAGTATCCTTCTGTAGAACCACGTTTCAGCTGCTTTATATTTTTCCTTCATCTTTGGTGATATTGTCCAGCATTCATTGCCATATTGAAGAACTGACATCACAACAATCCAGTACTCTCTTCTTTGTTTCTAGTGAAAGTATCCTGTCTCTTAATACTTTACTCAGCTTCTGGAATGCGTCATTCACCATACTAATTCACCTTTGGATCTCTGTGTCACACTTTAAGTAAAAAGCTTGAAAAATTAGAATAATGTCAATTATTCCAACACTTAAGAAGTATGCACTGCTTGGGACTGCAAATATTTAGCAAGTGATACTCTCCAAGTCCATGTGGCTCAATGGAGAGCCCTCGTAATGCAAGATCTTCAGTTGAAAATGAAAACTGTGAAGAAGATAAGAACCTTTGTCCTGATTAAACCAACAATGATAACAAAAGAAACTAACAAAATGAAAGCATTATGACAAAAATGTGATAATAGCTAAAACTTATAATAATAAAAAAATTCATGTTTTTCATTCCTCATCTAATTCAGATAATGTAATTTTTGGATATAAATGTCTTCTCCATCTCCATTGATAAAAGATATCCGATAAAAAAAAAAAAGAAAAGAAAAATATAAAATGAGGGAAGGACAAAATAAAGAAAATTTCCTAAGAAAAGGAACGGAGAAACAGTGTCAGGAAAAATGGTGTATTCCCTTTTATAACCATCACCTGTCCAAGCAATAGACAATGCCTCACCGTTGATCATCTCACAAGACAAGCCAAGTTAAACAAAATTTGTCCGCTTGCCTGAGCATGAAATTTGTTTTTTATTGGCGATGAAATTTTGCAGTATTGTTGGACAGCACATTCAGAGAGATGATGCACAAATAAAATGATGATATCTGTGACAAAAAAGGAAACTAAAGAAGTGAGTAAAACAAAAGAGAAAAAGAAATAAAATATAAATAAAAAGACAGTTCTCCATAGATAAGAGAAGAAGAAAGAAAAGAGACAAAATTAATGGATCAACGAAATGTAATGGCAACTGGATGTAAAATGGTTCAGTTATTGCATTTATTATAGAGTATATATATATATATATATATATATATATATATATATATATATATTCTTCATTTGTAAACGAGTTATTACGTGACCTAGGTTTCTACCATGTGGTGTCTTCAGGCAATTTGCAATAACTGATTTTACTATCTTTTTTCATTTTTTTAAGAACACTCACATAATGAGGATTAAAAAAAACCCAGTGAAATCAGTTATTGTAAATCACCTGAAGATACCACATGGTAAAAACCTAGGTCATGTAATAACTTGTTTACAAATGAAGAATATTCAAAGGTTCTACAATATAATTGTATTAAACACTTTTTAATACAATTGCTTACTGGTCTAATTTTATTATGACCAAAAATTAATTAATTAAATGATAGATAGATAGATAGATAGATAGATAGATAGATAGATAGATATGAGTATGTGTTGATAGATAATGGCTGGCTACATTTATTTTCTGACTACAATAAGCCAGAGCAGTTAGCAAATCCTTACCACAGACACCTGCTCAGGCACATCTGTGTTTGTTCAATACCCACAGAGCCGATGTGTAGTTTATACTGCAACTATGCTAAGCAGACATTAGTTAAAGTTTCTGGGAGAGAGTACATAATCTGTTATGATCAGTAGTTTGAGGAATGCCAGTACACTCAAACCTTTAATCATAATGACTTGTGACTTCTATACTAGTTGGTCCAGTAAACTGCATCTGGCAGTAAGGCCACTCTTTAGAAGGTTGTGAGGAGCATGGAACCACCTCTTAATTGCTGTTGTTCCCAGGTCCACCCTAACCCTGAGTGGTAGCACTTGTTAGGGTCCCAGCTATGGGCAAATAGTTAACCCCCAAACTGGGGTCAAAACACTATGAAAGTATAAAAATACATGTTTATAGAAATATATACATAAAAACAAACTTTTATAGAAAAATATAAATTTTTGAAAGAAAAATATTACCAGCAATACATTTTTTTTTTTTAATTATTACCATAACACATTTTTGAAGGAAACAAATTATCCTCAGTAAAACATTTTTGAATACAAATCTAGAAGACATTTTCAGTTTTCTAAAATAAAAAAGAGTAAAAATAAAAAAAATTTCCATTAAAATCTGACTAAATCAACTTTCTCAAGAAAAAAAAAACAGACATAAAAAATATATTAAAACCCCACTTTTTTGGCATTAAATAACTTACAGAGGTTGATATGCCATAAAACAAAACTCAGACTCACCTTCTTATGAGTACAACCACTGATAGCTTTTGAACAGACCATTTTACCTAATTTCATTCACAAATCTCGAGTCAACCAATGGTAAGATTTTTATACACTTTCTAAATCTGCAGAAGTGGCAAATCAATCAGCATAAGATTAAAACCTAGATCTCATGATTAGAAAACAAATGTTCTAGCTACCCAGTCATGCATTCAAAAAGACAGAAAGAGATAGGTATGGGCACACATCTGAGTGGTTAAAAAATTAGTCTGTATTCAAACCTCACCTGGCTGATTTTCCAAGGAAGGAAAATCAGCAATACAATCAGTCCCAAATGAGCAATTTGATTTCAGTCACTTTCTCACTGACAGGATGTGTCTTCCTCCTGTCTTTTATACAAATATTTTCATTGTTTCTGCTGTGAAAAGCTTCTTTCCTTTGTGCTCCAACCACATGAATTTACTTGTACAACAAGATTGGCAACTAGATCCCTCCCTTTTACCAATAAAATAGTAAAATGGAACCACCACTTCTAACACATCACTCAATAAGTCCCAAGCTTCACACATAGATTGTGCCACTTAAAAAAATGCATAGGATTTTTATGAAATACTAACCTTCAAATGGCACATGACAAAATTTGGGCCCAGTCAGGTAATTAGTTTACAAATTACCATTATTTAAGTGAAGCTACTGCTGCAAATTTTCAAAACAATGGAAAAATTTGAATTTCAAAGTGGAAGCTGCAATGGCCAAAATGAAAAGAAACAAAGCACCTGGCCCAGATGGCATAGTGATAGAGCTGCTGACATCCTTAGAAGAATATGGCATAGAAAGGATTACCGACATAATAAATGAAATTTATAGCAGCGGAATAATACCAGACGACCTATGCAAGTCGATATTTATAGCGTTGCCGAAGAAACCTGGTGCAAATGAGTGCAAACTACACAGAACTATCAGCTTAATGAGTCACATTACAAAACTGATTGTCAGAATCCTGATGAATAGAGCGAGAAGCAGAATCAGGCCAGAGATAGGGCAGGAACAGTGTGGGTTCGTCAAGGACACTGGAACAAGGAACGCCATATTCATGATTAGGATGCTCTCTGAAAGGGCATTACAAATGAAGAAAGACTTGTACCTATGCTTCATTGATTACACGAAAGCATTCGACAAAATACGACACAAAGAATTGATGGAAATGCTAGGCAACCTCGACATTTTCGGCAAAGACATAAGAATAATCAAGAATCTCTACTGGCAGCAAACGGCCTGCATACGGACAGGTAACGACCTCAGTAGATACACAAAAATAGAAAAAGGCGTAAGACAAGGATGTGTCTTTTCACCGGATTTGTTCAACCTATACAGCGAGAATATTTTGAGGACCCTAGATGACACACCAGGATTTGTTATTGGAGGCCACAACCTGAACAACATAAGATACGCGGACGATACAGTACTGATTGCGGACACGGAAAGGAAACTGCAAGATCTCATACAGAAAGTAGCAGTGGAGAGTGACAAGAAGGGACTACAAATAAACTTTAAGAAAACTGAGTGCATGGTCATCAGCAAAAGATACAACCCAAAATGCCAAATACAGGTGGGGGATAACAGAATCAAACAAGTCCAAGAATTTAAGTACCTAGGAAGTGTTCTAACAGGAGATGGAAAGTGCGACACGGAGATCCGAAGGCGAATTGGCATGGCAAAGGACGCGTTCCAGAAGATGAGCAAAATACTAACACACAGGAAGATCTCAATAGAAACGAAGAAAAGAGTGCTAGACTGCTACGTGATGTCAGTTCTTCAATACGGCTGTGAATGCTGGACAATATCATCGAAAATGAGGACAAAACTGGAAGCAGCCGAAATGTGGTTCTACAGAAGGATGCTACGGATATCGTGGACTGAGTATACAAGCAACGACGAAGTGTTAGAAAGAATGGCAACAAAAAGGAAATTGATGCTGAGCATCAGGAAGAGACCACTGAAGTTCCTGGGACATGCAATAAGGAAGGAGAGCCTGGAGAACCTGATACTGACTGGACAGATAGAAGGAAGGAGAGACAGAGGAAGGCAGCGGATAACATATTTGCAGGGTCTGATCAGGTGGATGACGGAACGGGGGTTGCCAGGAGCAACAGGAGCAAACATACTAAGAACCACAAGGGATAGAGAGACGTGGAGATCCATGATCGCCTACGTCCTGAAGGGACAGGGCATATAGAAGAAGAAGAAGATAAAACATTGCTGGAAAAAAATACTGTTCAAGCAAAGCAATAGCTTGATAAGTGTTATTCAAACTCTGCTCCATCAAAAACAACAGTTAAGAGGTGGTATGCTGACTTTAAATGCAGTCATACAGACACAAATGATGCTGAATGCTCAGGTCGCTTAAAATCCTCAGTCATCCTGGAAAATGCCACAAAAATCCACAAATTCATTTTGGCCAATTGTAAATTGAAGTTGTGTGAGATAGCAGAGGAGTTGAACATATAAGAAGGCAATGTATTTCCCCTTTTGTATCAATGTTTGTTCATGCGAAAGCTGTATTCAAAGTGGGTGCTGCGTTTACTCAAAATTGATAAAAAACAGCAACGCGTTGATGATTCAGAGTGTTGTTTGCAACTGTTTCAACACAACAAGAACAAGTTTTTGCATAAATATGTAACAATGGATAAAACATAGATCCACCATTTCACATCGGAGTCAAATTGGCAGTCAGCTGAGTGGACAGTAGCAGGTGAAAGCCATCCAAAGCAACCAAAGATGCAAACATCAGCAGGCATGGTTTTAGCCTCCAAGGTTTGGGTTGCACAAGGTATTTTGTTCCTCAATTAACTTGAAAAAGGAAGAACCATCAATAGTGAATATTATATAACAATATTAGTGCATTTGAAGGAAGAAAGCATAAAAAAATGGCCACAAATAAAGACGAAATGTTATCTTTCACCAAAACAACCAACCGTGTCACAAGTCAATGGCAATGATGGCAAAACTATATGAATTGCACTTCAAATTTCTTTCGCATCCACCCTATTCTCTAGATATGGCCCCCAGCAACTACTGGCTGTTTGCAGACCTCAAAAGAATGCTCCAGGGAAAGCGATGTGGCTCTAAAGAAGTGATATCAGAAACTGAGACGTATTTTGAGGCCAAAGACAAATCATCCTACAAAAATGGCATCGAATTGTTAGAGAAGTGTTTGAATCGGTGTATCACCCTAAAACAAAACTATGTCAATAAATAAAGCCACATTTTGTCTAAAAGTTGGTTTATTAGTTAGGCCCAGGATTTATTGAATGATAAGTTACTCTATCAGTTTTTTTTCTCACACTTTCTATTTGTGTAAATCCCTTCCATATACTTGCATCCCTGATAGCTACAATCTCCAAATGTTTAAGTGCAATTTCAATTCCCGTTTTCTATCTTCTTGATTCCCATCTTTCTCACTCTAGTCCCCTGTGCACCAGTGGCAGTACTGCCCTGCTTGGGATGAAACAATTATAATAAAAATTTTTTTTAAAAAAACAACTTCTTTCTTGATAAGACTGGCCTAGCTCTGACCCTATTGAGAAGTTCCATGAAACTATACCACAGGGTGACCCAAGTCATTTGAGTGAACTGGGAAGACAAAGTTTTTTTCAGAAGCCATTGATAGTTTTGCTAGCACTGTCAGAAGTCATCATAACTGATGGTTAGAGCTTAATGACATTGTTCAGACTAATGATCATACCATATTATATGTTCTCACCCCAAAACTGTAAAGTCTACTCAGCATAGTTGCACTATAAACCACTGCAGCAAAAGTGATTACCAAGCAACTTCAGCATTCTGTGATGAATATAAACAGCCAGCCATAGAGAGAGCAAGTGAATAAAAGAAAGTTGGTAGATGCATTAACAGATAAAGCATTTACATAAACAGATTTAAACCATGTGGATTTAATATAGAGACAAATCAAAAAGATGAATGTAGCATTAATTAATTATATATTATTTAGACTATGCTATATTTATGAGCAAAGTATGCCCAATATCAGGCTTAAAGTGTTTGTAGATATGAACAACATGGGTATTGAAATCAGCTGCCACTCACCTAGCATTGTTGACCTGTATATACATTCTTCATACACACACACACACAAACAGATTAATATGTATATATTCACACATATACACACGCAAGAATGAACTAAAAAGTTCATAAGCTATGAAGAAGTGATGGCAGACCTAAAATATCTTGCATCGATTATTTCAACCCTTCTTATTAACAGCTGCATTGTTTCTTTCCTAGTAAATTGACATCTGACTGTTTATAGAAGACTTCAAAAGTAACTATTAATGACCTTTCTTGAAAATAATTGGCCTTGTGGCATTATGAAGTATTTGCAGGGACAGAGCGAATCTTGAAGATGACCAAAGGTCTAGATATGCTGCAACTGTCACCACTGATGAAAACATTGTGTTCACCACTTATTGATGGATGACAGGTGATTGACTATAAATCAAATAGCCAATCCTATCAGCATATACTGTGAGAGAATTGAGAATATTCTCCACAATGAACTTGGCATGATGAAGATTTCTGCATGGTGAGTGCTATGTCTTCTGACACCTGATCAAAAGTCTGCTAAGTAGATCACGTCATTAAAAAAATCTGTTTGAGACAGATCCAGATGATTTTCCTCGAGCATTTTTGAAACCTTGGATGAGGGTTGAACCAGAGACAAAGAGACAATACATCTTGTGGAATAACCTCTCCACACATGCTTCAAAGAAAGCCAAGGTCGTTTAATCTGCAGGGAAGGTGATGGCTTCAGTTTTTTGGGATGCAAAAGGCATTGTGTTTATTGACTATCTTCAAAAGGGTTATACCATCATCTATGCCAACTTTTTGAGCAGTTGCAAAAAGCTATCAAGATCAAACCACCAGGAAAACTGATAAAAGGGGACTTGTTTCACCAGGACCCTATTCTAGCATCTAAACCTTTGTTTTCAATGGCTGCTGTGTGTGACTGTGGCTTTGAACTGGTTTATCTAATGATTCTGATAATATACAACCCAAACAAAGATGAGAATATACTTGTAGAGATAAAAAAAACCAAAAGCAAACTTGTACAAACAAAGAGAAACAGACTTTTAGTTATAGATATATATCAATAAATTTGTATGGATAGATTGACTTGATATTAAAAAATTGCTGTGGCATATCTTAGTTGCCAAGTTGTTGTAGCCTTGTTAGGACTTGGAAGTAAGATACAGAAACAAGAAGGTAGATTCAAGCAGCGTATTAGAATAACAGAACATATATACAATAATAAGTGTCAGTAATCAGCAGATAGAAGTGTAAGTTCGAACGGTATAGTGTTAGGTGTTAATTAACAAAAAGAAAAAATATAATTGACAAAAACTCAGAGTTAAATCACATACAAATATTTAATTTACAATAAACACAAAATGATATATATACAAAATTTACAATTTTTTGCATTCAAAACAGAAACATAGAGTTTACTACTGGCAGGCAAAGTGTTATGAAGGGGAAGGAAGGGTCAGTATCTTTACCCAGTTAAGTTAGCAAAGTAGTTTAAGTGCTATACTTTTTGAAAATCCTTAAATATGTATATAAAGAATAATATTCAGCATGGTCAATGAAAAGGTCAAAAAAAATCTATTTACCCTTTTAGTTCCATGAGGTTCTCTTTCAGGTTTTAGTTGGTTGGCAACTTTTCTTAGAGATTCTTTTAACTGGATATAAATCCTTGAATCAAAGCCGGAGTTGATAATGTCTACTCTAATGTCTACTCTCTTCCCAAAACTGATTTTCATAGGGGCTAACACATAATTTACATATTTGTAGAATCATTTAGAATTCTCATGATGTTATTAAAATATTCTACAATCTTCCAAAACATTCTATTTCTAATTTCTTTATTTTACCACTACTTCATGAATTGAAATGTTTTTGTAATAACAAGTAGGACACAATAGAATCCCTTACTATAACTTTTTAGAAATTATTGATATTATTTTTATATATATAAATCATCCTTGTAACAATAGTTACGCTGCATCTCGACTGTCTTACGACTGCCTTCTGACTATCTCGCAGCTGCATCTCTGGAAGTCATGCAGATTATTATTTATTGATTGAGGAAGAGTCCATTCCTATAGATAGGGCAACATAACACAAATCAAGTTTGACATGAAGAGATGCATGCTTATACTGTTAGATATGAAAACACAACTGATAAAGAGATATGAGCAGATTTGACATTTCTCAAGTTTATCATAGTATGGCATAAGGTCAAATAGGAAGTAACAGAGGTTTCTATCTTGTCTTCTAATACATAACCTTCAGCTCGAACTGTGAGAGCCGGATCAACTTGAACGAAATCAGATGGATTAACTAAATAAGAAGATTGATCAATTTTCATGTTATGAGTCATATTAGAATATCCTGAGATACATTAACATATTTTGATAGATTCAAATCTAAATAGGAAGGAATGCAACACAATAACAGACAAATAAATAGAAATGTATATAAAAAGAGATGCAAACTAATAAATTGCAACACAATTTTCGATGTCACATAACTCTTTTCCATTTACAAACTTCACCTAAGAACAGAATTGAAAGGCAAGTATCTAAATAGATAAATTCAATTTCTTTATGTACATAATTTGAAGATTTCTGTTTTTTCATTTTCTTTTTAAAAATACCAGAAAAGTTGTTGTGCAAATTGATTTTTAATTCACCTTGTAAAAGTTATTTGTCTGACATTTAGGCAATTTCTTTACGTATATAATTTTAAAATGATTTTTTTTTTCAAAATAACAGATGTCTTGTGTTAAGAAAATTTTAAACCCCCATGATAATATAAGTCTGAAATTTTTAGCAATTCCTTTATGTACATAATTTTAAGATGTTTATTTTATTTATTTTTTAAATACCTGGTAAATTGTTTATTTTTTACTGTTAGTTTACCCAGAAGAAGGTGTGGATAATGATTAGCAGCTTGAACTGGAGAATTGGAGACCTGAGTTCAAATTCACATCTAGTTCATTACATTCATACTAATACTCATTGCAAAGATATGAATCTATCACTTCTACCACTAGCTATGGCTAAATAGCAGAACAAGCTGGGTTCTATAGGCTTGGGTGGCAGCCAGCCTAAGAGAAATAAACTATTAATTCAAATAATCTGGAGAGGGGCTGGGATTTATCAGGTTACCATGCCCAAAACACACTACTTCTGCTGCAGTGGATGTGTCCCCATGACCCTAATGGGTTATGAGACTCATATCATGATCACCCAATACAAGGCTTAAAGGCCACTTAGTGAAAATATTTTAAAGAAGATTAAAATAGGAGAGTATTGTGATGATGAGTAGGATAGATATCGGTTGACTCTGAACTTACAGTTTGAGTTTTGTTTAATGGCATATCAACCTCTGTGGGTTATTTTTTTTTTTATTTATTTATTTTTTAATCATATCACCCCGAGCAAGGCGGCAACGCCACTGATGCGCAGGGGGCTACGTAAGAGAGAAAAGATTAGAAAAGAGAAAGCCGGAAACCACATCCTAAACAGAGAACAAGGGATGAGCCTCTTAACCTGTACAATAGACGTGGGTGAAGTGTGAACTGAGCGATAGATAGATCTATCTACTCCAATTGAAAAAAAAACAAAGTGAGAAGATTGGAAAAGAGAAAACCGGAAACCACATCCTAAACAGGGAACAAGGGATGAGCCTCTTTACCTGTTCAATAGACGTGGGTGGAGTGTGAACTGAGCAATAGATAGATCTATCTACTCCAATTAAAAAAACATGGTCGTAAAAGTTCAGTCAAGTGTTGTTTTAAGGTATTTTTTCAATGATCGGTTATAGTGAGAAGGTTGATTTAGTCAGATTTTAATTAAATGTTTTTGTTTTTATTCTTTTTTATTTTAGAAAACTGAAAATGTCTTCTAGTTTTGTATTGAAAAAAATGTTAGGCTGAGAATTTCTTTCCTTCAAAAATGTGTTATGGTAATAATTTTTTCTTCAAAAATGTATTGTTGGTAATATTTTTCCTTCAAAAATGTATATTTTTCTATAAAAGTCTATTTTTATGTATATATTTCTATAAAAATGTATTTTTGTACTTTCATAGTGTTTTGACCCCAGTATGTGGGTTAACTATTTGCCCATAGTTGGGACCCTAACAGGTGCTACCAAACTGGGTCAGGGTGAACCTGAGAACATCAGAAATTAAGAGGTGGTTCCATTCTCCTCACAACCTCCAAATTAGAGGCCTTGCTGCTGGATGCAGTTTACTGTCATGCCTAGGACCCCTGAACTTAGAAAAAAATGTAGTTGTCATGGAAGCATTCTCTCAGGAGTTTGTTTTACAAAGTAACAGTTCCAGTAAAGCTGTCTGAGTGAAACATTTTTATCGAAGGAACATGAAGGAAATGGAATGGTTTGAACAGGCATAGCAATTCTTAGCTGTGAAGGTTTGAGCTTAAAGAACTAAATAATGTATCTTGTCCAAATATCTGCCATAGTAATAGCCATATAGTTGTAAGAGGCTGGCAAAATTTCTTCTGTGGAATCAAAGTTGCTGGATGAGGAATAATTCATCACCCACAAGACCACGTAAGAAGTTTTGAACTCTGTCAAGGCTGGGCAGTAAGGACTGGGCAAATATTTCAGCAATTTCCCATTCATCAGTAAGAAATCCTCCTGAATCTAATCTATTTCCTGTTTTCATAAAAAAGAAACTGATAAACAGTTTTTGTAAATCTCCTCAGCAATTATAAAATTTTGGATTTATCCTTTATCTGTTTTCTTCTCTTCCAGAGACTTACACTACCAGCCATAATTATTAGGTCACACCAGTTTTTTTTAAAAGAAATTATGTATTTCATACTATTTTTAGTATTTATTCCCAAGTGGATAATTCTAAATGAAAATAGAATGGTTCTTTTGTTGTTATTATTACTTTGCAAAATTTTACAAGTTAAGGAAACAAAGACAAACTCGTTTGAATCACCCTAAATTTTCTTCATTCTTTCATTGATGAAACTGCAATATAGCTAATGATTAAATATTTATAAATTCATTTGATGCACATGATATTTTGCAGTATTAACAAAAGAACCATTCTATTTTCATTTCTGATTATTCACTTGGCAATAAATACTAAAAAATAGTATGAAATGCATCATTATTAAAACACTGGGGTGGCCTAATAATTATGGCCAGTAGTGTACATTATTTACATTTGGAATAATGTTCTTATCACTGTCGCTACATTCTTTTGTTTTTTTTTTTTTTATAATCGTTTCACTCCAAGCAAGGAACTACTGCCACTGGTGCACAGGGAATTACATAAGAGGAGAGTGAAGAAAAAGAGGAATAGGTTTTAGGGGGCATGATAGAATGGGTAAGAGAAGGATGGAAACACTTGTGTGAAGAGAGCTGCATGAGAATAGAGTGAAAAAAGAGAAGAACAAGATGAAGGGAATGTTAAGAAAAGGATGGGAGTTAGGGAGGTAAAAGATGGCAATTGACATTGCATTTAAACTCTTGGAGATTGTAGTTATCAGGGAAGCAAGTACATGGAAGGGAGTTCTCCAGGTGGGAAGTGTGAGAAAATAAGCTGCTTGAATAGAAGTTGTGGTTACATTTGATTGTTTTCACTGTAAAAGGGTGAGACCTAGTTGCCAGTCTCAAGTAAATTCATGAAGAGAGGGCACCAGGGAGCTAAATTTGTCAGAGCAGAAGCCCTGAAAATATTTGTAGAAGAGACATAGGGAAGCCACATCTCATTGATGAGAAAGTGACTGGAGTCGAGCTGCCAGGTCAAGATTGATAACACTGCAGATTGTCCTTTGGATTTTGTCAAAAACCCTGAAATGAATAGCAGGAGCTCCTGACCAGATATAATAGCATTATTCAATGCATGGGCGGATGGTAGATTTGTCTATGTGCAAGATGAATTCAAATGAGAAAAACTTCCTTGACCAACAGAGTGACTCAACCTTCCGAGCAGTAGATTTAGCTAATGATTCAATGTAGTCATTGCACTTAAGGTCAGCTGTGAGAGTTAGGCTAAGGAGGCACAGTGAATTGCTTTCAGGGAGACTAGCCTGATCCATGTTCATAGGGGATAAGAGCAATTATCTATGGTGGTTAAAGGATAGCAGTTCTGTTTTGGAAGCATTAAATTTTACGAGCAATTTATTAACCCAGTCCACCATAAATTAGAGCTCCTTTTCAAGATCAGCAGTGAGGTTTGCTTTGTCAGCTTTGGCAGATTTCTTATCAAGGCAGGAGTAAATGGTGGTGTTATCAGTGTAGATGACTACTTGGGATCTGATTACATCAGGGAGATCATTGATGAAGATCAGAAAAAGCATAGGACTTAGGATAGAGCCTTGAAGGACACCCGCATCCATATAATAGGATCTGGAATCATGCCCATTCAATATTACCATCATTATGCAATCTCATATGAATGATTGGATTAAATCAAACAAGCATCCAGTTATACCAAAGCTCTGTAGCTTGTGCAGAAGGTCAGTGTGCCAAACTGTCAAATTCTTTGGAGATATCCAGGGTAACAGCTTGAGCCTCACCATTCTTATCAAGAGCCTGGTATATATACTTTGTGTTGGTCGTTAGCATATCAGCGATAGACCTGGCAAAGTGGAAACCATACTGTCAGAGAATAGGCTGTGGGTGTGAGAAGTTGAACCACTTCAGCATTGATATTAGCCTCGATCACTTTGCCAAAAATTGGTAAGAGACTGATAAAGCAATAATTAGAGAGGTTCTCCAGAGTACTTAAAAACCGAAGCCACTGATGAGGACTTCCAGCAAGCAGAAAAGCAAGAAGCAGAGAGGCAGTAGTTTTAGAGTTTTGAGAGAACAGAAGAGAGTTCAGGGGGATATTTCTTTATAACAATGATTGGGATTCTGGCACCTCTGCTCACCTTATGGGGGGGGTTAAGCTTTTAAGTTATTTTAGAGACCAGTGAAGGGGTAATGTAAATGTCCCTCAGTTGAGCCTCAGTTCTAGGATGGAAGTTGGGTGTGAATACTCCAGACAAATCAAAAGTGGAATTGGTGGAGAATCTGCAAGCAAAGCAGTGAAGCTGTGAGGACCTCAAATTTATTGATTAAAGGAGGAATTGAAGGTTTACTATTGTTTAGCACACTTTTGCAGAGCCAAACTTGTGGGATGCTATACGTTAATTTATTCTCTTAGTAAACAACAGCTTAGCATCATTTAGAACTTGTTTACATTCACTGCATGCAGAGACAAAAAAGGTGCCTATTATGGTCAGACACATCACTCTGGTAAAGCCAAAAGAAGTGGTTCCTGTAGGCAATAGTGGCTGAACAAGCAAGAGGGAACCAAGAAGAAGAATGAGTTTTGATTTGGAACTTACCAGAGGTGATGAAAGTATCAATGTTCCAAGGAAAATCACAAAGGAAGTCATGGAATGCTTTCCAATCCACTCTTTGATAGCAGTAAGATATTTGGCAGATAGGGGGTTCTTGGAAAGAGGAGGAGTGGAATTAGATATTAATGGAAACCACGGATTGATCAGAATGGCCAACAAGACAGAGCTGCATGGCATGGTAAGAGTCAAGGGTAGAAGTGAAACAGATATCTAGCAATGAGCTGAGTCCATTTGGGTTTTTGGGGAAAAGTGTGGGGAAATCCACCAATTGCAAGAGATATTGAGTGATTATAAAGCTCATGGTATGGACACCAACAAGATTTGTCAGAGAGTTTTCCAGCCACTTGGCATGGTGGGCATTAAAGTTGCCAAACACAAATATATTAGCAAATAGATGGGAAGAATTGGCCTTGTATATACTGTAATGATCGAAACACATTTCGACAGTTGTACACTTCTTCAACTGTCTTCTGATTCCAGTAACCTTCAAGGAATTTTGAACTGAATTCATACTCACTCTATAGGGTCAGACTTTCTTCATTATACTATCAAATGTCATCATTACAAGTGAGAAAATCTTTGGAAAAAAGCTGTCAGAATGGTGCAATCTTTTTATTAATGCTATTTTTTTAATGATTTCACCTTAAGCAAGGCAATGTAGCCACTAAGATGCAAGTGATTACTGAGTGTTAGAAAGTATATGAAAAAAAGAAAAGACCTGAGAACACTTACCATGGCTATATAGTACCCAGCGCAAATAACACCATTTTAATTACAATTTAATTACAATTTTCAGTACATGATTTTCTTATCTAAATAATATGTTTTTCAGTTCCTATTAATGTTAACTCAAAGTACAAATTTTGAAGTGCTTGCATCTAAAATATTTTAAACAAAGACTTATGTTTAACATTTTTTTGATATTTTCAAAATTGGGTATGATATACCCATGGTTAGTAGTGGTGTAACTTTAATTGAGGGTTAGTGTTCCAGAGTTAAGGAGAGAGAATAATAAAAAGAACAAGAATTAAGACGACAGAAGATAACAATTGACATGACATTTAAATTTTGACTGCAAAGCTTGAAGCTGGAAGAGAGTTCTACAAGCGAGAAGTGTGATCGAAGAAACTGTTAGCAAAGAACTTATGATTACAACTATGATCCTGGGTATGACTGTAAACTGCATCCGGCAGCAAAGTCTTTGATTGGGAGGTTGTGAGGGGCATGGAACCAACTCTTAATTACTGTTGTTCTCAGGTTTACCATGACCCAGAGTGGTAGCACCTGTTAGGGTCCCAGCTATGGGTAAATAGTTGACCCCCAAACCAGGGTCAAAATGCTATGAAAGTATTCAACAAAACTTTTTTGAATGAAAAATGTTACCAACAAAACTTTTTTGAATGAAAAATGTTACCAACAAAACTTTTTTGAATGAAAAATTGATTTAAAACAAAAATACGTTTCTGGCCTTAAATGACCTTTTAGATGTTGATAGGCCATTAAACAGGAACAAACAAACAAACATGATTACAACTAGCTATTTCCACTGTAAAATGATAAAGCATTGCTGCCAATCTCATACTACAGTTAAATTCATCAAGTCTAGGTAGTATGGAGGAAAGTAATATTTATTTTTGTTGAGTACAAAAAATGTGATACAGGGCTAAAAAGGGGATGGCAAAAGCTGGTCTTCAATATGTCTTATTCTGAACTTAGCTGCAAACACTGCCTCAAACAAACTACAATATTCCTTGCACCAAAACAACTTATTCTTAGTTACCAATCTTGCTACAACTACCACAATACTTCAGAATCTCTGTAAAAACCTAACTCGTTTCCATATGTCATTTTTGTGCTGACAAATATTGAAGATAGAAGAATGTTTAATGAATGCTAATACATAAAATGTATGTGCGTTGTGGAGCAGTGGATATTGGCTCAGAATGAGAAATCGGTGGGTGGGGGGCGAGTTTGAATTCCAGCAGAATTCATTGCATTCACTTATGTGCAAATACCCTAGGGAAAGATATTAATCCATTTATTCCTTCCAGTTATGGGTTAAATAACAGCACAGATTGGGTTCTATAGCCTTGGTTAGCAACTAGTCTACCACAGAAAGCAATGGCAACCTACTGCGGGATAATCTTCTGCCCAGTCAAAATGTCTCTTTCGAGACATGATCACCCAAGCGTGTATCACGTATGGCACTTAACTGACTGAATACATAAAAATGGTTTCCTCAAAAGTTTTACTTCATATTTACAAGTCGACTACTTAATTTAAATAGCACAATAAAAACTATTATGTTTATTATTATTATTATCTCAGATTGTTTTGTCTCTTTATGCCTATTTTCAGTAGATATGTTAAAAGGTCAAAAAAAAAAAAGAAACAATAATGATCCATATACAATTGAAAGTTGACCGTTAATGTATGAACCAAATATACTATCGTTAATTTTTGAAGTATTACTTAAATTGTCATTTAGAGATGATTACTGCTACTTTTATTATGTTAAAAAGAGAACATTCTTAAGCTGTTGCTGTTACTCAATAGAAAATTAACTTAAATGTTAACTATCCTTGTTAAATGATCTCTTTATGAAAAACTTTATTACAATTATCTAAAACAAAATAAATAGAACCTTTTGCAGGAGATTTAACTTCTGAGAAAAATTAACAATATAAGTTTGTTACAAATATTTTTTTCCTTAATTATAACATTAATCTATTTGGCCATTGTTATTTTTTCAGTATAAAATTATTATTCTTTATTTCCTTTATTAATATTTCAACTTAATATTATTCTTTTCTTTGCTCATTATTTTTTAGTCTCTTTCATATTATTTTTATTATTCCAACTTTCCCTTATCATTGAATGAGCTTCTTCAAATCAGTCCGTATTTCTCTTATTGATTGGCTCTCTTCATATTATCATCCTTTTCCTTATTATTAATTGATCTTCATATGATTCTTTCTTTCTCTTATTGATTGATCTTCATATAATTCCTTCTTTCCAATATTATTGAACTTCTTGATATCAATACTTCTTTTGCTTATTATTAATTGATCTTCTTCATATAATAGAATAATATATCCGTACCAACTTTTGCAGTGTGGAATCGTTCTTCTCCAAAAGGTTTCCTAATATCCTAGCTTTCTATGAAACTAACCTCAACCCTACAATCCCCTCCTCTTATTTCTCAATTTCTAGATACTTTCCTCACTTTAGGAAGAACTCAGATGTCCACATGCATGGTCTGGGTGTTTATGACAGTGAAGATCTCCCTATGGGTAGGGAGATCTCTCTTGAATCTCCTGTCTACTCCTAGATGTCTTTCCATTTCTCTCTGCTAAACTCAGTAAGCTGTCTTTTCTTTCTATACCACTCCCCTTCCTCTCCTGACTGCTGCATTCTCGGAACTATTTCAGACAATATGGACAAGGCTACTTCCTTTCATCTGTATTGTATTTGTGTACAGTGACTTCAATGTCCATCATACCAATTAACTGGAAAACTCTGTCACTTATCTTGCTGAAGTCTAAATGCTGAACTTCTCAATCACTCATTCTCCCATGCAAGTGATTTATTTTCCAACATGTTTCCCCAATAATCACAATGGACTCACTTCTCTTCTTGATCTCTTCCTTACTTTGATCCCAGATTTTGCCATGTTATGCAGTTCTGCTGTCTTGGCTACTCTGATCATGCTGTGGGATCATTAAATGTCTCTTTCTACTTCTCCGCCATCCAGGAACCTCCAACCAGCAGAATATATTGCTGTTATCAATAAGTAGACTGGGACTTATTTTGTTATTTTCTTTGCAAGGTCCTTTGGAACAAAGTTTTTAGTTTCCCTGTTCAAGACTGCACCTCTGAAGTTTTCTCATGGGTGAAAGCAGGCATTGATGCTTTCCTAAAAAAACTTTGATTTAAACCTCATTCATCTCCTTCAATCTCTTCTGCTTACTTGCTACCATCGCTCATAGGATTCACTTCTACTAGCTTTAATGGAGAAACACATCTGATCACAATGGGTGTCTCTGCTCGTATTAAATGTAAGCATGTCCTAAATGATGCTAAGCTGAAATTTGCTGATAGAATGAAGCAGAATATAGCATCTTGCAAGTTTGGTAGAGAAGATTACTAGTAGCTCTGCAAGAGCGTGCTGAACAACAGAAAATCCTCAATCTCTGTACTCAGTCAATTCAAAATCTTTTCATCCACAGCCAGCAGACAAGGTTGAACGCTTTGCTTGCAAATTCTCATCCAAGTCCACATTTGACTCATCTGGAGAACCCACACCCAATTTTCCACCTAGGAGCTCAACTGAGTAATATATATATATATAGGTATAGATGTCCAGTCCATAAACGGTAAGGGGAAGTAGGCAGTTAATGACTTGGTGGTCAACATCTTTGAAACTGGTCTGAATACCCCCAACTGGGATGATGACAATACTTCTTTCCTGACTCTTTTTTCCTTTTTCTTTTTTCTTAAATTTCTCTCTTCAGTTAAAGGAAATGCTTATTCCAGGAAAATTTTTTGTACCAAATGGAATGAATATTGTGTGGTCTGATGAAATGAGCTAATTTAACTTATTGAAATGAATTATAATTTATAACCAATTTAAATGACGTGATGAATTTTCCTTTATATATATATATATATATATATAACCTTATCTCTGGTCTCTAACATAATTTCTAATTGCTTTGCATAAAGTAAGTAGAGATGATAGAATTCCAGTCATTGTCTTAAAGAAATGTGCCACTAAGCTGGCTCTAGTACTCTCCAAACTTTATAACTATTGCCTTACTTCTTCCTGCTTTCCTGTCTGTTGGACGTCCTCCTCTGTAGTTCCTATTTTTTAGAACTCTGAGGTGCTCTCTGACTCCTATAATTATCACCCTATTCACCTCTCAACTCTTTTTGGCATGGTATTCAAGACTATTATCAATGCTGAAATTGTTAGGCTTCTCACATCTCACAACCTCCTCTCTGAGAAACAATATGGCTTCCATTACACCAAGTTTACCACTGATGTGTTAACAACCATCACTGAATATATATACCAGTCTCTTGATAACAATGATGAAGCTTGAGCTGTTGGTCTTGGTATCTTGAAAGCATTTGATAAGGTTTGACAGGTTTGGTCTTTCGTGCAAGTTACAGGGCAAAAGTATTTCTGGACAATTGTTTGATTTAATCCAGTTATTTCTATCAAATCATGAAATCACTGTTTTGAAAAGGGCAAGCTTCCAGATCCCTTAATATAAATGTGGGCATCCTAGGTTCTACACTTTTTCTGATCTCTATCAAGGATCTTCCTGATGTTGGCTGGTTGGTTATTTTGTTTTTATGGTATATCAACCTCAGTGGGTCATTTATTGCCAACTAAATTTTTATTTATTTATTGCTGGTAATACCTTTTTCTTTCAACAATTTATTGTTGTTTTTTTTATTTTAAATAATACTAAAGGATGAAAAGTGTCTAAAAAATACAATTGTTGGGGAAAAAACGTTTGATTAACAAAGAAAACTAATGGACTTGATAATTATTCAGTTTTTGTTGCTAGTGTTACCTGATTTCAATCTGTTGGTTGGTTGGTTTTTATGGCATATCAACCTTGGCAGGTCATTTACTGCCAACTAAATTTTTATTTATTGCTGGTAATACCTTTTTCTTTCAATAATTTATTGTTTTTTATATAAGTTTTGTGTCTAGTAATACTTTTTTCTTTTTTTGAGTATCAAGATTCATTGGGTTTTGTTTTTAAGGACAGGGTCTCCAAGTCCTATCCTGTTATTTAACCCATAACTGGAGGGAAGGGACAAATTAATACCTTTCCCAAGGGTACCAGTGCTTAAGTGAATGCAGGCTATTCTACTGGAATTTAAACTTGGCTCACCGATTTCTCTTTCCGAGCTGATATCCACTGCACCACAACGCACATCCGTCACTATACGCTTACAGCACCTGGTATTCCCAAGCAGTCACCCATCTAAGTACTGACCAGACTCAACATTGCTTAACTTCAGTGATCGAGCGAGAACTGGAGTATTCAATGTGATATGGCTGTAAGTCCCTCTTTCTGATGTAATTGGTTCCTAAGTTGGCATCTAGACAGATGAAACTACCATTTATGTCTGTCTCAATAAAAAATCTGCCAAAGATGATGAAGTAAACCTTGCTGCTGCACTCCAAAAGCACCTCTAATCTGTGGTTGAATGGATCATAAATTTTAAGGCCTCCAAAACGAAGTTTCTCTCCTTTAACCATCACAGAGAAACTTTTCTGTCTACCATCAGAATGGATGACGCTAGTCTCCTCGAGAGCAACACACTACACCTCCTTGGCCTCAGTATCAAATTTAATGACTATAATGAATCCATAGCTGCATCTACTACTAGGAAGGTTGGTTCACTGTGTTGGGCCAGGAAGATTTTCTTGTCAGAATCCATTTTGCACATTCATAAATTTACCATTTGTCTGTGAATTGAATACTAGTAGGTACTCCTGCTATTCATCAAAAGGAAGATCTGCAATATAATTGATCCTGACTTGGCAGCCTGCCTTCAGTCACTTTCTCACTGATGTGATATGGCTTCCCTCTGTCTTTTCTGCAAGTATTTTCATGGCAACTGTTCTGACAAAATTTTTTCCTCTGGTACCTCGACTACATGAATTTACTCGTGCTATTAGATTGGCATCAAGGTCTCAGCTTTTTCCCATTAAAATAGTTAAATGTACACCCCTACTCTTAACAGTTTCTTTTCTTGCACTTCCCGTTTGTGGAACTCACTTCCATCTGCTTACTTCCCCAACAGCTACGATCTCCAAAAGTTTAAATCCAATGTCAATTGCTATCTTTTGTTTATTTGATTGTCATCCACCTCTTATCTTTTCTTTGAAATCTCTTTTAGCTTTTTTATTCGCTCACTGTAACCATTAGTGGCATTTCTGCATTGATTGGGGTGAAACAATTATTAAAAAAAAACAAATTCTTTCTTTTCCTTATTATTGATTGATCTTTATATCATTCCTTTTCCCCCTTACTATTAATCTTCCCTATATCATTTCTGCTTTCCCTTATTATTGACTAACCTTCTTCATATCATTCCTACATTCCCTTAGTACTGATTGATCCTCTTCATATTATTATCTCTGTTCTTTTTCACTAATTTTCTCCATGTCATTCCTGCTTTCTCTTACTAATTGATCTTCTTCATATCTTTATTTACCTTAATATTGATTATCATATCATTCATTTTTTCCCTTATTATTGATTAGCTTCCTTCATTTCATTCCATTTTTTTCTCTAATTATTGATTGATTTTAATAAAAGGACTTAATTTCCTTATTCTTGATTTTCTTCATATTATTCTTTCCTTTCCCTATAATCAATGGATCTCCTTCCAATCACTCCTGTTTTCGATTATTGCTACATATTCTTTATATTTTTTCTTTTTATTGATCTTCATATTAACCCATTATTATTCTTTATTAAGTTCAGTACAGATTACATTTACTAATCAAAAACTGAAGAGTTAAATTCAAATTGTTAAGCCATTGTACTTTTAAAATAATTAAAAAATTTTTTTATGTGTGAAAATGTTATTTTTTATTAAGTACGGAATTTCATTTTCTTTACGTTAATATTGATCATCATCTCGTTCATTTTTTCCCTTATTCTTGATTAGCTTCCTTCATTTCATTCCGTTTTTTTCTCTATTTATTGATTGATCTTAATAAAAGTACGTAATTTTTTTGTTATTGATTTTCTTCATATCATTCTTTCCTTTCCTTATTATTGACGGATGTCCTACCAATTGTTCATTCTTTCGGTTATTGCTATACATTCTTTATATTTTACCTTTTTTTCTTTTTATTGATCTTCATATTAATCCATTATGTTTTTTTGATTAGTATTTTTTTTAATCATTTCACCCCAAGCAAGTTGGTACTGCCACTGATGCACAGGGGGCTACATAAGAGTAAAAGTTTAGTCAGGAGGAGAGTGAAGAGAAAGACTAACCAGTTACAGGGGCGTCAGAGAAAGGGCAAGAGAAGGATGGAAACACGTGTGAAGACAGTTGCGAAGGTAGAGAGAAAGAAAAAGAACAAGATATACAGGGTGATGTAGAAAGAACTGAAGACAAGTGGAAATTTCTAGTGCACATGATGAGGAAAATACCTTGGAAAATTTGTAACTTACAGGACAAATAAAGTCAAGAGAGACAGAGGGAAATAATGTACAATCTACTTAACAAGCTTGAGTGGAAAGTGGAACAAGGTTCAGCATAATGTTTAGGTGTTAGTCTTGCAAGCCATTTCTACTGAGTAGTGAATTTATCCTCACTTAGTAATACATATTTGCAAGCTTGTGTCAAAACTAAGTCAGTATCTAGATTAACATTCTGTGAAGTAATAGCCTTGAAATTAGCTTCGTCAACCATTATTAGTGAATTGACTTTGAGTTTGAGTTTTGCTTAATGGCATATCAACCTCTGGGGTTTATTTGATGCCAAAAACGTGGGGTTTGAGGGTATTTTTAATGAAAATTTTTTGTTTTTATTCTTTTTTATTTTAGGAAACTGAAAGCGTCTTCCAGTTTTGTATTCAAAAATGTTTTACTGAAAATAATTTTTTACCTTCAAAAATATGTTATGGTGATAATTTTATTTTCAAAACTGTATTATTGGCAATATTTTTCCTTCAAAAATGTATGTATGACTATAAAAGTGTATATTTTTACTTTCATAGCATTTTTGATCCCAGTTTGGGGGTTAACTATTTGCCCTATAGCTGAGACCCTAACAGGTGCTACCACTCTGGGTCAGGGTGAACCTGGGAACAACAGCAATTAAGAGGTTTTTCTATGCTCCTCACAACCTCCAAATCAGAGGCCTTGCTGCCGGTTGCAGTTTAACGTAGTAAGTTGAGAATTTCATTATTACTTGAGATGACATTGTATTCGCTTGACATCTGAAATCAGTTGACAGATAGTAAACATTACTTGTATACAAATCAGTTTTTCTCTATGCAAGAGGATGTAAGTTAAGTTCTCATATTGTATATATTGTGGTTGTACCATTCAGTTTCTCTATGTACCATGTCCCTTAGACAATTATGGCTTCAAACAATTCCATGTCCTTTATAGCTCTGAATAAATTTTATCTTTTTGTTGTCTCTCTTAAAAGCCCTCATTCCTCACTATGTGTCCGAGAAATTTCAGCTAAATCTTCAACAGTGACTTTCAGTCGTATATGTTGATCTCCCTGGTGGTAGAGTGAGAGATTGACTCTTTCATAAAAAGCATTGACCAACATTACCTATATCGAAAAAGTCATGCTTGAATTCCAAGCAGTAAAATGATATATTAGTTTGATAATGGCAGTGTTTTGGGAAAAAAATTATTTTGAGAGTTACAAGTCAAAATCAAGAAGCTTTAAGTGAAGGCAATACTTTTCCACATTTTGCAATGATAACTATTGCCCTTCTTACCCAAAAGTCATTTTAATGACGCTAATGGGAGGATACCCAGTCTTCTCAGCTATTAATCCAATAGAAAACTTCTACTCTAACCCGAAAGGAGATTTATATAAGAAGAGAAAACAGTATTCAAGACAAGAAGATATGTGAGAAGAAATAAAAATTGTTTCAAATCATATTAAATTTGAAACAATACAAAGGTTACAAAACAGAAACAAGATATTAATACAAAAGCATTAAATCAATGATTGAAAGTTGTCAATATTTAGAATGTCAAGAAACTCATATTAACATTTCAAATAATAATTTATTCAGATATATTGTGGGATGTACATTAAGTATTAAGAAATAGAACAATTTTATTAACTCAAAGACTACGGAACTGTTATATCATTTCTATTTTTCAAAATGACAGTGAATGCTAAACAATTTCCTTAGAGATGAAGCAGAGGCTCAAAGTAACAGAGATGTGGTTTTTTGATGAATACTGAGAAAACTGTGGACTGAACGTGAGAGCAACAAGGAATTTTTAGGGAAAATGAGAACTAAAAGGTCATTTTTGCTTAGGATCAGAACAAGGCAATTGAAATTTTAGGAATACATAGTGAAGAAAGAGGGCTTAGAAAATATAACACTCACAGATGGAATAGAGGAAAAACAGCATATAAACATGCCAAACAAGTTTGTGTAAGCGGATGGCAGTCCAAAACAAAAAGATGATGACAGAGTCAGATATAGTTTTATGCTACAAGGGATAGGAAGTTGTGGACAGCCATAACTGAATTCATCCTGAAGAGACACATAGGACATGGGATATTGTGTTAATGCAATCTATGTGCATTGTGGTGCAGTGGGTATCGGCTCAAAACAACAAATCGGGGTGCTGAGTTTGAATTCCTTTTGAATTCCTTGAATTTACTTATGCACAAATACCCTTGGGAAAAGTATTAATCCATTTCTTCGCTCCACTTATGGGTTAAATAACAGGACAGATTGGGTTCTCTAGCCTTGGCTGGCAACCAGTCTACCATGGGATAATCTTCTGCTCAGTCAGTTATGTCTCTTTCCAAAGCGTGTACCACATATGGCACTTAACTGACTGATTCTATGGTCTACATTTTGGATTTCTTAATAAATGTTTTCATGTTGCACTTAGTTTGCATGTATAGCAAAACCTGACAGCAGCAGCAAAATTTTTTTTATTATGTGTCATAGGACATAGGTGACCATGGACTTCCACTTGCTTCTATTCTTTGTTGCTCTCAACACTTTTCCTCTTGGTATCTCTCCCAAACGCTGCTTTGCCATCCACCTGCTGAATACTATCTGGTATATCTTGTGCTGCTTTCCCTGTCTCTCTTTACCTTTATTTGTCTTGTGAGTATTAGATTCTCCAAACCTTCCTTTCTCATTATGTATTATTTCTATTGCACATTCAAGAAAAAATAATGAAGAAAATGCTGAAGGGCATATTTTCTTTATTATATTTTATTGAGTGTGCATGCGGGAAGACATAATACACACTGTTTAAAAAATGAGGCATCTATCTAAACATGGGTATCCACTGAAAATAACATTTACACTAGTAAAAATGTTGGATTAATATTAAATCCATAATTTTTAATTTATATTTGAATAAAGAATAACAAGGCTCAAAAAGAAAAGAAAGAAAAAAATTATCTGTTTACAGATGGCTCAAAAAGAGTAGATAGGTTCACATACTTCCCCTGTCTTTTGAAGAGAAGTAGCAGTTTATCTCTTGTTTTCTGTTTATGTTTGGGTTACCAGTTCATTCTGAAGTCTTCTCATTCTCTTTCCCTCCCAATAATCCTTAGCATCCTAGTGGCATTATTGCCTTGCTTGGTTGAATTGATTAAAAAAAAAGGAAAAAAATTACATAAGAAACAGTGTAATATTCTATCAAGTTAATACTAAACATGTTTTTTTGCCAGCTACAAAGAACTTGTCCCAACTCAGTTGGGAACTTTTCACTCACCCTCTCTCTTCACCAGATATTATACTTTCAGATAATCATTTATTGTTCTCTTAATGAAAAAGAAAAAAATCTATTCCCTGAAATGCACCTAAAGCAGTTCTTTGCTCAGAAAGATAAAAATGTTCAAGGAGGATGGAATTGAAGTTGTCTGAAAGATGAAAAGATATAGTAGAAAAAATAACTGCAAATATGTTGTTGAATTAAGTCAATGTTGAGAATAGATACCTTATTATCTAATATATCTAGTGATATTAAAACAAATTCATTTAGTATGAACTTCTCCTGGAGAAGCAAACAATTGATTTGAATAAGTAATGGTTTCATTTAGATTGATATAAGCAGTAAATGACAAAATCACTTAAGTTCAAACTTCGTGGTCTTTTAAACAAGAGTAATTGTTTATCTGCTGTTTAGGTGTGGTTTTCCAGTTCATTCTAAATTATTCTCATTCTCTTTCACTTCCAGTAATCCCTAGCATCCTAGTGGCATTATTGCCTTGCTTGGTTGAATTGATTAAAAAAAGGAAAAAAATTACATAAGAAACAGTGTAATATTCTATCAAGTTAATACTAAACATGTTTTTTTGCCAGCTACAAAGAACTTGTCACAATTCAGTTGGGAACTTTTCACTCACCCTCTCTCTTCACCAGATATTATACTTTCAGATAATCATTTATTGTTCTCTTAATGAAAAAGTAAAAGATCAATTCCCTGAAACTTTATCCCTTGTTTTCTGTCCAGGACTGGGTTTCCAGTTCTTTCTAAAGTCTTCCTATTTTCTTTTACTCCAACTCACCCTCTGCATCTTAATAGCATTTTTACTTTGCTTTGGGTGAACATTAAAAAAAAAAAAGAGAGAGAAAAGAAACATTTATAAAGTGAGCCAGTGTGTGTGTGACATTGTTGGGTGAATTTTTATAGTCTGCTGCATGTGAAGTGTCTCTCCAGGAGGAAAGAGTTCCATCATTGCTCCTACTACATTTTGTAAGAAAAAGAGAGTGAGAGTATTTATATCCCTAACTTTTATAGTCCTGAATACAACACTACCTAATGTCATCATGCTACGGTCTTCCACAGACAAAATGGGGTAATCTCCTCACCAAACTATGCTCGTACCAAATCTATAAGTACAGTGCATGACACCGCATACTTTTCCTTGAATACAGAATGCATCAGCAAACAAAGACACACTGATAATATCTTGTAGATAATAATGTCCATTATTTTGTCTTTTATGAAAAGGCATAACTGATCATAGTCACTCCTGTGTTTTGGTAAGAATCCCCATGTGAATGTATTTGGGTAAAGTGAAACTCTGCAGTAATGAGATGAGATTCTTTCATTTATTACAAGAGACACACCACTTGAAGGAAGTAGAAGAAAAAGAAATAAAGAGAAAGGAAGAGCTTTGACCATGAGAGAAGAAAGATGTCCTCAGGGTGAATAGAAATTGAAGCAGAGAATTCAGTCTGGTTGCTACCAAAAATTAGCAACTTTAGAAATAAATAAGATAGAAAGAATGAAATAAAAGAAAGAATGAAAAGAAAAAAGATAAGTAAAAGAAACAAAAGAGATAAAAGAAAGAAAGAAAGGAAGAAAGAGAAGAAAGAAAGAAAAGAAAAAGATAAGTAAAAGAAAGAGATGAAAGAAAGAAAAAAGAGATGAAAGAAAGAAAAAAGAGATGAAAGAAATAAAAGAAAGAAAGAAAAGAAAAGTAAAAGAAAGAGATGAAAGAAAGAGATAAAAGAAAGAATGAGATCAGAAAAAGAAAGACAAAATGAGATGAAAGAAAAAAGAAAAATAAGAGAAAGAAAGAAATAAGAGAAAGGAAGAGATAAGAAAGAAAGAAAGAAAGAAAGATAGAAAAGATGAGTAACAGAGGAAGAATGAAAATTCGAAGAAGTAAAAATGCAAAATTAAAAGAAGAATAAAAAAAGAAAGGAAATTTATAAAGGGAAGAAAAGATAAATAAAAAGAGAAATTCAAATGAAGAAGATTCAAACAAGACGAGAAGAAAGAGAAAAACAGAAAGAAAGAGTAAAAGAAGTTTGTAAGGAGGAAAGAGAAGGTGTGATTAGAAAAAAGACAAGAAAGTGTTAAAGAAACAAAAGTTGAAAAGTAAGAAAGAATAAAGAATGAACTGAATAAGGAAGAAAAAAAACAAAAGGAAAAAATAAAGCTAGAAAAGAAAATATAAAAAAAGGAAACAATGAAGGAAATGAATTAAAAAGTAAGAAAAAGAATGAAGCAAATTGAAAAAGGAAAAAAAAGAAAAAATGATAGAGAAATAAAAAAAAATTAAAAAGGAAGAAAATAAGCAGGTTAAAAACTAGGAAAAAAAGAAGGAAAATTAAAAGGAATCAAAGAAGAAAGACGAATCAGAATAAAAGAAAGAGTGAGATCATACTGGATCAGCAAGATCTCTGTCCCCTTACTCCTGGCAATATTGAAAATTGTAAGGAGGCAAAAGGGTGGAGATTGGGACTGGACTGATTTTCCCATTTGTGGATAGAGCAAAGACCACATTGCCTGAGGGAGAAAGAACACATACATGTATCAGCACTTAGAGATTGAAAGACGAGGAGAAGGGTGTTGACATTTTTTGCTGTAGATATTAACTTTACTAGACACTGACTTACCCAGGACATGATGATAAATATCATGGCTAATAAAAGGCTTTTCCAGGTATCATTTGGTAACTGGAGAGTCAAGACATTTTCTTTTTCTTATATATTATTATTTTTTCATGATTTTTCATAGAGAAAATTCACAAGATTAATTAAAAATTACTGGTTTAATGTGTGATTATTATTGTGCTTAATAAAGGAAAGTAAGAAAAAAGGACTAAGTATCAATTGCAATAAAATAGAATGTATTGTTGTCAGCAAAAGGAACAAGCCAAGATGCAAGCTATAAATTGGAGACACGAAATTCAAGCAAATATAAAAATTCAGATATTGAGAAAGTATTTTAACAGAAGACAGAAAGTGTGATGTCAAAACCAGAAGGTGCTTTGGAATAGGAAATGATGCCACCCAAAAGATAAGCAAAGTATTAAAAAAAAGGAAAATATTGGTTAACTGACATAACAAAGATTATCTTCGTTACATCAATTAACTTTGCCAAGGGCACCTTCTAAAGAAGTGTTGCTCTGAAAGAATCCTAAAGGTTCTTGCTTATTCAATTCGATATACATACATAAATATATATATAGTAATATTTCATTATAAGTGTTTATAATAAAAACATATTTGACTGTAACACAAAAGCTATCATGTTTCAGTACAAGTATATTACCACCTTGTTTGCCTGAGGAGGAGCTAATAAACTAGTACTGAAGCACAACGGCTTTGGCGTTGCAGTTAAATATGTTTATAATAAAAATATTATTATAAATATTGTTCTATGAAGTATTGAGCACTCTTTAAAATGTAAATTACTACAAATGGTAGACTGTTAACCCATTTGTTTGTACTACTTCTAATATATATATATATATATATATATATATTAAATAAATGTTAAATTCTACATTTGTTGTATAGCTATTTCAGTGAGAAAATTCTCACTTCTTCAGCAACAATTAAAAACAAAATTTTTTTAATTTCAAATATGGTACAATAATTAACAAACTTGAATGAGCCCAAAAGTTATATCCATACACAGGAAGTTTATATGTTAAAAATAAAAGAAGATGGGGATAGGCAATTTAAGAAAGAAAAGAAATTTATTTTTTAAATTTGTCATCCTGATTAGACACCAAAGGGCAGAGATAGAGATTCAAGCCTTGATATTAGAAGAAGACTTTTAAATTGTGTCTGTATTAAAGAATCCAAATTTAACCATGTCACAGGAATAGAAGTGGTGGGGAGGAAAAGAAAGGGAAAGAAAGTTGGGTAGATGGCTCTGTAAATAGATAATATTACATACATTGAGCCCTTCACCTGGATCATTTTTAACATTAATATAATTAATATTAATAGGATCTGATTTTTGGGATTTTAGCCTACATGCTTTTCCTGTTTGGATTTAAAATTTATATATATATACAATATATATATATTATAAATTATATTTTAGAACATGTACATAATTTTTTTTTTTTATATCCACTACAAAGGTACATTTGTTTCGACATTGAAACTTCAATGTCTCATCAGGCGGTGTATTCAACGTGATAGGCCATAAGCTTGATAGTATTAGGGAATATGGGGATATAATTTGAGGATGCAGCACTATTGGAGAGTGTTTGTGAACTAAACCAAAGGCTGATTCACAACTTACAAGTAGAATTGAACAGACAGAGGCCAGAGATAATTGTGCTCACATGATGCCATAAGTCATCATACCTGAAGGTTTGAGCCTTGCTCAAAACAATCGATTATGCTAGATTAAGTGTTATATCCAAGGAACTGTAACTAAAGTCGTCTTTTCATAGTAGAAACCCCAGGTTAATGTGGTGGCAGATGAAGAAATACAAACCTACAACAGCAATAACTAGTCAACCTACCAAATGAATAACAATGAAATGACATCAAAAAGCCATTACTATATATATATATATATATGATCCTATGTCTATAGCATGACTTCGAGTTTCATGCCCTATGCAATCATCAGGTGCTTATTACGAACTTATTATAAGCAATTGATGATTGCATAGTACATGAAACTCCAAGTCATGCTATAGACATAAGATAATATATATATTAAATTATATTTACTTAATAGCACTGTGATATTACATTCAGCACTGTTTTATTAACACAAGAAAAATATTTATATATGTGCATGTATATGCATATCTCCCTCCCTCACTCTCTCTCTCTCTCTCTCTATATATATATATATATATATATATACATACTAGCAGTATAGCCCGGCGTTGCTCGAGTGTAATGAAAGCTTTAAAACTAATCCATGGTCCTGGTTCTCAGACACTTTGGACGTTGGCATGAAAGATGAAAAAGCAATAGTTGTTTCCAGTTAAAGCGAGACCATAGACTGAAAGAAAAATGAATGGATTTAAGTCAAATTTTGATTTTCTGGTATCAATATCAAATAAGTTTTTTTCGTCATAAACTGAATTTTGAAGGCTAAATAAGTCCTCTGAGTAAATGGTATCATGGCTGAGACTAAGAACTACAATTATACCTACTTAGAGCCAAACCTGAAGCAAAAACTAACATAAAAGTGCTGAATAAATACAGACATACAGGCAGATAAATAGACACACACACAAACATCTTGCCTTTTATATATATATATATATATATATTATCGATTTTCTGTGCTATTGTAAGAACTGTAACCTTGAAACTTCTGAATATTATTTTTTATATCTTTGTCTATGAGTGTATCAAATTTGATTAAAATCAGACCACTCCTCCTATAACCGATTTTTTTTATTATCGATTTTCGATATTTATCGGGGGTACCTCGACATAAAACCTAGCTAAGAATACTCACAGATGCTTATTGTACAACTGTGCAAATTTTCAAGAAAATCAGTTCAGCTGTTTTGGAGTCTATAGGTAACGGACACACACACACACACACACAAATACACACACACATACACAAACAAAGTTCCATTTATAAATAAGTTTAGATTTAGATATATATTTTCATCCAGTTAAAGAGGACCAAAGGTTTTACGATTTTGAGTTCCTTGGCATTTATTTCTAAATTAAAAGTACTCAAAACAATAAATATTGTACAGCATAATTTTCACAACCGACATCCAACATTGCCTGATGACAAGATTCTATCTCGAAACATAGAAATTTCTATGTCACAATGTACATTTAATTCATAATTATATAATTATATATATATATATATATATAAGTATATTACATTCCATATAGATATTTATAGAATTATCCATAAATAGATAAGTTACCAATATATAAATGTCAATTTATGCTTGAGACTTGAGGCAAGAATCAGTCAGACTTATTTCTGAATCTATTGGTAAACATTGGTAGGGTTTAGGCTTAAGTCTCTAGATAAACATTAGTTGAGCTTATATGAGTCTGGAGATAACCACTTGCCAGTTTTATATCTGAGTGGATGTGCAGGTGGTGTAACTAACAGTGGCCGGAATGAGAAAACAGGCCATGTTCAAATCCCAGTCAGGTTCATTATATTCACTTCATATTTAATGAGATGAAATTGGGAAAGGCATGAAGCTATTCACCAGCTAGGGGTGACTCAAGTAGGACTTTCTTTTAATCATTTGACTCTAAGCAAGACAATAAAGCCTCTAAGATGCAAGCATTACTGAATCTGAAAAAATATGAGAAAAAGTAAGCAGAAGATAATTATTCACATTGCATTTAAAATTTTTGAAAACTAAAGGTTCTGGAAATTTTTGAAAACTAAAGGTTCTGGAAATTTTTGAAAACCAAAGGTTCTGGAAATTTTTGAAAACCAAAGGTTCTGGAAATTTTTGAAAACTAAAGGTTCTGGAAATTTTTGAAAACCAAAAGTGCTGGAAATTTTTGAAAACCAAAGGTTCTGGAAATTTTTGAAAACTAAAGGTTCTGGAAAGTAAGAAGCTGGAAGAGACTCTTTGACTTAAGGAGTCGAGATGACATTCATGAAAGTTTGATCTGTGTTTTGAAATATGAACTGAAGTCTCTGCCATTGGTATTTCATTTACAATTCAGATTAACTCTCACATCAGACCTTAAGTGGAATAACTATATAGAATCCATAGCTAAATCTCCTGCTAATAAAGTCAGTTCTCTGTGGAGGGCCAGGAATCCTGCACATATACAAATCTACCATCTGCCTGTGCATTGAATATTGCAGTCATATCTGGTCAGGTGCTCCTGCTATCCACTGAGGTGTACTTGACAAAATCCAACGGAGAATCTGTAATGTGATCGATCTTGACTTGGCAGCTAGGATACAGTCACTTTCTCACCAATACAGTGTGGATTCTCTCTGTCTCTTCTACAAATACTTTCATGGCTTCTGCTCCGATGAACTTAGCTCACTGGTACCCCCTATATATGCATTTCCTCAATCGACAGGATTAGCAAACTAGGTCCCATCGTTTTACAGTGAAACCAATAAATTGTAAATGCAAATTCTACTCTGCAGCTTCTTTTCTCGCATTTCCCGCCTGTGGAATTCCCTTCCGCATACTTGCTTTCCCGACAACTACAATCTTCAAGAATTCATATGTAAAGTCAATAGTCACTTCCTGTCTTACTAACTTACATCCTATCTCTCATGCTTTTTTCTCCGTCCACCTCACTCATCATTATTTTCATCCTTCTCTTACCCTCTTCCTGACACGCCCTGTAACCTGTCACTCTTTCTCATAACATTCTTACTATGTAACCCCCTGCACAACAGTGGCAGTAAAATGCCTTGCTTGGGGACACACTATTATAAAAAAAAATAATAATAATAATAAAATTAACAATAATATTAACTGTTATGTACGTACAAAGTCTTCACTTTCCAGTCTCAATAGAGCCTAACAGCATTTCTGCATCCTTGTAGGCAACAACTTATTTTCCGCTATACAACTTCCTTTAAACAGATAAAGTATCACAATTATCTCACTGATCTACTTGTTTATATATCTGAGATAAGGTAGTATCTACACTATTGACATTATTCAAACTATTGTCCTCATCTTTGTTCCCATTTGTACAACATTTTGGCTGTTGTACACTCCAGCCTTCTTCAGGTGCTAGGAATTTTGGACCAAACCCTTTATTACGATCACTGGGGTATATCATTCTCATTCCTTTGTGCAAAGCCTCTTTGGTAGTTATGAGTTATCTCCCTCTAATGGAGAGAGGAAGGGGATCCCTGCCCCTATGGTATGAAGTTGAAACAATAAATATAGAATACTACTGGAAACTAAACAAACTTAAGGAATCAGCATATATTCTAGGCTACAAAAATCTCCTAAGCTGACCAAGCATATGAGATGAATACAATATGGGAACCAGTAATATGGAGTGCCAGAGAAAATCATTAGTGTCAAAAATTGCAATATGAGCTCTGGTAAAAAATATTAGAGAAAACCATTAACATCAAAATATTGCAATATGAACTCTGTTAAAAAAATGGTTACTGAACATTAGGTTTCTAAGCCAGTTGTTCTTGTCCTTAAGAACACATGGCCCAGTGGATAGAGATGTTGGTTAGTTCCAGTGACTTAACCCAAAGATTTGTGAGTTCAGTACCAGGCTACAGCAGTGGCGAACAAGTTACCAAAGAGGCTTCACACAAAGGAATGAGAATGATATACCCCAGTGATCATAATAAAGGACTTGGTTCTAAATTCCTACCGTCTGAAGAAAGCTGGAGCGTACAACAATTGAAATGTCATACAAATGGCAACAAAGATGAAGACAATAATGTAAATAGTACATCTCCCTATTCTACAGCTATTTCCATAAAAAGTGTTCAGAAAAACTAAATTTCTTAATTCCACGAGTTCATACCTTCATGGCTAAGATGCGCCATGACATATGTATTTTAGCAAAACACACTCATATTCTTCATATTCCATTTGTGAGATGTAAGGCCCACTTGAGGAGCTTCTTAAACACTGCTTTGCAGAACCAACACTCAAGAAGATGCTTCACTGATCACTACAATCTTGGGTTAACAGCTATCTTCCCAACATATCACCATAAACTATTCCTGTTACCCTATATAGGTTGTGAGAGCAGTAAAATTCTTTCCTTCCTTAATAGTATTCACTTTTCAATTTTCTCTTTCTTACTTCAAGGTCAGACCTTTTTCTATTTCTTCTGTCTCAGGCGATACTGTGTTTGCATCAGCACGGCTCATTTCTAATTGACTGGTCAGACTAATCAACAAAAGCAACTCATTATATAGTTAGGACATTCTCTTGTAAATCTCTGTTTGTCATGTCCAGTTTCACGAGAGGCAAGTCATATTTTTTCTTTGCCATCTTGGCAACATCTCACCTAAATTATGAACTGACATGTGAGACAAGTCTTTACCCACTTTGCTCTAGGAGGTCAGTCTCTTCCTTTGCTACATTCTATAACCCTCTTCCTTGTGTGGCTCTTGGCCTTGTACAGGGTTAACATCATGGGAAAAAAAAATGTATGCTAACCATGGTCTCCCATTGCTTTACTTGCTTTATATAAAAAGCCATGGATGTGGACCAAACAAGTACAGAAATTTCTATATCTCGAAATAGTTTTAACTAACGATGGAAATGTGATACAGAAATTTGGAATTTGTCATGATTATTCAGGAATTCTTTGCTGAAATACGCTATTCGGTGGATAAAATTGAGGATAGTGGGGAGGATTATAAAGTACAAGGAAAAAACTTTTTTCTGGTTTCTTTCTTCAAAAATATTTTTTGAGGGGAGGGAGGTCTAATGCATCGGAGCTGCAAAATACAGTATATAATATCAATCTGCCTATCTTACTGTAAATGCTGGAAAATTTTCTCATAAATGAAGAGAAGTTTCAAGACAGCAGTTATGTGGTTATGCAGAATTCCATGTCTGGAACACATGAAAAATGTGAAAATTTCATGAAAATGAAAACTAAAAGAACACTTACACTAAAACTCAAAGAAAGCTGAAATTTTTTGGATACCTAATGAGGAAAATGGTTTGGAGAATTTGACACTCAAAAGATAAAGTAAAAGCAAAAGAGGCAGAGAGAAACAATGATTGTTGGTTGTTTTTGCTTTTTATGGCATATCAACCTCGGCGGGTCATTTATTGCCAACTAAATTTTATTTATTTATTGCTGGTAATACCTTTTTCTTTCAAAAATTTATTGTTGTTTTTTATAAGTTTTTATATTTTTGAGTATCAACATTCATTGGGATTTGTTTTTAAGGGCAGGGTCCCCAAGTCATACCCTTGTTATTTAACCCATAACTGGAGGGAAGAGATGGGAGAAACAATGAGTTATTTGCAGAGTAAATAGCATTTAAACTGATGCCAGAACAGGAACTGGGAGGGATAGTAAGAAAACAAAGAATAGGACGTTGTGGAGAACAATGACTGCTCACATTCTGAAGGAAAACAGCACATAAAAGAAGACATCTACAATACTCAAAAATGCTGAAATGCTCCACAACATTTCTCTAGCAGATAATCAATATATCTCTACTTCCAGTGACTGACCAATCAGGTTATGGCTATTATGAAACAAGCAGACAATCATATTATCCTTGGCCATGGAATGTGATGGAGTCAACTGAATAGGAACAAAACAAAAACAAAAACAAAAATTTCATTACATTGTATTTGGAATGTTTTTTGGGTCAATGGAAATTTGAACATGAAGCCCCAGGCACAATCACAAAATATCCCCATGTTAATGGAAAAGACACAAAAAACATGTGGAAACAAACAATCCATGGAAAGTTAATATCAAGTAATTTTATCAATATCCTCTGAGAGCCATTCACACAATAGAAGTTTATGGAGAGAATTTTTATTTTATTTCATATAACATTTGCATCTTTTAAAATCATTGCTAGTTTGAATAAACAAGTTTTTTTAGGCAACCTATCAACTCTTGTTCTTAGAATTGCAATACAATTTATGAATTGAGAACTTTTTAAAATTAGACTGAACTGGTCACTTTCAGAGTAAGGTTTTTCTCATAATTGCTTTAAAGGAATTTATATATGTTGGCTATTGATTTGTTAAACAAGTATGAACATCACTGACAAGTTAATATAATAGAGCTCTGCAATCAGAATGGTCCTTCTCCTACACTAGTTACTAACATAGTCTTCTCCACTATTTAACCCATAGCTGTGGGAAGAAGAGATAGATTTATACCATTCCCAAGGGTATTTGCATGTAGTGAAGTTAACTGGAAATCTCTCTGGGTTCTCTGTTTTCTCATTTTAAGCTGCTATCATTACACCAACCATATATCCAACATTATACACTAAAACACATTTTAATAGTGAAATATATATATATTTATATATTTATCATAGGGTTTCTACAATTACATTTATTATTGTCTAAACTATTGGTTTCAGTTTCTGGAGGATTCTTATTTTCAATTAAATTCAAATTTTATTTAAAATATTATTATTATGATTTTTTATGATTTTTTTTCAGATTATCCATCCACCTATAACAATTTTAGAGTATTTTTATTCAAAATCTTGCATAATGGATTATTATTCAGAAAAAACCATACTTCTTCAGTTGCAGAATTTCTACTAATTCTATGAGCTTAAGTCACTGATGCCTCCTCAACAGGTGTTTACCCGTGCAACCAGACTGGCAACTGGGTCCCACCCATTCACAGTCAGGTTAGCCAAATGCAGACGACAATTCTACTCCTGCAGCTTCCTCTCTCGCACTTCTCGCCTGTGGAACTCACTCCCGTATTCTTGCTTTCCTGACGGCTACAACCTCCAGAAATATAAATGCAAAGTCAATACTCATCTTCTAACCACTGGACTCTAGCTCTCTCCCCACCCCTGTATAACCTTCCCTTTCTCTCCACCTATGTATCTGTCATCGCACCTGCTTTCTCAGCTTTCTATTGTTCCTTTCTAACTAGCTTGTACTCCTCACTCTTTTCTAATTAATCTTTCTATATTTATGTAATCCCCTGCACATCAGTGGCGTTTCTGCCTTGCTCGGGGTGAAATGATTAAAAAAAAAAAAATGAGATTACACGCTTAATAATAGATGGAGAATGTTTAGAGTTTAGGTTGATATCTAAAGGATATGAAGAACTATTTAATAAGCACGATCATTTTTATAATACTGCCTTAAAAATAGTGGATATAAAAGCCCAAATATTAAATATATAAAAGAGAAGATCTAACCCTGAAGAAAAAAATAGAAATAGAAAATTTATTTGGTATTTAAATTGCCTCGTCTAAGTACTGACCAGGATTGACACTGCATAACTTTGGTAATTGAATAAAAACCAGTGTTTTCTGCATGATTTTATCCTAAACCTAAAACTGTGGATAAACTGTCCAAAGTTTAAATTTTGTTCCATTTTGAGAATTTTCAGGTGTTTTCATCATTAGCATCTACATTCAGATGACATTTAGTTCCAGATAATAACTGGGATTGTTAAAATTACTCAAAAACATAAACAAATATAAATTTTGAATAGTTTATGGAGAACTTGATTTAGATATGCAACAACCTATTTGAAAATTTGTACAATACAATAAAAAATTAGACAAAGAGACCTTGTGTATTGTATCTAATACAACTTGTTTAAATGAACTGATGTTACTTAATATACACTATGTAATACACAAGGAAAATGAATAAAGATTTTTGTGAGCTTTACCAGGTGTCAAATTAGCCCATTTGATTTGAAACCAGAATTAATTCCATCAGTTTAAACCTTTATAGCTAGGACCCATCATATCACATGTACAGGATTGATTCATCCTCATATATATATATATATATATATATATATATATATATATATATATACACACACACACACCCACATATATATATATGCAATTACTGGATGTTATATATATATATATATATATATATATATATATAAATGTAATGTTGGATTAAAAATCCAGTAATTGTATATATATATATATATATATATAAATATATATATGCAATTACTAGATTTATATATATATATATATGCAAGTACTAGATTTATTTATATATATGCATATATATATATATGATTAGTTAGTTTTTGCTCATAATTAAATTAGAGCAGTATACAGTTGCATTAAAAAGTGTTCAATACAATTATATTGTAGAACTTTTGAATATTTTTAATTTAAGAATGAGTTATTTCCATGACCTAGGTTGCAACATTTTGGTATCTGCAGATGATTTATAATAACTGATTTTACCTTTGTTCAATGACTCAAACACGGATTTTTACGAATGTGTGACTGGAATTTTCAAACAACCGAAAACTTTTCAAAATTAGGGAGGAGTTATTTTGAGGATTTTAGAACACTTTCATCCATGTTTATATGATCCAAATAAGTATTTATCGGTATGATGACATTTGGACATAATTTCTGATCTTTCACTTAGTAATATTTTTTTTATTCTGGGAACAACATAATGGATAATTTTTCCTCCTCACGGAATTTGTATACTTTAACACTGTTGCATGGTTTGGATATTTTTACTGTGCTCCAAGTTATGGGGGGTCTTTTCCATATTTCAATTTTAGTTTTCACACATGGCTAGCCAGTCTGATACAATATTTGAGGTTTTTCAGGTTAAATGTAAATCTATGAGTATTCCATCTGATTTTATAACTGTCTTTGGTAGATCCTAAATATGTTTTACTTTGACCATTTATTTCATGTACCTCTGCTTTGTAAATAACCCCTTCTGTATTGCAAATTCCATTAAATGAGCATTTATTTTTGTCCCTACAGTGACATTCCTGTTATTTTGTATGTTGTTATTTAATTTCTGGCATTTTATTTTTTATGTAATTTTGTAAATTTCTAAATTACTAGTCCAGCTATAACTTAATTTGATTGAATTCTTATTGAAAATTTTGTTTAATTCTGAGTTTTTTTAAAAGTGTTTATTGATTAATTTAAAAAATATTTGTCTTATCTTGGTTTTTACTTCTAAGTGATGGGTTGAACCAAATAATATTTCGATTTCTGTTATTGTTTTTCATTTGTTTGTTTGGCTGGGGTTTGTATTCGGAAATGTTCTTATGGCCAGATTTTTTAAAGGTATCTTCATAGTATTATAAAATCTAAATATGAATAAAAGTGTTCTTAGATCTTTAAATAACTCCTCCTAATTTTGAAAACATTTTGGTGGTTTGAAAATTCCAGTCATGCCATCGTAAAAAATCCCTTTTCATGCTTTTGAAAAAAGGTAAAATCAGTTATTGCCTGAAGATACTGAAAATTTGAAATCTAAGTTGTGAAAATAACTCATTTCTAAATGAAAAAAAAATATTATGGAATTTAATAGAAATCCACGAAACTGACATTAGCCAACATATTTGAATTTTTATTTGTTTGACATTATTATTCTTTTAATGGACACTCATATTTGAGTGGAAAGTCTGTTTATTTTATAAATATATACATATATATATACATAGTTAAACAGTACATTATAATTTTCACTTGCCTTAATTGTTTGGAAAATACCTATTGTTTGGCAAACAATTTTTCAGACAATCAAGGCCAGAGAAAATTATAATGTATTGTTTAGCTATATATATATATATATATATAAATCTAAACTTATTTATAAATGTAACTGTGAGTGTGTGTGTGTGTGTGTCCATTACCTATCGATTCCGAAAATGGCTGAACCGATTTTCTTGAAAATTTACACAGTTGTACTATTAGCATCTGCGAATGTTCTTAGCTAGGTTTTGTGTTGAGGTAACCCCGATAAATATTGAAAATCGATAGTCATAAAAATCGGGTTATAGGAGTGGTCCAATTTTAATCAAATTTGATACACTCATAGACAAAGACATAAGAAATGATATTCAGAAGTTTCAAGGTTGCAGTTCTTACAATAGTGCAGAAAATTAATAATATATATATATAGATATAAAAAGCAAGATGTTTGTGTGTGTCTCTGTTTATCTGCTCATATGTCTGTATGTTTTTTAGCACTTTTATTTTTGTTTTTGCTTTGGGTTTGGCTCTAAGTAGGTATAATTTTAGTTCTTAGTCTCAGCCATGATACCATTTACTCAGAAGACTTATTTAGCCCTCAAAATTCAGTTTACGACAAATAAAAATTGTCTCAGTAATGCGATGATAAACTGTAGGAAAGCTCAGATGACTTGGCTGCCTTCAGTCTAGAAACACAATCTGATACAGCCATATGTAATAATCATATCTGCCTGCTCATATGAATATACTGTCATTGTTAAATGGAACACTTCTCAGTTAACTCACTACTGCACAAGTTAAATGTTAAAAACAGACTAGACACAAATGTATGTACACAACAAATGTAACCTAGTCTAGATGGCAACATAGTACCTCTGCCATAAACTTTCTTTAAACTTAAGAAATGAAGAATTTGCACACATGTTTATATGGACTTTTGTACTTGTTTTGGTGCCCCACTTTAAAACATACCATCAGCAAAAGTTCTGTGGTGGATGATGAGATGTTGAAAGACCCTGCACATGTTGCAAATGATATGGATATAGGAGATGCTCTTGAAGTACACTCCATGTTGTACTATGAGATGTATGACATGCTTGGGCTGCTTGGTATATGCTGATACCTGGATTGTCTCTGACAGTCTGCAGAAGGTTGATTTTTTTTTTTTGTGGTTAGGTGTATGATCGGATCTCAGTCTTCCTTGATTCATAATTTGTGGTGCCATAGATTTTGTCTCAGCAAGATGATGATAAACAGCAGCAAAGTTTGGATGACCAGGTTGTCTGGAAACGTAATCTGATACAAACATACAGCCTTGACTCCATTACCCTTCATGCAGCTGTACGTAAGAAATCATATGTGCCTGCTTACAATATAATGTATGACATGTTAGGGCCACTAGATGGGTGCTGATAACTGGATAATCTCCAACAGCCTGTATATTATGTTCTTCATAGTCATGGTGTACAAGCAGATCTTAGTCTTCTTCAATCCATAGTTTATATTGCAGCAAATCAGTAGCAAAGGTTAAATGACTCAGCTACCTTCGTTCTTGAAATGCAATCTGATACAGCGATGCAGCCTTGTGCATTCGTGCAGCTATTTATGAAACAAGACCATAAGAGCATTTGTGTGATAGTGAATTTCAAACTTACTTGGCGTCCAATGCTTATAATTTTATAACCAGTGCCAGCTTCAGGGCTTATGCCTTACTACCTGAATTAATATGAAATTCCCATTTTACTATTTTTCCCTTTTCTTCTAATATGGGAACTCTTCAGCAAGCCTGTGTACCACACCCAGTTGTGCTGAGGTAAGGAGTAATTATTGCTGGTACTTCTCATATCATACTTATCTAAGTTTACTATTAACTAAATAGCTTTTATTTGTGTTTTCTTTACATTGAATATCTATACAAGTCTTTACTTAGTCTAAAAGAAAACTGAATATTTGAAGTGCCCAATGAGGATTGAAGTCACAACAGTAATATCCTATAACAAACATTGCTGTGAAGTATTCAGCAAATCAGCAAAAGCAACAGAAAACTTGTTATATACTCTGCTAGAAAACACTGATCATCCTGACAGACAACAAGGTGATGCTTGTGTGAAGTAGACGGGTAGCTGGAGAGTGATTGTGCACATATGAGGGAGCTGTCAGAAAATTCTTAGCCAGTCTCTGCTTCTTCAGCCAATTGGAATCTCTTTTCTCTCCCTCCGTCTTCGGTTCTTCAGTCAGAAATCCCGAATTTATATAACCCCAAAATCCTACGCATTTTTGCTTTTTTGGGTTATCGCTTAATTGACATCATCTGCGGTCAGATACATCAGTCAATCATCTTCACCAGCTATCATCTTTCAAGCCAATTGTGTTTCTGCCTTTGAGGTTACATCCTGCCACCACCATTCATTGCTGGATATTTTTATCAATCATATCTTTGTTGGCTATCACCAGTGTTTCTGCCTTTGATGTTACACCTCACTACCATCATCCATGGCTGGGTATTTTTGTCAATCATATTTTTGCCAGTCAAGGTAATATATTACAAAATGCTCTTTAATAAGTGGATAAAAAAAGAAAAAGAAAGAAACACTATAATCTTATATACATAAATGTACATTTGAAAATGATAGTTCAAGGAATTTTTTTCGCCTCAAGTAAGGCAATAAAGCCACTAAGATGCAGGGGGGTTAACAAATGTGAAATAATGTGAGAAAAACAAAAACATTATTAAGAAAAGAGAACAATGAAAGAATAAAAATTAAGAAGATAATGATAAAACTGCATTTACATTTTTGAATATCAAAATTAATTTTGAAAGAAAGAAAAAAGCCAAAAGAGAGATTCACAAGCATGAAGTTTTGGAGAAGAAATTAACATAGAACTGACGGCTGCATCTAGCAGTTTTAACTGTAAAATGATGCAAATACTTACATATAATCTAATCATACATAAATCATCAAAAATAAAACAGCACATCAGGGCTTACATTTAAAATCAAACTTCACATACCCAGCTAAAATAAATTCGGTCATTTCTAAGATTTTTATAAATACAAGCTGATCATCGTTTAATACTCTTGATGCCAACACTGTGTACAATACTGTATATCACAGAATGGTTATTTCAAATATAGTACAACGTTATGCAAGTTGAAGGGTTCAGAATAGTGTATTGGTCGAAATCAGTTTATGCCTTACGGTATTTGGGAAAAGTGGCTGCAGGGTCGCCATATGCCATTGTCCATCCAGGAGGTCGGCGACCTGTCAGAACAGATGCGTGTCTTCTAATGGAAAACAAAAATGTCTTCCAGATGTGATGCCAAGTGTCATTTACTGATGTGTTTCCCCAGTACAACTGCATTTCCATTAATGATAAGGAAGTGGTCAGCAATGTGCTTTGGATGGTGACAATTTTCTTCTCTACTGTTCTCTTTTTTATTTCTGTCTTTTTTCATTTCTTTCTTTTTTCTTTCTTTTTTAGCTTTTCTTATATAATTCTTTTCCTTTCCAATCAGACTATATATTATTTTTCTGGATATCTGTTTATAGTGGCTGATACAGCCTCAAGTCAAACTATTTGCTTCTGTTATTAGTGTGTGTGCATATATATATATATACATATATATATATATATATATATTCAGAAATTATAACATGGATATGTTATATCACTACAAAAGAAGCTATTTTGTTTCGACACTTTTTGTGTCTTGTCAAGTGATGTGGTTTATTTCAAATTCTGAAATAAACCACATCACTTGACAAGACACAAAAAGTGTCAAAACAAAATAGCTACTTTTGTAGTGATATTATAACATATCCGTGTTATAATTTCTGAATAAATATTATTAGCTCTACTTTGTATTGAGCACATTTTTAAGAATTGTGTTTTTTTGGATAAGGAATATTATTCCATCCATACGTACCCTATACTCGTACATATATATATATATATATATATATATATATATATATATATATATATATATATATATGCATTCATGTATGTTATTTAAAGAAGACGAGAGGAAAACTATATTTTACTTGCCTACACATTTTGTCCTTGATGTACTTTACCAAGGCAAAAAGACAAAATGAATTTTATCTTTCCATAACATATCTGTAAACAATGCTCGCAAATTATTCATAAGATTAACAGAAATTTTTCAGTTTTTAAAAACGTCATAGATCAAAATTGAAGAGAATTCTTTCATGCGCAGTGTAATATCATGCGATGATAAAATGATCAGAATTTAACCGTTTTCTTTGGACTGTTCTATAAGAAAAGGTGAGATTGGGAAAAAACTGGGGCGTAAATTGATATTTTGGTAGTATTGGATGGTGGTTCTCTTGAGAATTTTCCTTCTGAATGAATTGTTTTCTCTTTTTATTAGTGTGACATTTTTTAAGTCAAAATTTGTGGTTGAATTTATTTCTGTGAATTACTCATGCATTTGTTAAATTATTATTTGTGATGTCTCTTCTGTGTTCACATATATGTTTTTTAGGCTTCTACTTGTTTCTCTGATGTACATTGAGGAACTATTTCGACAATTTATTTAGTATATATCTGCTTGTTCATTTTTATGGTTTTGGGTTTTGTTTCTTTTTTTAGTTTTGACCATGTCCATGATAATTTTTGAGGCAGTTGTTACAACTTGTGTGTTTTTTAGATGGGATAAGTTGCTTTGGATAACAGGTATATACAAAATAAATTCTCAAGTATTTTCAGTGCTTTAGCCATTCTCAATGATGTTGTATTCAGTCTATTTATTTTTTGTGTGTTGTACTATATAATAGTTTTCCTGTGTAAAGATTCTTGTGGAAGAGTGACCATTCTGAGTAGTTACTTATTATGCATGACTGGGTTGATGTGGTGGTCACTTCTTTGTTAAAAAACACTTAACACACCATCTCTGCTACTGAACTTTAAACTTCTGGGTTTAAATTATTCTTGAATAAAACATACAACACAACTAATAAAAATATAACACCACAAAACAAATATTTTATAGCATTCAGATGCACAATAATTATAACCAGGATGAATTTGCCATAAGAAAAATTAGTAAACACCA
>JBBBDQ010000767.1:277500-395000 GCA_037127315.1 Ascarosepion bandense
AGAGCACAAGGCCTGGCTGAACAGCTCTTTCATTCTCATGAAAATGCAAAAAATTGCTTGTTTATTAAATAAGATTTATGTTTCCCTTTGCAAGAAAATAATAAGTTTTTTATTGTGTGAAAACTGAGAGACAAAATAAATTCTGTTAAAAAAATGGCATGTCTACTCAAATATGGGTATCCATTAAAAATAACATTTAAAGAAATCTTTTTTCTTTGTATTTTTTTGTTATGAAATATATTTAGAAAATTTGGGTGTGTATGCACATGATGCAGATGTGCATTGTGGTGCAGTGGATATCAGCTTGGAACAAGAAATTGGGGAAGCTGAGTTCGAATTCCAGTTGAATTCCTTGCATTCACTTATGCGCAAATACCATGGGAAAGGTATTAATCCATATGTTCCCTCCAGTTATGGGTTAAATAACAGGGCAGATGGGGTTCTATAGTCTTGGCTGGCAACCAGTCTATCACAGAAAGTAATGGCAACCTACTGTGGGATAATCTTCTGCCCAGTCAGTCATGTCTCTTTTGAGACATGATCACCCAAGCATGTATCACATATGGCACTTAACTGACTGATGCACATGCTGGACAAAGGAATCAGCACTGCATGTCTACTGTTAATCTCATAAATCAAGTAATCTTCAGATTATGTCAATTTATTAAGTGGGGATAAAACTTACTACTCAGTCATAATGGATCTGGCAAGGCGTTTAGATTGCATTTCTATTCAAAAAAATTTATTTTTTATTAATGTGTCACTCCAAGCAAGGCATTTTACTGACACTGTTGAGCAGCAGGTTACATAGGAGGTAAGTTATGAGAAAGAGTGACAGGTTACAGGGGGTGTCAGTAAGAGGGTAGAAGAAGGATGAGAATACTGATGAGAGTGGAGTGGACGAAAAAAGGAGCATGAGAGAGAGTGACAGAGAATGCAAGTTAGTGAGATAGGAGATGACGATTGACTTTACATTTGAATTTTTTTTTTTAATCATATCACCCTGAGCAAGGCGGTAATACCACTGATGTGCAGGGGGCTATATAAAAGTGAAAAGATTGGAAAAGAGAAAGCCGGAAACCACATCCTAAACAGGGAACAAGGGATGAGCCTCTTCACCTGTTCAATAGACGTGGGTGGAGTATGAACTGGGCAATAGTTTAGTCTTACCAAAAGAATTGCATCAATTTGATTTTATTTCGCAATACACCTCAACAATTAATCCTTGAAGATTGTAGCTGTCGGGAAAGTAAGTAAACGGAAGGGAATTTCACAGGTGAGAAGTGCAAGAAAAGAAGTTGAGGGAGAAGAATTTGCATTTACATTTTATTGGTTTCACAGTAATTCCTTGTTTTGTATTTTTTAATTTACTTTTCTTTGGTTCTGTGCTTTGGTACGTAAAATAAAATAGTATTTGTAGGATTGTATTTAGTCTTTTTGGTCATGATGTAGTTGTAGGTAGAATAGTAAGAATTATAGTGTTTTTTTGTTGAAACATATATATATATATAAGATCAATATCTGAAGTCACAAGTTTATTCCCCTGAAAAGAGTCAACTTTAGACTCAAAACATGTGTAGGAACACAAATACCATGATGGACACTTAATATATCATACAAAAATCAAGTAATATTTCTACACTTTAAACAAAATGATCACAGCTTCTTGCACTTTTTCTTATTAACCCTACTGAGAAACACACACACACACACATATATATATATATATATATATATATAAACTAATCTCGATATCTGAAGTCATAAGTTTATTCCCCTGAAGAGAGTCAACTTCAGACTCAAAACATATGTAGTGACACAAATGTCATAATGGACACTTAATATATCATACAAAAAGCAAATAATATTAATATTAATAGCAACAATAAATCTACACTTTAAATAAAATGATCAAATCTTCTCACATTTTTTCTTATATATATATATATTCTTCATTTGTAAAAAAGTTCTCATTTACAAATGAAGAATATTCAAAATTTCTACAATATACTTGTATTAAATACATTTTAATACAAATGTGCACTGGTCTAATATTATTATGACCAAAAACTAAGTAATTAAACAATATATATATATATATATATATATATATATATATATATATATATATAAACATATGGTAATTATTATTTTTGTAATAATAATAGTATACTGCGACTCAGTAGCTATAAAGTTTTGGTGTTAAAACACCATCATCAGGTTGTAAAAAACTAGTTTTTACTAGTTTTTTACTGCTTGATGATGGTGCTTTAATACCAAAATTTTATAGCTTACTTTATCATTAACAGCAAAACTTTATAGCCATTGAGTTGCAGTATGCTACAATAATAATAGTAATGACCATATAACTATGCTCTACTTTTGTATTGAGCACTTTTTAAAAATAAATATCTAACTGTGGAATGTACTTCCTTTAGTAACCATTATTATTATTATATAAAAACGTGTGTGTGTGTTTCTTTTTGTAGATACAAGGTTTTAGATCACGTGATGTTTTCTCTATGTAGATTTATGAACACAAAATGACTTATGTTTAGACAAATGTTCTCTCTTGTTTCATATATGTATTTATATATATATATATCCGAGTGGGTACAGAACGAAGAATTCTTTCAATGTCCAAAACATTAATTTAAAACAGTGCTCGATATATAATGTACTATATAGAGCTGTGAATATTTATTATGAATTATGCTTTAGAACATGTACATAATTTTTCTATATATAATCGCTATGAAGGCACGTTCGTTTCAGCATTTCACCTGAAGAAGCATTGGTGCCCCAATGCTGAAACAAACGTGCCTTCGTAGCGATTATATATAGAGAAATTATGTACATGTTCTAAAGCATAATTTATAATAAATATATATATAGTCATCCGCAGACAGATATGTTTCACTGCATAACAGCTCATCAGTATGATTAGACATCCATTTGCTTCTAGCCAGGATTGAAACCCGTCCGAATTGACATCAGTTGGCAATTCTACCTGAAATATGAGTACTCAATAGAGGAAGCCGTACTTTAGCATGTTACATTTTTTTTTTTTAATCGTATCACCCCGAGCAAGGCAGTAATGCCACTGATGTGCAGGGGGGCTACGTAATAGTGAAAAGATTGGAAAAGAGAAAGCCGGAAACCACATCCTAAACAGGAAACAAGGGATGAGCCTCTTAACCTGTTCAATAGATGTGGGTGGAGCGTTACGATGTAATATACAATGTAAACACACACCAGTAGCTGAGAGTGTTCAAATTCATTGCTCGCTCTCTCTCTCTCTCTCTCTCTCTTTCTCTCTCTCTCTCTATATATATATATACACACACAGAGAAAGTGAAAGAGAGAGAGAGAGATGATGATAAAAAATAGTCTATGAAAAACCTGTCTGTGTACTTCAACAAATAAATGTGAAAAATAGAAAAAACTGACATTTTGCAGATATCAAAAAATATTTCTAAGGTGTAAAAATATTTCTGAAACTGTTCAGCAATGGCATAGGTGTTAAGTAATATTTCCTTTGACAAAGACGTAATTACAAATGTGTTCGAAATGAGTTCATTGGGGACTGGGTGGAAACAGAGTTTGAGAAAACAGGAGCAAGCTGGTAGGAGAGCCGAGGATAATATCAAATAAATTAACTGTAAAATATGTTGAAACCATTACTTTGTTAAAATGATAAAAAAGAAATTAAAAGAAATAAAAAGAAAATTAAGGAAATAAAATTTAAAAAAAATGTAATGGGAAAAAAGAAGAAAGTTGATGGAAACAATTCATTAAATGGGAACTTGTCATTTGCAAATAAATTGATGTTTCTCGCCAGAGAATGCAGGTAAGGAGTAAAGAAAATTGAATTATTTCAAAACATTTTTCTGCCGTTCATTCACAATGGGTTTTGTTTATCCTTTACCATTTTTTTTTTTTGCGGGTTGGGGGAGTGGTTTACATGCATGTATTTTTACATGAGTGCATTTGCGTGTAAATGTTACAGAGTGTTTCTGTGGTAATATTTATGCGTGTATATGGGTTTCATTGGTTATATTCAAAAGCAAACTGCAAAATCAATTTTGACTGTGAAGCTGTTTTTACCAAGCAGTTGATAAAAAATGAGATGAGACAAATATGAACAACCAATGAATAGTGAAATTTTGAATATCAAATTACCACCAAACTGAATAAATTGACAAATTTGTTCTATTGTTTGTGTTTGTTTTGAAAATCATCAGAATTTTGTATTACAGCATTTTAGAATAGGAAGGTGGGGGCAACAAAAAAAGTAATACATTGCAGAACGATGAGTGGAGCAAGAAAACATGGCTGATCATGTCTCTATAAAGACAGCTTAAAGAAACATAAAAACTCATGTCTTATGTTAAAAATTCACACAAATTTTATATCTAAACTTATTTATAAATGGAACTTTGTCTGTGTGTCTGTGTGTGTCCATTACCGAAAGACTCCGAAACAGCTGAGTCGATTTTCTTGAAAATTTATACAGTTGTAATATAAGCATCTGCAAGTGTTCTTAGCTAGGTTTTGTATCAAGGTACCCCCAATAAATATCGAAAATCGATAATCAAAAACATCGGGTTATAGAAGGTGTCATCTGATTTTAATCAAATTTGATACACTCATAGACAAAGACATAAGAAATGATATTCAGAAGTTTCAAGGTTGCATTTCTTACAATAGTGCAGAAAATTGATAACATTTATTCTCACCCCAAGCAAGACACAACTGCCACTTTTACAGTTAAATCTACCTAATGCAGGTGACAATTCTACTTCAGCAGTTTCTTTTCTCATGCTTCCTGCCTGTAGAACTCCTTTCCATATGCTACAACCTCCAAGAATTTAAGTGCAATGCCAATTCTCATCTCTTATCTCTTATCTCCAGCCCTTTCCACATCACCCCATGTATCTTTTTTTTTTCTTTTCTCTCTTCGTAACTGTCTTCACTCATGTGTTCACATCCTTCTCTTGCCCTTTCTATTTCACCCACTGTAACTGGTTCATCTTTGTCTTCACTCTCCCTCATGTTTAAAATTTTAACTCTCTTATGTAGCCCCCTGTACATCAGTGGCAGTACCGCCTTGCTTGGGATGAAATGATTAAAAAAAATAAAAAATAAAAATTCTATTTACATTGTAAAACCTGAAATGGTGTTAATAAAGGCAATTGTAGCAGCTGGAATAAATCCTGAAGTGTTTAGGGAAAAGATTTAAAGAATTGAATAGCCAAAGAAAAAGTGAAAGTAGAAAGGATAAATTAACTCTATACTTGAACAGGAGGTTAGGATTGCAGTGATCGAGAAAACATCCTCCTGGTCAGCCATATCAAACTGAGGATTCTCTGAGGGCTACAAGGTCACATATATGTTGTCATGATGGCCATACACAACAACCAATTGTGCACATCACAACAAATTGGAGTCATTTAATAAAATTTATTACAGAATATTTTTGTTACTTAAATTTACAAATACACAATGTGCATGCAAATATTTTAACAGGATCGATGTATACAAAGTAATCAAATAGTTTGATAAAAAAAATTTAAACAACATATACTTGCAGTTTGAAACAAATACATTGTATAAAAATTCCAACAGTTTAAAACTCAATATTTATTTGCCACTATTCAGTCATTTTTAGTTTTTTGCTTCTGAGGCTTGACACCTCATTTTGCTGACAATTTTTGGTATGTCTGCCTGAATATCTGTGCAGTTCCAACTTGAATCAGAAATGACAAATGTTGAAAAGTTAGTCTTGTTCTAGGAGAAGTTTTGTTGATTTCAAGAAGGAAAATAACCGTTCACATAAATCAATAAAACCAAACATCGTCATAATCTTTGTGGTAAAGTTTCTGAAGTTTTTTTAAATTTTCAAGAAGGCATGTAAAGAACCCAAGTATACTGACTTCAAGATACTTTACTCTATGTGTAGGATACAACTGCATTTCTAATAGTTCCACCTGCAGGCCTTCTTCTACCTTGGTAACCTCAAAGATGAATGATGCTGAAAATAATGCAAACTGATGCTCAAAAACGAAAAAAAAAATCACTAAATCTTTTCTGAAATTCTTTTGAAAAAAATTCCAGGTGATTGTCATACTTGTAAGTATTTTTCAGCTCTTCGCACATAGGAAAACAAACTAAGTTTTCATAACAGCAGGCTTAGTTTTGTAATGAAGCACTTGATGTCATCATACAACTAAGTAATAAGTTTGTTTTTACCTTGTACTTTCAAATTAAGATCAGTTACCTGTGCAGTAATCGCAAGCAAAAGCCAGATCTTGAAGCCAACTTTCATCTTTTATTTCTCCTGTGTTTTGATCTTTTACCACCAAAAACATAATTATTTCTTGTCTTAACAAATAGAATATCTTCAGCATTTTGTTACATGACAACAAGTGGCCTTCTGTATAAAATTCAACACTGGTGAACTGATGTTTTATATCTTTCAACAACTGACTAAAATGAGTGGTTAAGAGCATTCCCTCTGATATAGTTCATTGTCTTTGTGACCAAACTAAGCACATGATCCAATTTTAAAATCTTTGAACTCAAATTAAGATCAGTTAATTGTGCAGTGATATCCAAAATAATAGCCAGGGCTTGGAATCAACTTTCACTTCATCAGTGTTTTGATCTTTCATCTCCAAAAACAATTATTTCTTGTTTCAACAAATGGAATCTTTTCAGCACTTTGTGACATGACAACCAGTGAACTTCTGTGTAGAATGGAACATTGTGAATTGATTATCCATATATTCCTTCAACTGATGGTGTTTGAGAGCACAGCTTCTGATATAGTTCACTGTTTTTGTGACTAAACTAAGCACATGATCTAATTTTGAAATCTTCGGACACAAATTTTGCTAATGAATAATACAGTGAAATGTGCAAATGATCAATCTGGATGCAAGTTTTTTTTAATTTTCTTCACAGCTTGGCAGAAACATCATTATATTTGCAGCACTGTCAGTAGATAAGTATGTAAGTTTACTCAAATCAAAACTATACTCATACAGAACATGCTCAACTCTCTCAAAGATGTTCTGGCTTCTTGTAGTCTTATGCATGGGGACCAGTTCAATCAGTTCTTCATATTAAATTCACTGTCACAGGTTCTGATGAAGATTGCAAACTGCTCTATTCCAGCGATGTCAACAGTTTCATCAATAGCAAGAGAATAATGCTTCCTCTACTGTTTCAAATCACCTGACATTTCATCAATCCATTCATCAACTGCATTTCTGATTAATGAAATGCCGTTGGATAAGGGCATTTTCTCTGTACATGCAATTTCAACTGTTTTTACAAAGCATTGCTTTACAAAATCTTCACTTTAAGATTTTCTACCCATGGTTATCATTTAGTTGAGTTCACAGCTTGCAGCAATGGAAGCAACATTCTATTTCTGAATTTGTATAATAAAGGTCTGTTGCTGTGTCAAATTAAACTTAAATTTGTTAAGTTTTGAAACACACACTGTGCCTTTGTATGTATTGTAAGACAAGTGGTTTGTCCTCTAATATCTTCAGGTTGTGCTCTTTTGGCATAGTGAACGAGTTTTTCAAATTAAAAATTATCTTTTCATTCACTATTGTATAAAGACACTCATCCTTCTTTATTTAATTTTCTTTTTCTCTTAGCTGAAGGAGCACTCGCCATTTTAGAGTTGAAGTAGCATGCAAAAAAATAATTTTCAAAATTGATGATAAAAAATTACTGGTACATTTAAACTACAGCTAACATTAAAAAGAGATAAAGTAATTTTAATAACACTTCTAAAACATTTTTCATCTGAATGAAGAATAAATTTAAAGAATGTAGTTTGTCTGAGTACTCTCCATAGCTCTAGTGATAAAGCAGTGAGTGACTTGTTACATCTCATCTATGTGCTGCAGGGTTAAAAATAATTATTATCCACAAAGACATGAAGATGCTTTTGGACTCTAAGGAGACTGGAAATTGAATACTAAGCAGCTCCTGTACAACTATGACAGCAGTACTGTAAAGTACTATGTTTTGTGTCAAGGTACCCCCGATAAATATTGAAAACCAATAATCAAAAAAATCGGGTTATAGAAGGAATGGTCTGATTTTAATCATATTTGATACACTCATAGACAAAGACATAAGAAATGATATTCAGAGGTTTCAAGGTTGCAGTTCTTAAAATAGTGCAGAAAATAGATAATATATATATATATATATATATATATATATATATTTAAATCAATACCAGGAAATTAAAATTTGACTTACATCCATTCATTTTTCTTTCAGTCTACGGTTTTGCTTTAACTGGAAACTTTTTAGTCTTTCGTGCCAACATCCAAAGAGTCTGAGCTCCAGAACCATGGATTAGTTTTAAAGCTTTCATTACACCCGAGCAACGCCGGGCTATACTGCTAGTTTCTACATAAACATGTTATTATAAATGTTTCTTATAAAAGCAAATATTACAAGCTGAAATTCACAGCGTATACCCAGAGAAATTTTATCAGGGGCTTCCAAAGTGTTTGTCATTTCCTACCTGTGCTTTTATGAATGACTGGAGAATGATGGTCTGAGTAGTTTTCATTTTTTATTTATTTTTATAATCATTTCACCCCAAGTAAGGCAGAACTGCCACTGATGCATAGGGTTTATATAAGAGGTGAGTGATGAGAAAGAGGAACAAGTTACAGAAGTATCAGAATGAGTAAGAAAAGGATGAGAATACAGGTGTGAAGAGAGCTGCATGAGAGTAGAGTGGAAAAGAAGAATACGATACAAGTGTTGTCAGGGAAAGGATGTGAGTCAAGGAGATAAGATATGACAATTGACTTTGCATTTAAATTCTTGGAGATTGTCACCGTCAGGGAAGCAAGTATAAAAAAGGGAATTCCACAGGTGGGAAGTGCGAGCAAAGAAGCTGTTGGAGTAGAAATTGTGGTTATATTTAATTGGTTTCACTGTAAAAGAGTGGGACCTAGTTGCTAGTCTAGTAGCTCAAGTAAATTTATGCAGAGAAGGCACCAGGGAGCTAAGCTCATCGAAGCAGAAGCCATGAAAGTATTTGTAGAAGAGACAGAGGGAAGCCATATTACGCCAATGAGAAATTGACTGGAGTTGAGCTACCAGGTTGGGATCAATTATGTTGCAGATTCTTTGTTGGATTTTGTCAAGAAGCCCAAGATGAATAGCAGGAGCACCCAACCAGATGTGACAGCAGGATTCAATGCATGGGTAGATGGTAGATTTATATATGTGCAAGATAGATTTAGATGAGAAAAACTTCCTGGCCCTGCAAAGGGAACCTTAGTTGTGATGAAAAGTAATTGAAATTAATATGAAATAAATTCTCTTTGGCAAACATGGGCAAATATGCTTGCAATAAGATGGAGTGCCAAAAGGATGTTTTTTTCCCCATGACACCATTTTATTAACTACCTTTATTCTTCAGCAATGTTTGTTTTAAAAAGTGATGATTAGTAAGTGTAATAAAACCTAAACATATGAAAGTGAATTTATACATTTTCTTTGTTCTCGAGAAATGGCAACAAAGATAATTAAACACTATTTATCTATTACATTGTTTGTTAACACTTTTTTTTTATTATACTGGAATGGTTTGAAAAATATTGGCTCATTTCCAACTGATTCAAATTTCATAAAATGGTCAATAACAAGGATTTCCTTGTAGTTGGTTCACAAATTTTAATAATTTAGTCAGTCAGTCATTTAAGTGCCATACGTGATACACGCTTGGGCGATCATGTCTCAAAAGAGACATGACTGACTGGGCAGAAGATTATCCCACAGTAGGTTGCCATTGCTTTCTGCGGAAGACTGGTTGCCGACCAAGGCTATAGAACTCAATCTGTCTTGTTATTTAGCCCATAACTGGAGGGAAGAGATGGATTAATACCTTTCCCAAGGGTATCTGCATGTAAGTGAATGCAAGGAATACGATTGGAATTCAAGCTCGGCTTCCCGATTTCTCGTTCCGAGCCGATATCCATGACGTACATACGCAATAATTTAGTCACTCTTGATAAATTTTTGATTAAAAAATTCTTTTTGCATTCATTTCTTTATAAATTGGTAAATGATAAATATTGCATTGCATTCATTAGATCTAATTGTATTAGTATTTGTAATTATAAAATTATTATTGTAATAATGTACTAAATAAACAGTTTTTAATATTTTTGTTGCATATTCTCAAGAACCAAAATAAAAAAAAATTAATTTCATCATGTTTAGGTGAGTAGGATAGAAATGTAATTTTAAAAAAATATTATTTCACCCCAAATAAGGTATTAATGTCTCTAAGATGCACGGGTTACTGGGAGTGGGAGAGAATGAGAAAACTTTACTGAAGAGAAAGAACAATAAAAGAACTAGTTTCAGGAAGACAGAAGATGGCAACATTGCATTTAAACTTTTGAAGAGTGTAGGTGACAGGACATAAGAAATCAGAAGGGAGTTACAGAGGGAAAAGTGCAAAAAACAAAACAAACTATTTGAATAGATCTTATGGTGGTTATATTTAACTAATTCAACAGTAAAATTACAAGACCTAATTACCAATCTAGTAGCATGCTTAAATTTATGTGGTCATGTTAGCAAGGAGGAGAGCTCATTTAAACACCTGCAATGAAAATATTTATAGAAAAGACAGAATATTTATAGTAGGACCGTGTCATGGAAATGGGAATGTAACCAAAGTTGAGGTACCAGGTTAGGATCGATTACATTACAGATCCTTTTTGTCAAGGATCTTGAGATATACAGCTGAAGCAGCTGAACAAATATGGCAGCAATGTTTCATGCAAGGATGAATAATAGATTTATAAATATACAAGATAGATTCTGATGTGAAAACATGTCTGGCAAAATACAGTGACCTAACCTTTTAAGTGGCATACTTAACAATTAATTCAATATAATAACTCCATTTCTCATTGATAGAAAACCACGAAGATTCAATGAAATGTCAGCCATTCTGATGGAAGGCAAAAATGGTTTTCTATGATGCATGCATAGAAACGAATACAAATGCCAAGTGGGCTACTTTTGGTAAGCAAGAGCAGGATAATTTGAAGGAATTTTGGTATAGCAGTTTAATCTGGAGGAATTGAAATTTATAAGCCATTTCTTGCATCAATAAACAACTGATTGTAAGTCATTTTTTTAGTATTATTTCAAGACCTTATTTCAAACTTTGTGTATATGTGTTTGTAGTTGTCTCCATTAAATGACACAAGCACATATAAGTTACTAATGCATGATATGTGCATATTCATCACATCAGTCAGTTAAGTGCCATACGTGATACATGCTTTGGCCAATCATGTCTCTTTCGAGACATGACTGACTGGGCAGAAGATTATCTCGTAGTAGGCTGCCATTACTTTCTACAGTAGACTGGTTGCCAGCCAAGGCTATAGAACCCAATCTGTCCTATTATTTAACCCATAACTGGAGGGAAGAGATGGATTAATACCTTTCCCAAGGGTATTTGTGTGTAAGTGAATGCAAGGAATTCAACTAGAATTCGAACTTGGCACCTCAATTTCTCATTCGAAGTTGATATCCACTGTACCACAACATACAACACATACATGAATGAAAAATCACACATATTGTCTGATGGAGAGAAAATCAAATTTTTTTTTATGATATAGAATCAAGGTTTATGAGTAATAAGCTCTTTTTATAGAAAATTAAAAAAGTTTTTTTTTCTAATAAGTGTAGCAAAACTTGAAAAAAATGTTTAGTTGTGATCAAGCTTGTCTCACAATCAATTAGTCCAATAATGCTTTCCAGAAGCTAAACAAAGTATTAAGAAATAAAAAAAATTCATTAAAATAAAACAACAAATAAATGAAGGTAAAGAAGGTGTTGGGTATTACTTATTTATTAATCATTAATATTTTGAGATCACTGTCTCATCTTCAGAATGATAGGAGAACTTAATTTCAAGTATCAGATCTAACATCAGATCGTAAAACGGCACCCACTATCACTTTAACAGAGATGCGAAAACACCAAATCCTGCTATTAGTCAATGCACACATACATGCACACACACACACACACTTACAGGCATATACATACATGTACACACACTCCAATTAACAGCAGCTGTAGCAGTGAAAGATGTCCATTCAATGAAAGGCGTAAACCACAAGCGGACATGAAATTAAGCTCTCCTATCATTCTGAAGATGAGACTATGATCTTAAAATATTAATTGTTAATAAATAGGTAATATCCAACACCTTTACTTTGCTTTATTTTACTAAACGCATTGTGATAGCCTTCAAAACCTCCCCATACACCTAATATACACAATGCTTCAAGCAAATTATAAAACTCTCCTAAAGAAACAAATGTTAAACTGCTTTGTAATATAACCCCTTCTCGATGGCACTAAAAGCCAGACAATATCCTCGCAGACATCAAGCAAAAATAAGGATTCTGAGAATATCATTGACAAATCGTGCAAAAAAAAAAAAAAATAGAAAGTTTTAAGAAAAATGGATACAAAAAAAACAACTTACATTGAGAATCCCTAATTTTGGGGATGCATAATGACAAAGGAAGACGTGGAAAATTTAACACTCACAGGATACATGGATGTTAAGAGAAAAAAATGAAACAGTGATTAACCTACCTCATGCACTTGTGGAAATGGATGGCAGAACATAAAGAAGAAAAAAGAGAAAAAAGAAACAGACAATTGTTGCTAAGAACTACAAAAGATAAAAAGTGATAGAGAGCCATGATCACCTACATTCTGAAGAGAGAAGGTCCATAAATGAAAGAATGTGTTTGATCCTTGCTCATAAGAAAGAGCCAGAATGAGCTATGTTTGAAGTATATCCATAAAAGAAGCTAGCCTCAACCATAATGACTGTAGGGAATTCAGTTCTGATATGGTGTAGATGAAGGCAACTCTTATATCCCTGTCTAGAAGCAATAGTACAAAGCCTTGCAAAAGGATCGAAAGATCTGGATTTTATGAGGAAGAATTAAGAATATTTCTGATAGCATTTATACTAAATTCAGCAATAATTCTGGTAAAGTCTTTACAATGTTGTGAAAGCATGCTGTCACTTGATACTAGATATGACAATTATAGTCTGCTGTTAAAGGTGCGTTGTGGTGTGGTGGATATTGGCTAAGAACAGGAAATTGGGAAACTGAGTTCAAACTCCAATTGAATTCTTTGCATTCACTTACATGCAAATACCCTTGGAAAAAGTATTAATTCATCTCTTCCCTCCAATTATAGGTTAAATAACAGGACAGATTGGGTTCTATAGCCTTGGCTGGCAAACAATCTATCGCAGAAAGTAATGGAAACCTACTGCTGGATAATCTTCTGCCCAGTCAGTCATGTCTTTTTCAAGACATGATTGCCCAAGCATGTATCACGTATGGCACTTAACTGAGTTTTCTGTTACACTAAATTAAGTTGAATATCACAAAGTAAATTGCCTTAAAACTGTAATGAGTTCAATACTAAATGAATGCTCATTACTTGTGGCCTTATGCCAGACAATACTAAACTTAGTAACTATCAAAGAGGTATCCTATCATGGAACAATTATCACAATAGTAGTTTTACAAATTATTATGACTGTGGGAAGTTCAATCATCAAATGATTCCTCAGATTTGTAGCTTTATGTCAGGTAAATCTAAACTTAATAAATATCGATAAATAGGAAACCATGCAATAGTTGACAAGGCAGTTTTATGAAACATGACTACCATAGTGAGTTCCATAGCAAATAGCAAATAACTGATTGACATTTTTTGTCTTCTACCAGACAATGAAAAATGAAACATTGCCAGGGATTAAGGGACAGCTTAGTATTTTCACCATTTTTAATATAGGAAGTCCAATAACCAATGATTGCTCTACAGTATTGGTCTTGTGCCAGACAATGCTAAATGAAACATTGCCACGGACTAATGGACGGCATAGTATTTTCATGATTATTACTCTAAGGAGTTCATCACCAATGATTGCTTTACAGTTATGATCTTGTGCCAGACAATGCTAAATGAAACACTGCCATGGACTAATGGACATCAGAGTACTTTCATAATCATTACTATGGTGGCGAGTTATATTTACTGTCTGTTTCATACTTCTGGCTTTGTACAATACAAAGCAAAATTTACTTATATTTGACAATTAAATTACCTTGCCAAAGAGCAATGTTTAGCAAGGTAGTTTCTCTGGCCACTTGCTGTATACTAGGAAAGCTAAGAGGAACCATGTTTGACAGCTGAATCATTGGTCAGTGTTCAAAATCCTGTTTATTCCAACAATGGAATGTCATAACCAACCACATACACACAGATTGCCATTGCCACCAAGACACACACATACATATATAAACACCACCAGCCAACACATCCCACTGAGATTGTGGCACGATACTTGCCTGGTTTTGTACCAGGCAAGGAATGAGTTCAAATAAAGCCTAGAGATATGGGGAAAACAAGAAAAATAGATTGAAGCCTTTCAGAAGACGAATGTTTTTCATTTTACCCTTCCAGCAATTCTTGCAGCCAAATTTATGAGAAACATAACACTCACCTTTCTTCGAGGCAACATTGTAATATCCAAGAATTGGGGTTCATTCCCCACTTTATATCCCCAGGCATAGAAGGAAGTTATGGTAAAAAGGTAGAAGATTGGGAAATAATACCAGAGGAATCAAAGGTTGTAAGAAAAATAATATATACCAGATTCAAAATGGGCAGAAGACAAATAAAAATGTCATAGTAAATGTCCCCCTCACTACCAACTATTTAGGAGGATATAATTTAAGAAAGAATTAGCAATGATACTTGGCGTTGTACAAACCAAGTCTCCTTCCCTCAATCTGTTGTATGATAAAGAGATTTTTATGTGCTGTCAAATGGTATTAGATATATTGTTATAATTAAAGCAGTTCTTTGTATAGCACCAGAAAGTTCTTCAGCTATCTAAATCTAAATCTATCAATCTAATCTAAACTTATTTATAAATGGAATTTTGTGTGTGTGTGTGTGTGTGTGTGTGTGTGTGTGTGTGTGTGTGTGTGTGTCTGTTACCCATAGACTCCAAAACACCTGAACCGATTTTCTTGAAAATTTACACAGTTGTACTATAAGTATCTGCGAGTGTTCTTAGCTATGTTTTGTGTCAAGGTACCCCAATTAATATTGAAAATCGATAATCAAAAAAATCAGGTTATAGAAGGAGTGGTCCAATTTTAATCAAATTTGATACACTCATAGACAAAGACATAAGAAATGATATACAGAAGTTTCAAGGTTGCAGTTCTTACAATAGTGCAGAAAATCAATAATATATATATAAAAGGCAAGTTGTTTGTTTGTGTGTGTCTGTTTATCTGCCTGTATGTCTGTATTTTTTTCAGCCCTTTTATTTTAGCTTTTGCTTCAGGTTTGGCTCTAAGTAGGTATAATTGTAGTTCTTAGTTTCAGCCATGATACCATTTACTCAGAGGGCTTATTTAGCCTTTAAAATTCAGTTTACGACGGAAAAAACTTATTTGATATCGATACCAGGAAATCAAAATTTGACTTACATCCATTCATTTTTCTTTCAGTCTACGGTTTCGCTTTAATTGGAAACAACTATTGCTTTTTAGTTTTTCTTGCCAACATCCAAAGAGTCTGAGCTCCAGGACCATGGATTAGTTTTAAAGCTTTCATTACACCCGAGCAACGCCGGGCTATACTGCTAGTACTTTATATTTAGTAGAGTTAGATTAGAATACCAGGTGCTATATACTTGGATGTGCAGATGGTGTAATGAATCATGACTCAGTGTTGTTAATTGGAGAACTGAGTTCTAATTTTTGTTAGGTTTGTTATATTTATTTAATGCAGAAATACAACTAGAAAAGGTATTAATTTACCTCATCTATTAGTAAGACTTGTATCTTCTCTATGTATTGTGTTCATTCAGAATGTAGATGATCATGGCTCTTCATATATTCCTGTCTCTTGTAGCTCTTAATAAGATTTATCTTTTTTGTTATTTCTAACAAACCCTGTTCTGCCATCCATCTGCTCAAGCCTATCAAGTATGGTCCATGTTGCTTTCCTCTGTCCCTCTTTTCTTCAATCTCTCCTGTGAGTATCAGATTTTCCAAATGTTCTTGCCTTACTATGTTCCCCAGAAATTTCAACTCTCTCTTCTTGATCTCAAGTATAAGTTTCCTTTTTGTTTCAATTCTCTCCAAAACCTTCTTGTTGTTCATGGGTTCGTCAGCATCTTTTTGTAGAAACACATATCTGTTGTTTAAAGTTTCTTCCTCATCTGGTCCTGGGCATGACGGTAAACTGCATCCGGCAGCAAAGCCTCTGATTGGGAAGTTGTGAGGAGCATGGAACCACCTCTTAATTACTGTTGTTCTCAGGTCCACCCTGACCCAGAGTGGTAGCACCTGTTAGGGTTTCAGCTATGGGCAAATAGTTAACCCCCAAACTGGGGTCAAAACACTATGAATGTAAAAAAAATACTTTCATAGAAATATATATACATAATAAAAGAATACATTTTTAAAAAAAAATTATTGCTACAACACCTTTTTGAAGAAAATAAATTCTCAGCAAAACATTTTTTAATACATTTTCAGTTTTCTAAAATAAAAAGAATCAAAAAAAGTTTCCGTTAAAATCTAACTAAATTAACCTTCTCACTATAACCAAATATTAAAAAAATACCTTAAAACCCCACCTTTTTGGCATTAAATGACCCACAGAGGTTGATATGCTGTTAAACAAAACTCACTCACTCACTCTTCCTCATCTTTGAGAAGATTGTCCAGCATTCACTACCATACGAGAGGACAGATATCATGTAACATTTCAACACTCTTTTCTTTATTTCGAACAAAATTTTTCTGTTTCTTAATAATTCGCTTAGCTTTTGCTTTGCACATTTAGCCATCCTTAAAACATCTTCAGGTCTCAATATTACACTTTCCTTTTCAGGTATTTAAATTTATGTACCTGCTTGATTTTAGTATCTTCTACCTGCAGTTTGCACTTTAGGTTCATTATGACAATGTATTCTGTTTTCTTGTAATTTATGCTTCGTGCTTTCTTCTCACTTTCCCTTGCTATCTTCTTTTGCATTTTCCTTTCAGTGTCTGTTATCAGCACTCTATCATCTGAATATCTTATATTGTTAAGATTGTGGCCATTAATAATGAATCCTGGTAGGACTTCTAATTTTCTATTCTATCACTAAATCACTGTTATCAAAAAACAATTTCTTACAATCTAAAAACTCTTTCAGGTCTTAAATAACCAGTAAAGGATTGTTATGTTATAGAAAATGAATGAATAAAATCAATCAATAAGTTTATAGCTTGAAATTGCCAGGCTATGTTTATTTTTATTTTTATTTTTTAATTATATCACCCCGAGCAAAGCAGTCATGTCACTGATGTGCAGGGGGCTACATAAGAGTAAAAAGATTAATTAGAAGAGAGTGAAGAGGAAGACGAACCAGTTAGAAAGAAGCAAGAGAAAGATGGGAATACAGGTGTGATGACAATTGCAAAGGTGGAGAGAAAGGAAAGGTTATACGGGGTGGTGAAAGAACTAGAGACAAGTGGTTTATAGATGAGTATTGACATTGCATTTAAATTCCCAGAGGTTGTAGCTGTCAGGAAAGCAAGAATATGGAAGCGAGTTCCACAGGCGGGAAGTGCGAGAGAAGAAGCTGCAGGAGTAGAATTGTTGTCTGCATTTGGTTAATCTAACTGTGAATGGGTGGGACCCAGTTGCCAATCTGGTTGCACTAGTAAACACCTGTTGCAGAGGCACCAGTGACTTAAGTTATAGTGCCAAATTCCTCTATTTTTATTGGAAGGGGAAGTTCCACTCAGACAGCTATTTCCTGAGAACTGCTACTTTGCAGAACAGACTCTTACATGGATGTTTCTTTGAATTCCACAATATTAACTTTTTCAAGTCACCATTTAATCCCTGTCACTTTTAACATCATAATATTTTATTCTTTCTACTTCCTCTTACTGCCATATCATACAATCCATTCAATAACCCTCTTGAGGCTATTATTAGATGAACTTAAATACAAAAAAGATTCAGATTTAAACATTTCATACAACATATTATATCATAATAGATATTTGTTATGTTTTCATATTATTTTATTTTAAAAAAAAAGTAATTACTGCTAACTTTCATGTCCTCCCCAGCTGGGATCTAAATGTTAAGATAGTTTTCTTTTTCAGAGCAGAGAATGGCTTTATTTCAATGACAAAGTGTTTGTTTATTGAGATCACAAAAGACCAGACAAGAAATGAATATCAGTAGTCAGTCAGTTAAGTGCCATACGTGATACACGCTTGGGCGATCATGTCTAGAAAGAGACATGACTGACTGGGCAGAAGATTATCCCGCAGTAGGTTGCCATTGCTTTCTGCAGTAGACTGGTTGCCGACCAAGGCTATAGAACCCAATCTGTCCTGCTATTTAACCCATAACTGGAAGGAAGAGACGGATTAATACCTTTCCCAAGGGTATTTGTGTGTAAGTGGGTATCAGTAGACAGTTATCTAAAAAAATGATATTTAAAAGTTGAATATACAAAGTAATTATCTCAAATAAGAATCTCTAAGTTGAACATTATATAAGATACATTGTTTAATGTAAATAATAAAATTAATTATCTGATGTCATATTTTCTACACAATATTTACATTCAGAGAGCCAGCTTTATTTTTCATTATTTTGACCAGACCCACAAAAAGTAACACTGTGCTCTGGACCAGCACCTGTAGGGATTTAGATGTAGCTTCTTGGGTGGTTACAGTGGCTTAATATAGAAAAAATAACATCACTGAAAAGTGACAATTACGGTTTTCAAAATAGAAATAATGAAGAGTATCAAACTGGGGTTTCCTTTTTAGCATTCACTGAGGTGAGCCAACCAGCAGGCAAAATAGTTCCTCTTTTATGAAATTTGAATCCCTTTTTAATGAAAAGTAATTATTCACAGCTCCAATCTCACACTCCTGTCAGACTAAAATATATTGGTTGAATTATCTGAGACAAAATATAAATAAGAATGTCACCCAACAAAATGTACATTCAGTATTATGCCAAATTTAAGATTCAATCTTCAAACTCCCATTTTGTTAAATGAGCATCTTCAGCATAAAAATTTTGAGATTTATATGTCAACACATCGACTGCCAACTGTGAGATAACTCATGGATGACAGTTTCTATTATCCTGCTAACCACAAGTTATCTTGTTTTTGCGGTACTTGCCATCAAGGTTATGTAGGGGCCTTGGTGATGCTTGATTAATTTGCCTTGTGCCAAACATGACCAAAGTCCTCACAATCTAAATATCAGAAGGCTGAAGGTTGGATGTTAAAATGTGGAAGGATAAAATATTTCGCTTGTACATTAAAGCAAAGATTTATTAACAGAATGACAAAATTGTAAGAAGAAAAATATAAGTGAAATTTTGTTAACTGAACACAATAACATATTTGTGAGAAGAAAAATGTTCATTGAGAAATGCATGCAGCTTTGTAGTTCAAATTGTTCAAAGAGAAATGTAGGTATTTAAAATGTCCCCAGAAATTAAAAGTTCATGGTTTGATAGTAGTAAGTAGCTAAGTAGCAGAATGTAAAGTCTTATGTTCCTTCCCCTTTTTGGTAGGTTGGCGACAGGGTGATAGATGAGGTAAAACAAAGAAATTGTACTTAGCACATCCTGCTGTCGTTATTGTTATTGTTATTGCTGCTCTCTTTGGCAGTAGGAAGTGAAAATGAAGAAAAGGAAAATTGTAAGAAAAGGTCAAATGAATCTGTGATGCGCCCTTACGGCCGGGTCGGCTTCTTAAAATCTTTTTTTGTTACAGTGCCACAAGGTCCGTCAGCTAAATGCTCCCATGCTGGACTGACTTTGACTGGTCACAGAACATAGTTTAAATAGTGAATTTTCTCATGTTGCCAGCTCTAGCAGGTATTTTCATTCTAAGGTGTGAAAAAACATTTGACTGATGTCATATATGAATTTTCTATTTCTTATCCAATCAGGATCCAGAATTTTGCTTTTCACACTGACTTGTGAAATTTGTGTTGGTCTGGATTTTTTCAAAATGTTTTAGTCATTTTGATCCACTTTTACGGCTGTGCAATTTTACTTTGTCAGTTATAATTGGGTCTTTCCAAAATGCTTTCAGTTGTTTGGATCTGATTTTGTGGGCATGCAATTTTACTTCATGTGTTTTAGTTGGTTGATGGATGATATAGGATTTGTATTCTATATTTACTACCACAAACAATTTGTTGCCTTTTAATGCAAACAACTCATACCTGGTGTCCAAAGCAAGAATCAAAAACTGTACAAAAAAACGACTAAATAGTAGTTATGAAAACAATGTTAAAAATATTGTTGGAAGTTAGCTATTATAAAATTTATGTTTGAAGTCAGACTTCATAATTGACCTTTGGCAGTTAGCATGTTAATTTTTTTTTAAAGTTGTCTGATTAGAAATGTAATAATGTGAAAATATCTAACATATGATTTAAAACCTGAAGTGACTTGAGATATCTGGGTTTTTTTTCATATTCTTAACTGAGCTGTTTCCTAAATACCTCAGACTGAGTGTATTCATTATTCTATACATTAAAACAAATGTACAAATATATTTTTATATCTATCAAATACGTTTATTTAGTAAAGAAACTAAGTAATATAAACATTGAGACAATAATAACAACAAAGATGAGGACAACAGTCTGAACAATGTAAATCATGTAAATACCTTATCACAGAAATATAGACAAATATATATTTACATGTATTTGTACATCATTATCATCAGTTCAGATGTGCATTGTAGAGCAGTAGATATTGACTCGGAATGAGAAATCGGAGAGCCAAGTTCAAATTTCAGTTGAATTCATTGCATTTACTTACATGCAAATATCCTTAGGAAAGGTATTAATCCATCTCTTCTCGCCAGCTATGAGTTAAATAGCAGGGCAGATTGGGTTCTATAGCCTTGATTGGCAATCAGCCTACCGCAGAAAGTAATAGCAACCTACTGTGGGAAAAACTTCTGCCCAGTCAATCATGTCTCTTTCAAGACATGATCACCCAAGCATGTTTCATGTGTGACACTTAACTGACTGATCATCTGTTTGGTTGCAGAATAAACTGAGAATTTAGAGATGAATATCATATTAAGATCTGAAAGACTAATATTTTTATTTTTATTATTACTAGCAGTATAGCCCGGTGTTGCTCGGGTGTAATGAAAGCTTTTATATATATATTATCGATTTTCTGCACTATTGTAAAAACTGCAACCCTGAAACTTCTGAGTATTGTTTCTTATGTCTTTGTCTATGAGTGTATCAAATTTGATTAAAATCAGACCACTCCTTCTATAACCCGATTTTTTTCAATTATCAATTTTCGATATTTATTGGGGGTACCTCGACACAAAACCTAGTTAAGAACACTCACAGATGCTTATAGCACAACTGTGTAAATTTTCAAGAAAATCGGTTCAGCTGTTTTGGAGTCTATAGGTAACGGACGGACACACACACACACACACAAAGTTCCATTTATAAATAAGTTTAGATTTAGATAGATTATTATTGTTATTGTTTTTGCTACTGTTAATTTTTGTAACAATATAATAATTCATAGCTGTAGCTATTTATAGTTTTTTTGACTTCATCTCCCTGTGCTGAAGAGATTTTATCCACTTATTTTCTCTGGTACTTCTGCAAGCTTTTGTCTCTTCACTATCTTCTTCCTTCTCCCTATGAAATTGTCTAGATATAAGAGATCTTGATGTTTTACTTTTTTTCATAGGAGTGTTTCTTCAATGATTGTTCTTATTCCTCTTCAGAATCTATATTACTTTTGATTTTACTTAGTTTATCTCAGCTTGACACGACACTTTTGTCTTCATTACTTTCAGGCTCACTATACATTTCTTCATTGTTATCGGGTTATAATCTAAGTTGGTCTACAGATGCTAATAACCGATTTCCATCTATTTCCTTTATCATATTGTTCTGTCTACTTTGCATTATAAATCTTACCTCTTGTAGATTAGATTCATTATGCCTTTTGTGCCATAGTTTTTCATTGGTGGCATAGGACATGGTCACTCTGGCTTTAATTTGTCTACAAATGAGGGTGGACAAGCTTTTCAGTCTTTCAGCATGTGGTATCAATGTCATGCTACTTCCCATTTCTAGTTCATGTCCAATAAAAGATTTTTGGTTCGGGTTTTTAATCACCCTTCATCATTTTTTTCCAGTAAAATGACATTGACACTTATTTCCTTTTGCCTCTACTTTTTCTTTTTAAATATACACAAAACTTGAAAATTATTAATTTTGAAACATTTTTTTCACATTTTCTTTTATATGCCAGACATTTTTTCCTTCGATGTTGATATCCACTAAAGTACACCTTATTCTTCTTTCTTGATCATGCAAGTGTTCATTTCCTCTACCAGATCAGTAATATTTGTTCTATTAAATTTTACAAGTAATTCTTGTTGCTGTACAAATTCAATACACTGTTATCATGATAACTTTCTCAGTTGTAAATGCATTAGTCATTTGCTGATACTACTCATTTTCAATACTACCAATTTCATATTGATCAAATCCTCTTCAATCAACTGGTTTTCCAATCCCAGTTTCTTGAATTTACAATATTTTGCAGACTATTTTAACATTCTGTAATTGGTCCATTCATTTTTTGAGAAATATTCATAAATTTGGTTCTCTCTGCATTCACTTGTTTTTTTTCTTGGGTGTTATGTTTCACTTATTAGTTGACTTATATCATCAAATGCCATTTTCACTGTCTTGATTTTGCTATTGCTGATAATTTTATAATGGCCTCACAACCAGCATTTGCCAACAAGGAATCCATTATTTGGTTTTCTCCTCCAATTGCTTTTGAATCCATTTACTTACTTGTTCTAGCTTTGGCTGCTAGTATTCTAAGACATTCTTGTGCATATTCATAATTATCAATTGATAACTGTCCATTCAGTTTGTTAGATCTCTTGGAGTAGGACACTGCAATGGTCATGGTGAGAAATGGGTCCAATGGTGCATAGCAAATGATCAGATTATAACTAACACTTGGTTCCAAGAGCACCCAAGAAGACTATGGATATGGAGGAGTCCAGGAGGAGAAATTAAGAACCAAATTGATTTTGTTACTATCAACAAGAGTTTCAGAAACACAGTCCTTCACTGCAAAGCCTACCCAGGTGCTGACTGCGGAAATGACCATGTACCAGTTTTATGAAAACTAAGGATAAAATTAAGGCAATTAAAGAAACCTAACACAACCCTTAGTCTGCAATACAATAGGCTCGTTAATGACCCGAACCTGCAGGAAATGTTTATGGACAGTGTGAAAATGAAATATGAAAGACAAATTGGAAATGGAAGCTCAAAATGGGATGCACAAAAAGTGGCTCTAGTAATATTAGCAAATGACATCATCCTAAAGGAAAAAGCACATTGGAAGAAAAATGAGTGGATCACTGAAGAGATTCTTGACCTGATACAAAAGAGATGAAAAACAATGCCAAGATATTGAACAGAATACAAGAAAATACACAAGAAAATAAGGAGAAAATGCAGACAGGCTAAAAAAAGATGGCTCAATGACAAATGTGTCAAAGTAGAGAGACTGAGCACGACAATGGTGATATGCATAAAAAAACTAACAGGACAAAAGACCTGCTCAGGAACAGGATGTATAAAAGCAAAGGATGGTACAATCATACTAGGAAAAAATATTTCAGAGATGGAATGAGTATATTACTGATCTCTTCCACGACAAGAGAGAGCAACCAACAATACAAAAAAATACGAATGGGTCAGAAATATTCAAAACCAAAGCAGAATCGGCAATGGCCAATGATTGTTCTTATTCCTCTTCAGAATCTATATTACTTTTGATTTTACTTAGTTTATCTCAGCTTGACATGACACTTTTGTCTTCATTACTTTCAGGCTCACTATACATTTCTTCATTGTTATCGGGTTATAATCTAAGTTGGTCTACAGATGCTAATAACCGATTTCCATCTATTTCCTTTATCATATTGTTCTGTCTACTTTGCATTATAAAGCAGCAGGAACCAATGGGATTGTCATAGAGATGTTGACATCCTTAAAAGACTTTGGCATAGACAGGCTCACAGAAATAATAAATGAAATCTACAACAGTGGCAAGATACCGGAAGATATATCTAAGCAGACCAATTTTCATAGCACTACCTAAGAAGCCAGGCGCAAAGAAATGTGAACTCCACTGAACAATTAGCTTAATGAGCTACATAATGAAACTCATCATCCGGATTCTGATGAATAGAGTGCACAACAAAATTGGTTCAAAGAGAGAGTACAAGAACTTTGTTAAAGATACCGGAACAAGGAATGCAATATTCATGCATAGAATTCTATCTGACAGAGGAATAGAAATGCAGAAGGAACTATATCTGTGCTTTATATACTGCACAAAGGTATTTGACAAAGTACAGCACAAAAACTTGATAGAGATGCTTGACAATCTTGACATTTTTGGAAAAGATGTTAGGATATTAAAGAATATCTATTGGCAGCAAACCGCTTACATATGGATAGAAAGTGAATTCAGCAGGTATACAAAAATAGAAAGAATCATATGACAAGCATGTGTTTTCTCACCAGATCTATTCAACTTATTGTTGTGGCCTGTTTGGCTCAGGAAGAAAGACATGGAAACAAGAAGGTAGGTTTAACTAGTGTATTAGAATAACAGAACATATATACAAATACGAGTGTTAGTAATCAGCAAATAGAAGTGTATGTCAAACTGTATAGTTAAACTGCCTCTTGACTGCCTCTCCAGAAACCATACAGGTTAGTATTTATTGATGGAGGAAGAGTTCATTCCTATGTAGATAGGGCACCATAACACTTATATAGCGAAACAATTCTGAGAGAAATAAAACCCTTGCCAAGATTTGTCATCAGCGACCACAATCTCAACAATGTAAAATACATGGATGACACAGTGCTGACAGCAGACATGAAAAGGAGAAAGCAGAACCTCTTACAGAAGGTAGCAACAGAAAGCAAGAAGAAAAAACTAAGCATAAACTTCAAGAAAACTCAATGTATGGTCATCAGCAAAAAGAAGACTTCAAAATGCCAACTACAGGTCAGAAAAACTAAAATAAAACAAGTAAAGAAATTTAAATACTTGGGAAGCGTACTGACAAAAGATGGAAAGTGCAATGTTGAGATCCAAAAGCACATTGGTATGGCCAAGGATACATTTCAAAATCTAACCTTAGTATTCAAAGACAGTAAAATCTCATTGGAAACAAAGAAGAGAGTGCTGGATTGCTACGTGATATCTGTTCTTCTGTATAGTAGTGAATGTTGGATAATCTCAAGGATGAAGAAAAGGCATGAGGCAGCAGAAGGATGCTGAGGATAATTTGGACTGTGCATGTGACTAACAATGAGGTGTTGTAAAGGATAGAAACATGGAGAAAGCTCATACAATATAAAGAAGAGACTGATGAGGTTTTTGGGACATGTAATGAGGAAAGAGAGCCTGGAAAATATAATACTCATATGATGGATAGAAAGAAAAAGAGACAGAGGAAAGCAGTGTGAAACCTATTTGATGGACCTGAAAAATGGATGGCAGAGCTGGGTTTAGTAGAGATATTAAGAGGAAGAATGTTGAGAGTGACAAGAGACAGAGCCAAGTGGAAGTCCATGAATTCCCTATGTCCCGAAGGTACAAAGCACAGGAAGCAGAGGTCAACTTCCACAATTTTCTAATTTTATGATTTTTCTAGTTTATAATTTTTTATAATTGTATTGCTATGAAAATTGAATGATTCCTCACCTAAGCAACATGCACTCACAAAAGGTAGAATAATACACTGGCTAAAACTACAATGATGTGCAGTTCAAATAATCTAAGTTGCTGAAGCGTATTTTTGATTATGTTCTTTTTTTTTTTAATCATTTCACCCCAAGCAAAGCAGTACCACCACTGATGCACAAGGGGCTATGTAAGAGAGTAAAAGTTTAAGCAGGAGGAGAGCAAAGAGAAAGACAAACCAATTACAAGGGGTGTCAGGGAAAGGGCAAGAGAAAGATGGCAATACAGGTGCAATGAAAAGTTGCAAAGGTAGAATGAGAAAGAAAAAGAACAAGATATCCGGGGTGATGTAGAAAGGATGCGGGAAGTACTGGAGTCAAGTGGATGAGAGATGGGAATTGACATTGCATTTAAATTACTGGAGGTTGTAGCTGTCAAGAAAGCAAGTATATGGAAGGGAGTTCCACAAGCAGAAAGTGCAAAAAGCTGTGGAGCAGAATTGTTAGCTGCATTTGGTAGATTTGACTATAAAAGGGTGGGTCCTTTTTGCTAGTCTGACTGCTCGAGTAAATTTTTGTGGAGGGGACACCAGAATTCATGAAAATATTTGTAGAAGAGACAGAGAGAAGCAATATCTTGCCAGTGAGCAAATGGCTGGAGTTAAGCCTGTATAAATATGCTACCAGTATTAAAATATGGACGTGTGATCAAATTTCCAGTAAATGAAATTGAAAAGTTCATGAAAACTGATATTTGAATTTTAATCTATATTGATAAATACATTGAATAGGATGCATTGTGGTGCAATGGATATCAACTTGGAACGACAACTTGGGGAGCCGAGTTCGAATTCTAGTTGAATTCCTTGCATTCACTTATGCACAAATACCCTTGGAAAAGGTATTAATTTGTCTCTTCCCTCCAGTTATGGGTTAAATAACAGGACAGATTGGGTTCTATAACCTTGGCTGGCAACCAGTCTACCGCAGAAAGCAATGGCAACCTGCTGTGGGATAATCTTCTGCCCAATCAGTCATGTATCTTTTGAGACATGATCACCCAAAGCGTGTATCACGTATGACACTTAACTGACTGACTGACATTGGATAGACATGTAGGATTGTATAAAGTTCAGAGATTTCATGAAAATAGTTGACTAACATGACTTAGATGGTAAAACAGGTGAGGTGGAGTAATGTTTTCCTCTTCTATTTTAAGCATTAAAATTGTAGGTCCCTTCAGAATTAATGATCGTTTCAAAATAAATGCTGAGAAAAATCCAGGGCTCAAATTTATATTTTGATAATATTCATTAACGGCACTCTCAAGAATTTTCTTTCTCAGCAAGTTACTTTCTCTTTTAATAATGTGACATTCTATAGATCAAAGTTGTGAGTGAATCAGAAAGAGATTTAATTTGAGGTAGAGTACAGCAATAATATAAAAAGAAATAACAGCTGTAGTCTTAATCTAAGAAGAGTTACGGATGTTCTGAGAAAATTTAAGTGAATTTGGTCAGTATTCTTTATTCACTTGTAATAGTAAAATTAACCTAGAAAGATGACAACAGAAACATTGGTCAGACCTGTTGGCTATCTTAGATTGTAGTCATGAAGTTTGCTCTTTCTAAGGATAAATGATTCTGTCTTATGCAATTTGCTGTGTCTTAAAAGCAAATAGTGATATCTACACAAAGAAAGAAAGGAATGGTCAGGGAAGAAAGGAAAAAGACTTGAAAGCCCGGAACAAGAATCAAAAAATGAGATAAGAATGGAAATTTAATCAGATGAAAACACTTACAAGGGGGGAAGAAGAGAATTGAAAGATAAAAATGAAGAGAATAATAATACCATTATATATATATATATATATATATATATATCAGGTGATGATGGTAGGGTTTTTTTTCATTCTCTGAAACTTTAATAAACAGAGTTTCAAATAAAGTGCATGTGTGTGTGGGGGAGGGGTTACTTTTTCCCAAAGATAGAAAAATAATTAAACAATGTGTGGAAAGTGTGTGCACAATCAAAATAAATAAGAATTCATTTTGCATGGCATATACTGTTTGCCATCATGAAATTTCAATAACAGGTAGAGTGGTACAACTATTGTGTGAAATATTTTCTTAATTTTCAAAATTTTCATAAGGATACACTCCCCTCTCTCATTTATTCAGAACTAAGAGAAAAGGTCTTCAACCTTTTTTTGCCCTATACTCAGGGCTGGATTAACCGTTAAGCAAAATATGCATGTGCTTAGGGCTAGAGGGAAGGGCACACAACAAAAATTTTCTATGATATAATGTTGTTGTACACATTTAAAAAAATAAATCAAACATAATACTTGAAAAATGCCAGGCATCATTACAAATGTAGTGATGATTGGCCTTGGGTGAAACTTTATTGCAATTCTGATTGGTTAATAAAAGAATGGAAGAAATGCGGTTTGTATTTACTCAACATGTTACATCATCTCAGTTGAATAAGTTATTAACACTAATTTACTTTATGGAGTTTATTTTTGTGAACAATCACAGAAGAAGACTTCGCTTATGTTAATTTGGTCTTATTCTGGTTATATGCTTATGTGATTCTGTAACGTGGTGGTGAGTTGATCACATGACCACTTCTGGTCACAGTTTTGTTAGATTCTGGTTCTGGTTCATTTGATAGTGACTCCTCAGCAGTGGTTGGTTCTTTCTGATTGGATTCCCAAAACATTAGTGTTGTTCTGAGTTACAACTAACAATTAACCACTCTGTATGTTTCTTCGGTTCTTTGTATATTTATTTCCAGCTGGTGTTTACACAGTGTATGTTCTTAGCTGATGTCTGCTTTTTACACTACTCATTAAGACTCCATGTTAGTATACTTAACTCACAGATGTATAGGGTCACCAAAATAGAGACACTATAGGCCTTAATCTAGCCCTTCCCATAGACTGGAAATTTTTTTATCAATATTCTTCTTCTTCTATGTGCCTTGTTCTTTCAAGACATAGGCGATCATGGCTTTCCACGTCTCCTTATCCGTGGTGGCTCTTAGCACGCTTTCTCCCAGTGCACCATGCAACCCCTGTTATATCATTCACCTGCTCAGGCCCTTCAAATATGTGATCCACTGCTTTCCCCTGTCTCTTTTCTCCTCTATCTGGACTCTTAGTATCAGGTTCTTCAAGCCCTCCTTCCTCATTGCATATCCCAGGAACTTTAGCCGTCTCTTCTTGATGCTCAGTATTAATCACCTTTTCATTTCCATCCATTCCAAAATCTCACATGCTCAATCCATGATATTCGCATCATCCTTCTGTAGAACCACATTTCAGTTGCTTCAAGTTTTTTCTTCATCTTTGATGATATTGTCCAGCATTCACTGCCATATCACACCTCCTTAAAAAAGAAATATCAAATTTGAAAAGGAAAAAGGCTAATTTATATTTTTGAACCACATACCTGCAGAAAAAATCATTTGAAATCAATTTCTAAAGTAAATCTATTTTAAATCATGATCGCAAATTCAGTAACCCCTTATGTTCATGGGGCCACGACATCTGCAGTTATTGTAGCTATGTGTTTTTTTTTTTTTTTTGGCAAGACAGCCCGATGGAGCTAAAGCCTTTCCAAGTTGGTTTGAATTCAGAAATTTCTTCTCCAAGACTTATTGCCAACCAAGGCTCTTGGATCCTCTCTGCCCTGCTATTTATCTATAGATATGGAGAAGAGATAGATTCATACCTTTCCCAATGGCATCACTATGTCAGTGAATGCAATAAACTCTAATTAAATTCAAACTCTGCTCACTGATTCCACAATCCAAGACATTATCCATTACTCTACCGTACTTCCTTTAAACAAAGTCTTATAATTGTATAGTTAGGTAGGTTATGTGTCACTTTCATTCGTCTCGCTTGCATTCAATATGTCCCCTGAGTGTCAAATTTTCTAAACTCTCTTTCCTCGTTATAGACCCTAGTAATTCCAACTATCTCTTTCTGATGCTATGTATAAATGACATTTTTTATTTCTACAGAATCAATGCAAGTTTCAGCGATTGGGAAGTAAATGATACTTGTATTATCAGGTAATGAATGTATAAAAGGCTAACACTAAATTCATTTTCAATGAATTAGTATAATAAAATCACTTGCAACTAATTACATTAGTAGAAATATTATCAATGTATTTCTACAGTAAATTTGCTTACAGTACAATCCTATAGTAAAATCAAAATTTTATTTAACCATTTACAATTATTTTATCACCCACTCATATCAGGAAGAGACAACACAACACTGCCCACTGAACATTGTTGACAGTGCCAGAACAACTCAACACAGGGACTACTTAACCAGGACAATTGAATACTAGAAAAACATAATCTAAAAATAAGAGTAATGTATTAAAGATTAAACCCTTAATCAGTGAATATTTTCCTTTAAACAAGACATCTGAAAAAGCATTATGCAAAATATGAACCAGTTTTTTGTTTTTAATAATTTTGTGAGTAAATTGCAAATTATTATTTTTATAAAACATTTAAGAATGTTGATTAAATATGTGAAAAAGTAAATGACATTACGATTAACTTTATTAAAAGTAATTCTACTCCATCAGTTTCTTTTCTCGCACTTCCAGCCTGTGGAACTCTCTTCCATATACTTGCTTTCCTGGAGGCTACAACCACCAGGAACTTAAATGTAACGTCAAGATCCATCTCTTATCCACTTGACTTCAGTTCTTTCTACATCACCCTGTATATCTTGTTCCTTTCCTTTCTCTCTACCTTCGCAACTGTCTTCCCACCTGTGTTCCCATCCTTCTTTGCCCATATATACATCTTTGAAACAAAAAAATATTACCAATTTTGAAGGAAAAAAAATTATTACCATAACACATTTTTGAAGGAAAAAAAAGTTTATTCTCAACAAAACATTTTTGAATACAAAACTGGAAGACATTTTCAGTTTTCTAAAATAAAAAAAGAATAAAAACAAAAGATTTTCATTAAAATCTGACTAAATCAACCTTTCAACTACAACTGAACATTATAAAATAAAAATACCTTAAAACCCCACCTTTTTGGCATTAAATAACCACAGAGGTTGATATGCAGTTAAAGAAAACTCAAACAAAACAAATCTCACACCCCCTGTAACTGGTTTGTCTTTCTCTTTACGCTTATGTAGCCCCCCTGTGCATCAGTAGCAATACCACCTTGCTTGGGGTAAAATTATTAAAAAAAAAAGAATTGTGTTCTATTGAATTTTTATTTCTGGTTCATATTTTACATAATGCCATTTCAAATGCCTTATTCAAAGAAAAATGTTCACTACTTTAGGGTTTATTCCTTAATACATTACTTTTATTCAATTATAAAAAAAATGATGTTTTCTTGTTTTTAATTATGGCAGGGATCAGTTGTCCTGCACCTTTTCTGTGTCAATCTGAGGCAGAAGATTTGGAAAAAGGTTGAGTGAGTCTAATGGTGATGAAAGAGGAATGGAAACTTAGAAAACTCACTCTGATCATTCTGATGCAAAAATAAAACCCTCCCAAATTTGTCTGTGAGACACTTAGACTCTACATAGAAGCCTAAATCGAGTGCCTTGTGGAGGTAGTGTTGCCCTACCTCAAGAGTGCCAAAAGACCCTATGTATGGCAACAGGATTCTGCACCATGCCACACAGGAGAACCTGCTCATGGTTATCAGACAATTTCTGCAACCACATCACCCCTTACATCTGACTACGTAACACCCCAGACTGCAACCTCCTTTATTATTATGTATTAAGCAAGAGACCCAAAAATCTCCTTAAAACATCAAAGTTGAACTACAATTTATTTTGTATGCTATAGAGTTGGTGGGTATTACTTACATGTAAGTAATACATAGAAAACACATTCAAAAACTTACAATACACATATCACATTTTTCCCAACACAAAAAGAAAGGCATATAAGATACACAACCACAACAAAAGCAACATTATCAACAATAATAGATTAAAAAGTACATTATATATACATTATACTAAATCCGTAGCATCCACTATACAAAATAACTTATCCCATCTAAAAAACACACAAATAGTAACAACTACCTCAAAACTATTATTGACATAGTCAGATCTAGAAAAAAAAACAAAAAAAACAAAAAACCCAAAACCATAATAATAGACAAACTGGTATATACAAAATAAATTGTTAAAATTATTCCTCAAAGTACATTAGAGAAACAAGTAGAAACCCCCGAAAGACGTACATATGAATACAGAAAAAACATCATAAATAATAATTTAACGAATGCTTTAGTAATTTTCAAAAAATAAATTCAACCACAAATTCAACTTAAAAAATGCCACACTAATAAAAAGAGAAAACAATTTATTCAGAAGGAAAATTCTCAAGAGTACCGCCATCCAATACTATCAAAATATCAATTTACACCACAATTTTTTTTCCAATCTCACCTTTTCTTATAGAAACAATACTTTATCAGACCAACATACACAATGAAAATTCCAAAGAAAACATTTAAATTCCAATCATTTTATCATCTCATGACATTACACTGCACATGAAAGAATTCTTTTCAATTTTGATTGATTACGTCTCTTAAAAACTGAAAAATTTCTGTTAATCTTATGAATAATTTGTGAGCATTTTTTCCAGTTACCAACAATGTTTTGTTTATAGATATGTTATTTAAAATAAAATTCATTTTGTCTTTTTGCCTTGATAAAGTCCATCACAGTACGAAACATGTAGGCTAGTAAAATATAGTTTTCCTCTTGTCTTCTTTATTTAAACATATACATATGAATATATATATATATATAGTAAGTAACTAACCTAAAGAGCCAACAAACCTACCAAGGTTTCACTTAACCAGATCTTCAGGAAGCCAACCTCCACTGAAGATCCAGTTAGGTGAAACCTTGGTAGGTTCGTTGGCTCTTTAGGTTAGTTACTTACTTTGTTTGCTCTAATTGTATATTGAGCACTTTTTGTTTTAGGTTACTCATCTCGGGTTTTTTCTTTCGGTTACGTACTTTGACTGATGTTCAAGTGATTAGCTCTTTCTTTTTTTATTATCCTATTTTCCTTTGGCATATGTACTCAGAGGGTTTTTTGAAACAAGTATAATGACAAGTTTACACACACATATATATATATCTGCAGACAGATCTGTTTCGCTGTATTACAGCTCATCAGTACGGCTTAGACTCCGGTTGCTTCCTAACCCAGGATTGAAACCCGACCGAATCGGCGTCAGTCGGTGATTCTACCACTAGGCCACGAGCGTCAGGCTTTTTAGTGCATATAACACACCCAATAGCTAGAGTGCTCCAATTCATTATCGAATGAGCGGTACGTAAATGTCGGAGTAGCTACTGTTTACAAAGTATTCCTCCTATCATGCTCAGTGGTTTAGATTATTTTTTTCTTATGTCTTAATGTAAGATACTCAATAGTAGGTACATCAATATGTATGTTGCTGTCATTTTGCATGGTGTATTGATAAAAATCTTTTGGCATCATTTTTGACGGTTTGAGCCCACTTGTATATACATAATATATAATGTGTATGTAATACATATGTGTGTGTGTGTGTGTGTGTGTACATGCAGATATGCTGAAAAATTATAGGACTGACATACTGCCAAAATCTTTTGGACTAACAACACTTTAATATTTCTTCCTACAGTGAGTATATATATATATATATATATATATATATATACACATACACACACACAGAAAAGGCAGATAATGGAAAATATCTATCAATTATTTGAAAGAAGAGAGGGATAAGAACATGTGTTATGTATCTGTGTGTTTTACATTCAGATACACATAGCTATGCAGATATTGATAATACCAACCTTTTTTTAATACTTTTGTGTCAACTATTGGCACAAACTTCTTAATCCATAAGAAATCTCACTTTGTGCAGATATATTTCATAACCAGATTCTGCTTTCCAACACCTATTTCCGCCTCCTCTTTCTGATATAGACCCAGACTTGTTCACTCCTTCTTTCCAATAACCTGGTCCTGGCTTGCAAAAGACAAAAGATTAAGCTCTAATCTCACTAATCTGCAAATGGCACGCACAAAATGCCATTGCAATAAATCCAGAGCTGATTTCCCAGTTACGGAAACAATATTGTCAATATCATCATCATCAACAATATAATCTGAATTAACACTAAGGTGACTTTTGCGCAATCATCACTGTCATCATTATTTACCCTATTTTTAACAATTGTGTTCTTAAATAGCTTCGTCAGATCTAGAATTTCATATGGATGTCATGTATGTCATCTAACTTATTCAATATTGTATAAACTAGCATATTTTTTTACTGCATGCCACAGAAATACAGAACTACATTTTGCTTTTCAATCCATTATATTCACATGTAATAAATCAAAGACAAACTCAGTTTACTAGGTTCATTTATTTAACATTAACCCTTGGACACAGGGAAGAAAAACTGAGTGGGGGGGTATTTATATGTATATTTCTTATGATCCGCACATATTGTTATTGCACTTCCTGCCAATTCCCACCTGTGGAACTCTCTCCTATATACTTGCTTTCCTGATGACTACAACCTCCAGGTGTCCTGGGCATGACAGTAAAGTGCATCTGGCAGCAATACCTCTGATTGGGAGGTTGTGAGGAGCATAGAACCACCTCTTAATTGCTGTTGTTCCCAGGCCACTCTGACCCCAAGTGGTAGTACCAGTTAGGGTCCCAGCTATGGGCAAATAGTTAACCCTCAAACTGGGGTCAAAACACTATGAATGTATAAAAATAAATGTTTATAGAAAAGTATACATTTTTGAAGGAAAAATATTACCAACAATACATTTTTGAAGGAAAAACAATTATTACCAGCAATATATTTTTAAATACAAAACTTGAAGACATCTTCAGTTTTCTAAAATAGAATAAAAACATTTCCTTAAAATATGACTAAATCAACCTTCTCACTATAATAAAACATTAACAAAAATACCTTAAAACCCTGCCTTTTTGGCATTAAATAACCCACAGAGGTGTTGGTATGCCATTAAACAAAACTCAAATTCAATCACTCAGTTCGCAACAAGTTTGACAAACAAGAGATAAACTCAACAAGAACAGACTATATATAATTGCATTTAAAAAAACAGAACAGAATATATATAATTATATTTAAAAAGATAAAATATAATACAAGAAAAATTAGCAATGATTTATGAGCGCTGTGTAACATTTACGTTTGTTTATATTCTGTACTTTGCTCTCACTTGTGTATTTTTCTTTCACTTTTTCTTTCTTTCTTGTCGGGACCCATTTTCTTTATCTCTTGACCCACTGAAGGGTTGGGACCCACAATTTGAAAAACACTGGTCTAAAATGTCACCTATATGTCACTGTTTTCTCAGGCCAATGATTACAATGGTTTCAGACAAGTTAATTCTATAAATCTTAAAATTGATCATCATTTATCAGAATCAACATCACATATAACACTTACCTGTTTGGTCAACAAATGTCAAATATTTTCTGAACGGCAAAATCTTATTTACTGTTATCATTGTTACAAAGATAATATTGAATGTTGACAGTCAAAAGATGTGATATAATTAAAAATATCCAAAATAGAATACTGAAACTATCAAAGTAAGTAACAGGACAAAGTAAATACTTGTTCCCCCAGTGAAAGTAAGTTTACTTCCTGAAGATGAACAAACTTCTCCTTTTGTTTTTTTTACGTTTTATAAATAATTTCACCTCAAGCAAGGCAAAAAAGCCCAAGATGCTAGGGGTTACTGAGTGTGAAAGAATATGAGAAAAAAGAAGACATTATTAAGGAGAGAGAGAGAAAAAACAGCAATTAAAGAGCCAAGAAAATGCTTGACATTGCATTTAATTTTTTTTAGATCAAAGTTGACTGAGGAAGCAAGATTAACTGATTTGTTTTTTCTGGCTTATCAACCCTTTGCAAGTTGTTTAAAGCCAGAAAATATTTTAGATTGTAAGAATATTTAGGTTTTTAAGATAATAATGGTTTTAAGGTTAAAATCTTAATAATTAGCCCATAGCTGCGAGGAGGAGAGGTGGATTCATGCCTTTACCAATGTTATTAATGCATACTTAACAAACTTAACTAGAATTGGACCTCAGCAATTTTTTGAGCCATTATCTATTTCATCACCTGCATATTGAAGATTACAGCACCTGATAATCTCAAGCAATCCCACATTTACGATGTTGCTAACTTTGATGATTGTACAGGAAATGATGTTTCAACATGATGTAGGCATAAGCCTCGGAAACAACAGACCAGAAGATAGTTCCACAAGCAGGAAGTACAAGAGATAAAACTTATGGTTACATCTAGCCATTTAAATTTTAAAATGAGAAGACCGAGCTGCCAATCTACTGACCAAAAATACTCAGAGAAATAAGACCAGAAAATACATCTATAATCTTGAACTATCAGTAAAAAAACTTGGAAGAAAATTATTTAAACTAAACTTGTATGAAAGTAATTTTTATTATAGAAATTGTCTTGCTATTTGTAAGAAGAATTTTTATTTTTATTTCATGTTCATATAATTGCATTCCAGAAAATTGGGTGGGGTGAAGTGGGGGTACAGATAATTGAGGAAGGACACCCTTGTGCAAATTAAGTGAAACAAAATGAATAACATCATCTTAGGATCTTTCACACTTTCCCCAATCAAGAATATATCATATGTCTTGGCATGGTTTTTCTCTTCTGACCACATCTCAACAGGTGTTAACTCGTGCATCCAGACTGGCAACTGGGTCCCACCCATTCACAGTCAGGTTAGCCAAATGCAGACGACAATTCTACTCCTGCAGCTTCCTCTCTTGCACTTCCCGCCTGTGGAACTCACTCTCGTATTCTTGCTTTCCTGACGGCTACAACCTCCAGAAATTTAAATGCAAAGTCAATACTCATCTACTAACCACTGGAATCTAGCTCTCTCCCCACCCCTGTATAACCTTCCCTTTCTCTCCACCTATGTATCTGTCATCGCACCTGCTTTCTCAGCTTTCTATTGTTCCTTTCTAACTAGTTTGTACTCCTCACTCTTTTCTAATTAATCTTTTTACATTTAAGTAACCCCCTGCACATCAGTGGCGTTTCCGCCTTGCTCGAGGTGAGATGATTAAAAAAAAAAAAAAAAAAATTGGGGCTGATAGATTCAGGTTGTTTCTTCACTTTGATGACATGACTAACAGTTGAAAGCCAATATGAATCATATCCACAATCTCCCTGTAAAACTGGCCAATGTGTTCAAGCAGTGTTACAATTTTAGTATACTTTCTTGGAGTAACATAGATCACAAACAATGGCCGTAAGACAACTAATTAACAGTTAAGACAATAGTGTCTGGACACAATAAAAATCTGATGCAGTCACAGTTGACACAATATTTTTCAAGGCCAAACAAATTTCATCGTACATACCAAAAATAGATACATATTACTGCACAAAACTACCTAATCTGAGGCAAAAATAGAAATTGATTACACCCTGTCAGCTTACGGCAATATCACGTTGAATACACCGGTTCTTGCTTGATCACCGAAGTTAAGTAACGTTGAGCCTGGTCAGTACTTAGATGGGTGACCACTTGGGAATATCAGGTGCTGTAAGTGTTTAGTGATGGATGTACGTTGTGGTGCAGTGGATATCGGCTCGGAAAGAGAAATCAGTGAGCCAAGTTTGAATTCCAGTTGAATACCCTGCATTCATTTAAGCACTGGTACCCTTGGGAAAGGTATTAATCCGTCCCTTCCCTCCAGTTATGAGTTAAATAACAAGGGTAGGACTTGGGGACCCTGCCCTTAAAAACAAATCCCAATGAATCTTGATACTCGAAAAGAAAAAAGTATTACTAGACACAAAACTTATATAAAAACAACAATAAATTATTGAAAGAAAAAGGTATTACCAGCAATAAATAAATAAAATTTAGTTGGCAATAAATGACCCACCGAGGTTGATATGCCATAAAAACAAAGCAACCAACCAAAAACACCTTGTCACTCCAGTGGGTCTAAAACTGACTGCATGGTGAAAAAATGGAAACTAAAGCAGTTGTTTCAATTTGCACAGAGATGTACCATATATCAATACATTAGTTAGTTATGGTGTAACGGCTTTACTTAATTAAAATTGATTGGTTTATTTTATTGCCTGCCAACACTTTGCTGAAATTTCTATGAGACACTTAGTGAGGATCAACCTCACTATACAGTAGTGATGTTTACTAGCAGGGTAATCATGTGCATTGTGGTGAAATGGATATCAGCTTAAAATGAGGAATCAGAGAGCTGAGTTTAATTTCCAGTTTAATTCATTGCATTCACTTAGGGAGAAATACCCTTCAGAAAGGAATGAATCCATCTCTTCTCCCTCCAGCTGTGGGTGGAATAGCAGAGTAGATTGGGTTTTATAACCTTGGTTGGTAACCAGTCTATAAGAAAAAGAAATGGCAACCTACTGCAGGAAAATCTACTGCCTAGCCAGTCATGTATCAAAAAAGACATCATCACCCAACTATGTATCATGTATGGCATTTTACTGACTGAATCAGCAGCATAGGAATATAAATTGCAGATAACAGGGTAAAAACTTTGATAATCACTGTTTTAGAATGTAAGATTATCTCAAAGACCACTTTGCCCACATCCCAAACTGAGTTCTCACTGAGTGTCCTCTAACTATGGCTTTGTGTTCAATTTAGCTATGCATTAGTAAAGAACTAATTTTCCAAGCTTGAAAATTTTCAATCCGGACTGTTGGTACTGCAACTCTTGACATTAATGCAATATTTTGAAATTTTCGTAAAGATTTATTCAATCTACTTTCTGTGAGCTAAAATGTCATTATCTGAAATTAAGTGAAAACAGATTATTTGTTAGCTCTCCTCAGAGAACAGGCTGAACAAAACAAATTGAATTTCTCTCTATTTGTCTCCAACCTTATAACATCTTCACCAAGAAGTCAAATCTGATTTGTTCAGAGCGAACAAAGAGAAACCTTCCTAAAAATAAGACACGTCAAAGATCGTCTAACCTTATAACATCGGGACGTTCCTCTACTTTTCTTTGATATAAGGCAAAGAGTTCTTCAGTATTCAGATATTTGTTTGGATAAAGCCTTGTCAAATGCAAGTACACGCAGAAAATGTGCTGTGATTAAAACTATCTTGCAGCATTAAAACTTGTCTGATAAACCATTTACTTGTGTAATAACTTTCCAGATCTCTCTCCTTTTCTAAATTTTTTAAAAAAATAAGACTTCCTGCATTTGAAAGCATATAAAATCCTGCCCATAATTTAAGATTAAAGCTTTTCAAGTAGATTGAGCAGATTTGGATGGTCAGACATGTACATTTATTAACAAAATCTGATAATGCCGTTTGACTATTGAGGTATACACTACTGAATCAACCTAGGTAACATGGTAGCTTCCATGGAATTGAACTTTTCTTTCTTTTTTTTTTACAGCTTATCAACTTTTATGGGTTATATAAATCTAAGGCATTTTTTGGATTGTAAGAAAAATATTTTTTTTGGCAAGTGAATTTTGTATTAACAATTCCTTGAGCATGATAATGAATTTTCCAGTTTCATGATCTACTATTTAACCCATATCTAGGGGAATGAATTTAAACCTTCACAAGGGTATTGGCATGTAAGTGAATGTCACAAACCTGACTGGAATTTGAACATGGATCTCCATTTTCTTATTCTAAGGTACTATTCATTGCACTACCGATACATCATTCCATGTAATAGTCACATGATTCTGAATCAGTGATTTCTTTGACTATTTTTATGATATGGTAAAATTTTAATATCATGTTAACCATGCCATTTATATCCTTATTGACTATGGTATATTTCAATTACAGAAATAAATTAATTTATTTCCAATGATGAATGCCTTGGTAGCATAAGTGTTATCAGCACTTTAAGTGAAATTGGCAAGCAGAGTTAAATTTTCTGTCTTGTCCATTGCATTTAATTTTACACTATAATAATGGCTGGCCACTTGTATTCGAGGATACCTGTCTACCAGGGTGGTTAGTTAATCACCATTGCAGATGCTGACTCAGGCACACTTGTTTTTGTTCAACACCCACAGAGCCCACCTGTGCTTTATACTGCAACTATGCTGAGTGGACCTTAGTTACAGTTTCTGGAAGAGAGTGCATTATCTAGTGTGAACAACAATCTGAACAAGGCAATGATGCTCAAGCCCTCGGTCACGATGATTTGTGACTTCGAGCTAGCACAAGCATTGACAACTCTTCAAAGTAGCTGTCTATTCAATTTCACTCACAAAGCTTGGGTCACCGTGTAGTATGGTTTTCAGGCACTTTCCGAAGGTGGCACACACTGGGATCCCTTTCTGATCACTTGACTGACAACATCAAGAAATCACCTTCCTGACAAATCAAACACGGTCAGATTCAAATGCGGGCTTCATGATCAGAAAGTGAACATTCTAACCACTTGGCTATGCACTCAGAAATTTATATTAAAGCCTTTGTAAAAGGCATGAATCCATCTGTTCCCTACTTCTCAACTAAAGTTAAATAGCAGGCTAGAGTGGGTCACTCTAGCACTGTAGTCATCTTTTATTGGTTAAAGAGATGAGTGCGTTTATCATGATATTCTGTAATATATACTTACACTCAAAGTCATTCTTTTTTTAAAGCTGCAGTACTGGGCAAAAGTATTAGGACAAGTACTATTTTATTTTTTATGAGCCATCAAAATAAAATTTAAAATCACCCCTGTCCTAATACTTTTGCACACTACTGTTAGTGTGCAAAAGTGTTAGGACAGGGGTGACTTTAAAATTGGGTTATAGAAGGAGTGGTCCGATTTTAATCAAATTTGATACACTCATAGACAAAGACATCAGAAACGATATTCAGAAGTTTCAAGGTTGCAGTTCTTACAATAGTGCAGAAAATTGATAGTATATATATATATATATATATATATATATATATATATATATATATAAAAAGGCAAGATGTTTATGTGTGTGTCTGTTTATCTGCCTGTATGTCTGTATTTTTCTGTATTTTTTTCAGCCCTTTTATTTTAGTTTTTGCTTTGGGTTTGGCTCTAAGTAGATATAATTGTAGTTCTTAGTCTCAGCCATGATACCATTTACTCAGAGGACTTATTTAGCCTTTAAAATTCAGTTTATGATGAAAAAACCTTATGTGATATCGATACCAGGAAATCAAAATTTGACTTACATCCATTCATTTTTCTTTCAGTCTACGGTTTCGCTTTAACTGGAAACAACTAATGCTTGGAAGGATTGTCAAGGATGACCCAATGCAATTTTGATATGCAAAATATTAGTTGATTCTCAACATCAAAACTTTTAAATTGGATTCAACAGATTCCCTTTCTGTTTTTTTTTTCTTTTTTTACTGATTTTCAATCAAACAGTTCTTGTTTAGTTTCATTCTATTCTTCTTTATGCTGCTTCTCTTCAGGACATGAGAAAAACTTTCTATCTTTTATGGTCCTTAGAAGTTTTTTGTCCTTTTCTCATGTTCCTGCAACCTGTTCTGCCATTCATTTTCTCTAGCTTGTCAGGTAGGGTCACTTCCTTCTCCCATTTCTCTCTTGCCTTCAATGTGCCACGTGAAGATTTTAAGTTTTCCAAGACCTTCTTTGTGATATGTCCAAGGAATCTCTTCCTGAATTTGAAAATAAGCATTTTTTGATTGTCATTTTCTTTAAGACTTCTTCATTGCTTACTTGCTCTGTCCATGAAAGTTTCGTTATCCTTCTACAGAACAGCATTTATTTTGCTTCCAGTTTTCTCAGTGTAGCATTCACTGTCATATAAGAGAATGGATATCATATAGCATTATTTTGTTTTTGATGATTCTTTTTTTTTGTTAACATTACTTTACTTAGCTTTTGGAAGGCTTCTTCTGTTGATCCTGCAGTCAACAAAACTATCTTCCTGAACTCTGTTCTTCTATTGTCCTTCCGCCTGACTGAAGTTTTCACATTCTCTTCCACTCTCACTAACCCCTAGCATTTTAGTGGCATTGCTTGGAAATGAAATTATTGAAAAATCAGAACGGATGCTAGAAAAATAAAGAACATTTCTGACCCAAAATTTACTCAAAAACACGTCCTTCCACTATATAGGTGGGTTTGTAGTGAACAAAACAAGTTCTAGATTTAAAAATTCAAATGCTAATCACTGACTCATTGATTTTGTTAGAAATAAACAAATCTTTTGAATTTACAAACTTTGCTTAACACACACAAAACTTGCAAAATTTCACACCTCGATGTGAAATGTTTGTCGTCCAATGGAAAAGCCAGAATCACATCTAGGAGTGAATTCCCAAATGACCTTTTTGCCCCTCAAACAAAATAAAAAAAGGAAACAAAATCGCCAGAGAGTTAAGATGATGAGCATAATTAACATGTACCCTTGATAAACATCAAGCAATCATTATTTTTATTATCTCTAACTTTCTCTCTCACCTCCTTTCTTTTCACCATTCACCCTGAGTGATAACTTTAAAGACAATCCTACCCAACATTAAACACTCATACAAACATACATACGTTCCTGCCTATGTACACATAAACTCACTCTTGCAAGTTACTACTACGAACTCTTGATACCCTTAATTTCTTTATAATGTTTCTCAGTGAACATTAACTTCTACCAATTCATGTTATTTTTTCCATTAATAAATTTCTATTTAAACATACAAAATGTACACTATTATTTTTCACACATTCCAATATCCAACTATATGATGATAGCGAATAATCCTAAGTTGTAAGGAGTTCGGTTATTTTTGACACAAGGCTAATTCAAAAAAATGTTAACCATCTCCCTACTTCTAGAGTCCAAAGCATGTTTAGACTTTGATGTCACATTTTCTATTCTCTGTTAAAACACTTTTCAGATATGTAAAATTCCATACTTATTTGATGCTGGCCTCCATTTTGTAACTTGTGTCCAGGGTTTGCAGTTGATAGTCCTTTTTTCTCACTTTATTTCACTGCCCTCTTAAGGAGTTCATGTAGCTTTCTTTACTAAATTAATAGTGGATGACTGAAGGTAATCATGGTGATATAAGGATGACAATGTCAGTGGCAGTGGTAATTAAAATGGCTGTGAGAGTAATGGCGATTTCAAGGAGGATGATGTTGATTAATGTGGATTTACATGTAGTGGAGGCAGTTATTGGTCTGTCAGTCAGTTAAGTACTATACATGATATATGCTCTGACTGGACAGAAGATTTTCCTGCAGTAGGTTGCCATTACTTATTTTTTGTGGTAGACAGGTTGCCAACCAAGGCTATATAACCAAATCTGTCCTGGATATTTAATTCATAGCAGGAGGAAGAAGTGACAGATTAATACCCATCTCAGGGATATTTGCACATAAGTGAATGCAATGAATTCAACTAGAATCTGAACCTGGCTCTCTGTTCCAAGCCGATATCCGCTTAGATTGATGTCCCAAGTTCAAATGGCTTAGGCCATTGAATTCAGTTTTGCACAAATACCCTGAGGAAAGGTAAGGATCCACCTCCTCACCCAATAGCTATGGGTTAAATAACAGAGTAGACTAGCCTTGTTTAGCAAAGAGTGTAAGAGAAAGACAAATCTAAATCATATAAACATGTAGTTGGCAGTTTTTTGGTGGCATGTCTCTTCAAAATGTAACGCACCATGGCTCTCTACAACTTCCTGTTCTTTACAGTTTTTAGTTAAATTTGTTTTTTTTGCTATTTTTTGTCTTTTTTTCTGCTCATTTATTGTTCTTGCAACTTAATAATGTTTGTCTTATATTCTTTTTCATTAAATGTTGTAAGCTATTAGTAGCTTTGTTGCCTTACTTGGAGTAAAATAGATAATGTTTGTCTTATATTCTTTTTCATTCAGTAAGCGCTTGAAAATATTAGTAGCTTTGTTGCCTTACTTGGAGTAAAAAAGATAATGTTTGTCTTATATTCTTTTTCATTCAGTAAGCCCTTGTCATGTTAGCTTTGTTGCCTTACTTGGAGTAAAATAGATAATGTTTGTCTTATATTCTTTTTCATTTAAAGTAAGCCCTTAAATATTGTTAGCTTTGTTGCCTTACTTGGAGTAAAAAGACTAATGTTTGTCTTATATTCTTTTTCATTCAGTAAGCCCTTAAATATTAGTAGCTTTGTTGCCTTACTTGGAGTAAAATAGATAATGTTTGTCTTATGTTCTTTTCATTCAGTAAGCCCTTAAATATTAGTAACACATTTGCCTTACTTTGGAGTAAAAAGAATATTGTTTGTCTTATATTCTTTTTCATTCAGTAAGCCCTTAAATATTAGTAGCTTTGTTGCCTTACTTGGAGTAAAAAGATAATGTTTGTCTTATATTCTTTTTCATTCAGTAAACCCTTAAATATTAGTAGTTTTGTTGCCTTACTTGGAGTAAAAAAGATAATGTTTGTCTTATATTCTTTTCATTCAGTAAGCCCTTAAATATTAGTAGCTTTGTTGCCTTACTTGGAGTAAAAAAGATAATGTTTGTCTTATATTCTTTTCATTCAGTAAGCCCTTAAATATTAGTAGTTTTGTTGCCTTACTTGGAGTAAAAGATAATGTTTGTCTTATATTCTTTTTCATTCAGTAAGCCCTTAAATATTAGTAGCTTTGTTGCCTTACTTGGAGTAAAATAGATAATGTTTGTCTTATATTCTTTTTCATTCAGTAAGCCCCTTAAATATTAGTAGCTTTGTTGCCTTACTTGGAGTAAAAAAGATAATGTTTGTCTTATATTCTTTTCATTCAGTAAGCCCTTAAATATTAAATGACTTTGTTTGCTTACTTGGAGTAAAATAGATAATGTTTGTCTTATATTCTTTTCATTCAGTAAGCCTTAAATATTCATTAGCTTTGTTGCCTTACTTGGAGTAAAAAAGATAATGTTTGTCTTATATTCTTTTTCATTCAGTAAGCCCTTAAATATTAGTAGCTTTGTTTGCCTTACTTGGAGTAAAAAGATAATGTTTGTCTTATATTCTTTTTCATTCAGTAAGCCCTTAAATATTAGTAGCTTTGTTGCCTTGTAGATAAAAAGATAATGTTTGTCTTATGTTCTTTTTCATTCAGTAAGCCCTTAAATATTAGTAGCTTTGTTGCCTTACTTGGAGTAAAAAGATAATGTTGTCTTATATTCTTTTTCATTCAGTAAGCCCTTAAATATTAGTAGCTTTGTTGCCTTACTTGGAGTAAAAAAGATAATGTTTGTCTTATATTCTTTTTCATTCAGTAAGCCCTTAAATATTAGCTTTGTTTACTTAGCAGGTAAAAAAGATAATGTTTGTCTTATATTCTTTTTCATTCAGTAAGCCCTTAAATATTAGTAGCTTTGTTGCCTTACTTGGAGTAAAAAAGATAATGTTTGTCTTATATTCTTTTTCATTCAGTAAGCCCTTAAATATTAGTAGCTTTGTTGCCTTACTTGGAGTAAAAAAGATAATGTTTGTCTTATATTCTTTTTCATTCAGTAAGCCTTAAATATTAGTAGCTTTGTTGCCTTACTTGGAGTAAAAAGATAATGTTTGTCTTATATTCTTTTTCATTCAGTAAGCCCTTAAATATTAGTAGCTTTGTTGCCTTACTTGGAGTAAAAAGATAATGTTTGTCTTATATTCTTTTCATTCAGTAAGCCCTTAAATATTGGTAACTTTGTTGCCTTACTTGGAGTAAAAAGATCTTTTTTAAAAATTACTTCTAATTACTGTTTTTACTAATTATTCACAGAAGCCTGTTCAGTAGATTCTTCACTGCTTTCTCTTGCTGCCAATATGCTCTGTCAGTGTTAAATTCTCCAAGCCCTCATTCTTCATTATGAGCCCTAAATATTTCATTTATCTCTTTCTGATTTTAAGCAGGAGTGTATTTTTTCTTTCCATTTTCCCTAAAACTTCCTCATTATTCAAATATTCAGGCCATGGTTTTCTTAGCATTTTTATAGATAATCACATTCCTTTGCAACAAATCTCTGCTTCACCAGTGCAGATATAGTCTGACATTATTTTCTTAGGTTATTTATTTGTTAATTTGAAAAAAATTGCATCATTCATGATTGCATCAAATTTTTTTTCTGCCCAGACACTATTGTCTTGACTCTTGATTAATTGTCCTACAGCCATTGTCTGCAATGGATGCAACTCCAAAAAAAAGCATACAAAAATTGTCATGCTACACAAACACATTGGCAAGCCTTACAGAGGGATCGTGGATATTGTTGGTGTCAGTCTTTCAACTGTCAGTTGTGTCATCAAGGTAAAGAAAATAACTGGATCCATCAGTTCAAAATCTAAAAGAAAATAGTCAGAAAAAAAAAATGCAAAGAGATTATATATATGTGATCAGAGAAAGTGTGAAAGTTTCTCGGAAGACATTATTTATTTTGTTTCAGTTAATTTGCACAAAGGTGTATTTTTATGATAAAATTTGTATTATAATTATGCAATACCTAATACACTGCAGAACAAAGACATTACCAGAAACTAATGAAACTGATTAAAAAATAAACCATATAAAATAAATTTTTAAAAGCTGTTAATAAAAAATAGAAGAAAAGAATTATCTGTAAAACAAACAAAAAATAGTCTTGCTTTGATGACAAATATGTCTGCTGTTTTAGTGATTTTTCAGTTAATGTCGAACCAAAGCTATTATTACCAAACATCATTGAGTGAAAACACAGCAGCAGCCAGTGTCACCTCTGCTTTTATCAGCTGAAGAATATTTGCAATACGCAGTACCTATTGCAATTTTTCATCCAATACCCATCCTCATCATGTCCTTTCCCACTAGAGGTACAAAGAGGTTTCCATTTCGCCATTATTTTAAACTAGCTTTCTTATCTGCCTGCTCAGAAACCCCTGACCAAACCATACCACCTTTGTGTCCAGCTTATCCAACCGCCTATCATACTTTCTAAATTGCTTTCTTTTTCCAGTGTTTTGTTTATTATCTATCAGCAACAAAACTCATTATTTTACTGAGAAAAAGGGAATTTCTACTGATGTATGAAGAAAGAGGAACAGATAGATAAAAATGTGGTATTTCTTCAGAAAGAAGGAAGAGATATTTCTAACCCTGCCAATATAAAGAAAACGAAAGAAAAAGAGAAAAGGTGAGAAAGAAAGGGAAAAAAAGAAAAAAATGAAAAAGTAAAAAAGAAAAACTATAAGAAAAAAGTAAAAATCAGAATAAAAAGCAACAAAATGAAGAAAAAACAACAAGAAAAAATAAACAAAAAAGAAAAAATGTGAAAGGAAAAAAGTAAAATGAGAAAGAAAGAACTAGAAAAAAAGAAAAATTGACAATGTCAGAAATGAAAGAAAAAAAGCAAAAACATAAAAAAGAATAAAAGTAAAAAAATGATAAAGAAAGAAAAAAGTAAAATACGAGGAAAAAGGCCAAAAAAATAAGAAAGACAAAAAAGCAGAGAAATGAGGAAAAAATGAAAAATGAGAAAAAAAATTTAAAAAAAGAAAATGTGAGAAATTAAAGAAAAAAAAATCAAAAACATGAGAAAGAAAGAAGAAAAGTCAAAAAAAAAAAGAAAGAAATCAAAAAGAAAGATAAAGTAAGACAGGAAGAGAAAGATTGAGGGGGGAAAACCAAAATAAGAATATGAATAAAAGTGTAAATCAATAAAGTGATAGAAAGAAAGCAAGATAGAGAAACAAAGAGAAACAAGAAAAACTGGTGAGGAATGGTGATCTTGATGAATAAGCTGAAGAATGAAAATTGGGAGAAGAGTTTATCTTGTCGCTAAAGAAGTTGCAGATTTTCTCTTGATATCAACAATCAGTTTTAAATGACCCATTGCTCATTGAAAAACCAAGCACAAAATAAAATTCAGTTTGCATGCTGATTTTCAAAGCAAGCAGCTCCTCCTTTCAACCACTATTTTTAATATGTGGCTTTGGATCTTTTAAAATGCTACAAAATGAGTGGGAGGAGGAGGAGGGTAGAAATGATTCTAACTTGTAGAAGTTTTGATACCCTTGTTTTTAGGTTGAAAATTTGACTTCACTTTACATTGTGTATCTGTATTCTTTTTCCTATCTGGATAGGTTGTTTCTTCATTATGGGCAACAGAGTTAAACATTTCTTCTGATCTGATCTGCTTTGTAAGTATAAGTATCCAAATCTTATAGGACCTCCCAAGGACACTTTCTGTGGGATAATCTTCTGCCTAGTCAGTCATGTCTCTTTCGAGACATGATCACCCAAAGCATGTATCACATATGGCACTTAACTGACTGACTGAATGACTAAAAATAGGAATCAATATAGTTTACTTCTGAAACTTAAATTTAGGTTTCTCCCTGGGGAAAAGCTGGTATCAATGATTTGTACCATTATGAAAGTACCAACTGAAACCACAATTTCCTCCTTGGTTCATTTTTGCCTATTCAGACTGTTCAAATGCTTTAGCCAACAAGAATCAATAATAATTTGGATCATACCAGATGCCATTTTGTGTTCAATTGTAATAATTGCAAGCACGTCCTCAATCAACAGATACACAGCATCAGGGCTAGTGTATTGCTATTTTGTAAATGGCATCTGAACTATGCAGTAGTTTCTCGTGGGACATTCTAATGCCATAATGTAGTGTTTAGCTATGGCTATACTATTTGATTTACTCTTTATAAACACACACTTACAAAATTGCCAATAATCATGAGAGCCAAACTTGTAAGAGACTATAAAGTGTCTCATTCTTTCAGTGAACATCAACTGGGCATCACTGAGGATGTGCTTGCAATTATTACAATTAAACACAAAATGACATCCGGTATGATTCAAATTATTATCAATTCTGGTTGGCTATAGCACCTGAATAGTCTGAATAGGCAAAAATTAACCAAGGAGGAGATTGTGGTTTCATTTGGTAATTTCATAATGGTACAAATCATTGATACCAGCTTTTCCCTAGGGAGAAACCTAAATTTAAGTTTCAAAATATGAAGTAAACTATATTGATTCCTATTTTTAGTCATTCAGTTAGTCATTTAAGTGCCATATGTGATACATGCTTGGGCTATCATGTCTCGAAAGAGACATGACTGACCAGGCAGAAGATTATCTGCTGTAAGTTGCCATTACTTTCTGTGGTAGACTGGTTGCCAGCTAAGGCTATAGAACTCTATCTGTCCTGTTATTTAACCCATAACTGGAAGAAAGAGATGGATTAATACCTTTTCCAAGTAAATGCAAAGAATTCAACTTGAATTTGAACTCGGCTCCTTGATTACTCGTTCCACGCCAATATCCACTGCATCACAATGCACATTTTAGTCATTACAAATGAGATAAATACTGTACTTAGGCTAAATTTAGCTGCTACAAATTCTAAAATGTCAGTGGATATTATACACAAGAAATTGTTTTTTCCAGAAATTCACAGTCCAAAATTATACTATATGTGAATATGAAAGCTGAATGCAGAAGAAACCTGAAGAAAAGTGAGATGAAATTCGTAAATGAGAAGGAAGGGGAAAGCAGTGAAAGAGGAAGATAAAAGAAAAAGCAAGATTAGCATCATCTCAAGACAGAACATCAGAGAAATCAAAGAAAATTATTCTGGATATTTTCTAAATTTCACACTAAAGGGAGTTAAATCAGGTTTATTTTATAAATGAAAAATAAATGACAAAGAAAATAGATAGAAATGAGTTAAATAAGTTCTCTGTTTTAAATGCAATGTCCTTTCAAGATAATCATGACTCTCCTCAGTTTCCTTCTCTTTCATTTATCATCATGATTTCTTGGAAAAGATTGTGGAATGGTCTCTCATTGTCTTCTCCATGTTTTTGAATTCAAAGTAGTTATTTTCCTGGACTGATTGCCACTCAAGGCTAAAGAGGCCAGTTTACTTTGCTGCTTAACCCATAACTGGTAGGTGGGGAGAAAAGATTGATTTCTGCTTTTCCAAAATTAATGCAAAAGGTGAGGTGGCAATTTGAACTGAACTTGCCAATTCTACTTTCAGTGCTGATAACTCTTAAGCTACCAGCATATATTACGGAAATAAAAGAATAAACAATAAATTCAGAGCCGGGCAAAAATAAGAAAAGAGAGAAAGAATTCAGGAGTTTTGTAATTTTGAAGAAGAAGACAAGAAGAAGAAAATAAAATGAAAAGAGACAGAGAAAAAGATTTGGTGTTAAGATAATGAAATTGAAAAAGAATAAAAGCAAGATAAGGATTATAAAGTCTGGTAAATTAATGATAACAAAGAACAGATAAAGAACTAAGTAGAGGAACTGTCACTTCCCTCTCCCCAGAAAATCAATGCTCCAACCCACCTACTGCTGATCACCACCCTTTGTAATATATTGAAAGACAATAACAGTATCATAAATGACCTGGGAAGGGGGGTTCCATCCTTTAAAGAGAAAAAAAGAGAGAGAGAAAGAATTCAAGTTTCTTTTTCTTTCGGTGCTTACTGTGTTCCAGCAGATATTAGCAGATTTCGCGATAAGGGGAAACTGTTTAATACTGTCCATTACAAAGTGAGAAAGTGGTTTCATGATCAGTCAGCGTTGGGGAGTCTAAGACAGACCTAAATCAACTGCACAGCTCTGACAGTTCCATCTTGATTGTCCATAAATCTCAAGCCCCAATGGATGGCCAGGCTTTGCTCTTGATGTGAATATTGCACTGATCTGTCTCTAAAAAGATGCTTACTATCACCTCAAACCAACATAACTGCAAGTGATCTATTTTTTTCTTGCACCAATTTTTTTTAATGGCTTATCACCCTTGCATCAATAGATTTATAACCAGAAAACATTATTTACACTTTTTATAAATTTGTATAATGCTACATTTTGTCTTTGTGTCTCCCCCTTATATCTATAAACCATAACATCCCACATTTGAGCACGTCAGTGTGGTGTAATGGTTAGCAAGCTTGTCTCTCTAGATCGATTTTTTTTTTAATCATTTCATCCCAAGCAAGGCAGTTTTGCTGCCACTGTTGCACAGGGGGTTACATAGGGAAAAGAGATGAAAAAAAAGGGGTAGGTTATAGGGGGTGTCAGGAGGAGGGTAATAGAAGGAGAAGAATACTGGTATGATGGGGATGGGGATGAAGTGGACGAAGAAAAGAGCTGGAGAGAAATGATGCAAGTTAGTGAGATAGGAGATGACTTTTGACCTTTCATTTAAAATCCTGGAGATTGTAGCTGTTGGGGAAGCAAGTATACGGACAGGAATTCCACAGGCGGGAAGTGCAAGAAAAGAAGTTGTTAGAATAGAAACTGCAGTTACATTTTATTGGTTTCACTTTAAAAGGGTGAGACCTAGTTTCTAGTCTAGTAGCTCACGTAAATTCATACATAGGGGGCACCAGTGAGCTAAGTTCATTAGAGCAGAAGCCATGAAAGTATTTGTAGAAGAGGCACAGGGAAGCCACATCATGCCGGTGAGATAGCGATTGCAGCCGAGCTGCCAAGTTGGTATCAATCACATTACAGATTCTTTGTTGGATTTTGTCAAAAACCCCAAAGTGAATAGCAGGGGCACCCGAACAGAAGTGGCAGCAGTATTCAATACACAGGCGGATGGTCAATTTAAATATGTGCACGATGGATTCAGATGGGAAAAACTTCCTGGCCCTGCACAGTGAATCGACCTTCTTAGCAGCAGATTTTATAACTTACTAGTGAGTTCAGCCTTTATTGGGCACTCCACACTATAAGACCATGATGCTGACCAAGGCTGGAGAACCCAGTCTGCCCTGCTATTTAACCCATAGCTGGAGAGAGAAGAAACGGATTAATACCTTTCCCAAGAGTATTTGCGTGTAAGTAAATGCAACAAATTCAACTGGAATTTGAACTCGGCTCACTAATTTCTCAATTCGAGCCAATATCCCCTGCACTACAATGTGCATTCAAACCATATTAGTCATTCTAAATTCAAACTTAAAATTTGCTATAGATAAGCAATGTTTCTGTACAGAAAAAAGTTTATATCTGTTTTGTCAAAATTCAGTTGTGATTTAGGACTAAGACAGTCAGTTTGTGTACATTTAAAAGAAACAAAAAATGTAAAGTTTATTTTTGTTTTTTAGAAGCAGACATAAAGTAAATAATTTTAAGAAATATTAACATTTCTTTAGAATTTTATAATCTTAGGCCTACCAGATTATTTAAAATGTTATTTCTTGCTGTGTTTGTAATAACAAGTCTGACATTATACATTACTATAAATTAAATGAGTGAAGCTGAACAAAATCATGAAGTTATCTAAATACATCTGCCAGGAAGGTGATGGTCCCAGATTTTTTGGATACAGAAGGAATTGTATTTATTGACTTTCATCAAAAGGGCCACAGCATTAACAGATAATACTATGTGAACTTGTTGAGACAATTACAAAAAGCTATCAAGACCAAACGTCTAGAAAAACTGACAGAAAGGGTCTTGTTTCATTGGGACAATGCTCCAGCATACAAATCATGTTCTAAATGGTTGTGGCATTGAGCTAGTTGATCACCCCTTCCTACTTCTTCAACTGCTGAATTCAACAGGATAACAAGGGGTGTAAGTCAAGTATGTGTCTTCTCCCTGGATCTATTCAACCTATACCTCAAAGCAATTCTGAGAGAAATAGAAGCTCTGCCAGGACTTGTCATTAGTGGCTGCAGTCTTAACAGTATAATATACGCAGATGACAGTGCTGATAGCAGACATGGAAAAGGAAATTTGCAAGACCAAAAGTTAAGCTGAGTATTGAGAGACAAGAAAATTTCATTTGAAACAATGAAAAGTCTGTTCTTTTATATGGCAGCAAATGCTAGACAATCTCATCAAGGATAAAAAAAAAACTTGAAGTATCCAAAATGTGGTTCTACAGAAGGATGCTGAGAATACCATGGATTAAACATGTGATGAACAGCAAAGTTTTGGACAGGCTGGAAATGAAAAGGAAACTTATACTTAACATCAGGAAAGGACAGCTGAAGTTTCTGAAACATGTAATGAGGAAAGATGGCTTTAGGAATCTTATACTCATAGGATGGATAGAGAGAAGAGAGATTGAGGAAAGTAATATACTTGATGAGCTTAAACAAGTGGATGTCAGAGCAGAGTTTGGAAGAAATAACAAGAGAAAAGGTGTGAAGAGCTTCTTTTTTTTTTAATCATATCACCCCAAGCAAGGCAGTCCACTGCCACTATAGCGCAGGGGGTTACATAGAGCGATTGGGTATAGGAAATGTCAGAGGGAGGATGATAGATGAGTTAGGAGGTACGTAGGGAGAGTGTTGGAGGGAATGTGTGCGAGTTAGTGTGTTAGGAGGTGTCTACTGACCTTACATTTAAACTCCTGGAGGTTGTAGCCGTCGGGGAAGCAAGCATGCGAAAGGGAATTCCACAGCCGGGAAGTGCAAGAAAAGAAGCTGTTGGAGTAGAAATTGTGGTTACATTTCGTTGATTTCACTGTAAAGGGTGGGACCTAGTTGCCAATCTAGTATCTTGTGCAAATTCTCACCTAGGGGGCACCAGTGATTTAAGTTCATCCGAGCAGAAGCCGTGAAAGTACTTATAGAAGAGGTACAGGGAAGCCACGTCACGCCGGTGAGGCGGTCAGCTAAGTCGGTATCGATCACATTACAGATTCTCCGCTGTAAGCCCAAGGAGAATAGCAGGGGCACCCAACCAGAAAAGGAACAGGAAGATGTGGAAGGCCATAATCACTTACAACCTGAAGGAACACAGCACATAAAAGAAAAATAACCTATTTATGAAATAGCTCTAAAGATAAAGGCATCGCTTTTTAATTCATTCAATATGTCTTGTATGCTCGGCAACAATATTGATTTTTAAAGAAAGTCAACTTGTGTGAAATATGCTGCAATGATTTTGAACACACCTTTAACCCATAATATCGTCATCATTATATGCTGATGATTTCTTGTTTTTTTTATATATTGTGACCCTTTTGCTTAATATTCATATTTTCTTTATTTCAGATAAAAAAACTTCACAATTTTCAAACATATTTCAAGGAAGTTTTCACTTTGCAAAATTAGATGCATGGAAAAAATAAACTGCTGGTTTAACCTTATTTCAAAGGGTATCGGTTTAAACCAGTGATTCCTAACATTTTTTGGCCATGCCCCACCTAAGCATCTTTAAAATTTTGGTGCTTCCTCCTGCAACATATACCATTTTATTATTCAGAAACTGAATATGAAGGAAGCCTAAAAGACTGTTCACTTTTAAGAACTTGAGACTGCATATATGCAATAGTATTAATGAGTATTAATTTTACAATTTTTATAAAAACAGTGTAACTAATATAAACATATATAGAGTACATATGTAATTACACATCTTCAAAAACACACACAAATATTATATGTATGTATAATGCATTGGCACAATATGCATTAATTTTCACATACACACACACAGACTCACTTGAAATAAAACCACTATTAACTCATTCTCAAATTGCCTCTCACATTAGAAACCACAGTTTTAAACACCATGGATTCATTTGTTTATGTATCGTAATCATCTAGGCACTTTTGAATCAAAAAAATATTACCTGTGTCACTGTATGATTCCAGGTATTAATCATAAGATTTCCATTTTTTTGTGTTTTACATTACAAATCCTTTTGTACTAAAACAGACATCAAAATAGAAAACTTAACCTTTTCAAAATTGATATAGAAACAAAGGATTTATATGCATAAGTAAAACTTCAACAAAAACAAAACGTTTGATAGGTCCAATAAGGTGAAATTGGGAGTTGATTTAAAAAATGACCTACAATTTTTTTTTTTTTTTTGCCTTTTATCAGCATCGCTGGTGCTAACTTTCTAAAGAATGACTAGTTGTATCTTCTTGGGCATTAAATTGTAATGTTTTCTGCTGACATGAAATGGAAAGATTATATTGAATCAAATGCTAGGTTTGAGGCTAGGAAAGCTGGTTCACTGTGTTGTGCTAGATAATTTTTCTCATTACAATCTATATTACACATTTATATGTCTAACATTCATAAATGCATTATCTGTAACATTATCATTCCTGATCTGGCCACTCAGCTTCAGTCACTTTTCTACTGCCACATTGTAGGTTCCCAGTGTATTTTCTATAAATACATTCATGGTAATCATTCTGATGACTTTTCTTCTTTGCTACATTAATTTTAAGAATTTAAGTGCAGTGTTAGATTGGCAGCTAGACCTTGTCATTTTACAACTGAAATGTAATCATAAATTCTATGCTAACAGTTTCTTCTCTCACACTTTTTGCATGAGGGACACTCTTCTGACTTTTTGCTTTCCAGTCTTGATCTTCAAAAATTTGAAAGCAATGTCTTCTCTTTCCTTATATTCTGTTCTTTTGTTATTCTTTCTCCTTAATAATGTTTTTTCTTAGATACTTAAAACTTTATCAGTTCTTTTTTTGTGTGTACAAAAGAGTGATATTTTGCTTTTGTGAAAATCATAAGTGCATGCAGAAAGATTCAATACTATTTACTCAATATATTTAATCAGGAGAAATACATTGGAAGCTAAGCAATGGTTGCCCTGTTAATGAAGTTTAGAATAGGCCATCTGCATTTCTTGCAGAAACTTAAGATGATCCCACAAAGGAGCCATTGCTAATTGGACACTTGTAGACTTGGGTATTCTATACTAATGGTTCCCAACAGATTTTATGTTAAACACAACCAATGTTTATCTCCAGACACAAGTATAAACCCAACCAAAGTTTGCCAACATATTCAACTATAAATATAAACAATGTTTCAATTTAGCCTTAGGTATAAAAATAACCAATCTTTCCATATAGACTTAATTAGCCAATGCTTCTATATGAATTTAGGTATGAAATTGACCAATGCTTCCAGATGTATTTAGGTATAAAACTGGCCAATGTTGACCTATGAACTCCAGTATAAAACTGACTAAATTATAAACTCAACCAATGTTTACCATAAAATTTCAATGTAATAAAAGATAAATTTCCAAATAAAAAAACCCAACAAGTCTAAAAGAATTTTTATATGGAAAAAAGCCCCCAAAAATAGTTGAAACAAATGTCTGAGGTAAAATTTAATTTATATGGGCACACAAAACAGACAGATGACATGAGCCAAATTTAAGAAAAAAAGGATTAATTTATTTTATTTTTAACAAACCAAATTGAAAGAATTACATTAATCAAGTGTATTGTGTGCCAAATGATAGCCAATAATGTATACTTAACAATAATCAGTGCAAGCAAAATATGCTCTTTTACAAGAAAAATTATCATGCTGCATAAGGTCTTTCAGAAAAGAAAACTACATATAAAACATAGAAAAAGAGAAAATACTTCACTGAACAGTTTTCAAAGAATTGATTCAATTTCCAAAGCAAAGTTTGTTGTTTAGTGAAGAATAAAAGAATAATACCAGGTAAAAACTTTTGACTTTGATGTTCCTTTCAATTCTTGTTTGGTGGTTGTCAGTGTTTTCTGTATTGTTTTTCTTTCTGGACCAGACCAAACTGGGTTTCAGCAGCAGATGTTTGTTGACTCTTTGAATTAACCCCTAGGCCCTGTTTTGTTACCTACAGGTAGGCTTCAAATTCACTTATTGGAATTTAGAGGAAAACTTTTTATTGGTTCTAGATGAAAAACTTATATTTCATTTTCTATCTGTTATAATATTAGTCTTGCTTAGGAACTCACAGTGACATCTGTAAGAAATCCTCTAAAGATTGATGCCAGATAATTTTTATTAGTAAATATTTTATTAATTAGAAATTCACCCCACTTCTTCTTTCTAGTGTGTTTGCCAACTTACTTAACCTTATATCTTTTACATTTAGGATCAACCTCCAGTTTTTCAGTTTATTTTTGTTTGCTGGAAATTGTGCTTGTATGTTCAACAACTTTTTGAGATGTAGGTACTTCAAAAACATCATACAGCACTTTCATAGATTCTTCCACTCTTTAAGACCTTTCTTTGGGAAACCTTTTCTTCAGTTGTTTATAATGTCTTTTATCTTCCCATTTTTTGACCATATATGTCATCTTTCCAATATGTGATACTATTATACCATCTTTATAGATACATTCCTTGTCCATCTTTATAAACTCTGAAAAGCATATTTTTGCTAATCTAGAAAAATTTATTGACCTTTTTATCTGTTTGTCATATTTTTTTACTTTGTAACAACTTGTTGATCCCCGATTTAATTTTTTCATGCAAACATTAATTCTGCTACTAACATACCTGATAGTGTACAGAGATTTAGTGTTATCCAGTAAACTCTCAAAATTTGTTGTAGTGCTTCTTTGTTCACTTTTTCATGACTTACTTTTTCCAAAGCTCTTTTGAAAATACCCACAAATTGTTCAGCTTGTCCATTTGACCTTGGATGATATGGTGGGGTAGTAATATGTTCAATGGAGAACATTTTACAAAATTCTTTGAATTTGTGAGCAGTGAATAGTGTACTGTTATCTGTGACTATGGTATCTGAAATACCACATCTTGCAAACCATTTGTGTAAAAGATTCATTGTTACCAAAGTTGATTTTTGGCCCTTACAAATTTCAGGCCACTTAGTAACACTACCCACTATCACAAGATAATGTGATCCATTTATTGTACCTGCAACATCTATGTATAGTCTTGACCATGGCATATCTGTCTTTGGCCAAGGTTGTATTCTCATGGTAGGTAATTTTGCTGCTGCAGCACAACTAATTTTTCATTGTCTTGATCCATACATTGTTTCTCATAAGAGATTTCATTTTTGAGATTCTTGGGTATCTGCTATGAAATTCATTTAATATTTGCTCTGCTATTTGTGCAAACATCAATACTCCATCACATAGTGAGTAAGCATTCAAGTCTAAATTGCATTCTTTCTCACTTTCTTTTAGTTGTCTTTTTTATTTCTGCAATAAACCTATCTTTTTCTACCTTTTCTTTTATTTTTTCCAGGTTAACTGAAAATTCATGTACTGCATTGCATAATATATTTTTAATTTCAATTTCACTTTTTAGTGCTGCAATGACAGTGTCATCAAATAGTTCAGAATGTTTTAGGATCAGTCTCGATAACCCATTTGCATGTCCTAATTTTTTTGTAAAATAGTAATTTAATAAGATGATACTTTGGTGTTGTAATCTATTTTCTGCATGTGTAGGAATTCTGGGGTTTTTTTTTAACAAAAAATTGATTATAGGCATTTGTGGTCTGTCTGCAACCAAGAAGTCCTTCCATGTATAAATTTGTGAAGTTTTTTCACTGCATATATTACTGATAATGCCTCTTTTAAAATTTGACTGTAGTCTTATTCTGCTGGTAACAGCAAATGTGAAGCATGTGTGATGACTTTCATATTACCATCATTGAACTTGTGTAAAATTATTGCTCCTGTACCATAATCACTAGCATCTGAAGCCACTACAATTTCTGTTTTTGCATTATGGTGCACTCATATGATGTATCTTTTTATTTCTTCAAATGACTTCTGACACTTATTAGTCCAGTTCCACTTTATAACATTTTTTAAGTAAATTGTTCAGTAAAGCTCTCAAATACTGCATATTAAGTATATATATTTGATAGTAGTTTGTGTATCCCAGCTTGTAACTAAGTCACATTTGTTGGGGGAGGCATATTCTTAATTGTGCTTGCCCTTGATGAATCAAGTTGCAAAGGATTTTTCCTTAGTATTTAATTTGAAGCAAAATATTTCACACTTTCCCTCACTGAGTTTGAACATATACTCTTGTATTTTTCAAAAGCTGCATATTCTTCCTTAGATACACTTTTAATTAATACATTAATACATTAATTAATACATTAATAATATTAATTAATTAATACAGATAGGCCACTGTGAAATCACAACCTGCAAGCATGATATCCATATCTTGTTGAAATATAAGTGGAGTTACTTTTATACCAAAAGGAAGTTAGGTGAACTTATACAATCCTTTGTGCATATTTATAGCTGTTAACTCTAAACATTCTTCTTCAACCTGGATTTGTAAATACACTTCAGGCAGCTCTAGCTTCAAAAAAATTTTTAACACTGTTTAACTTTACAAAAATTTCCTCTGGACTTTTTTTTTTAATCATATCACTCCAAGCAAGGCGGTAACGCCACTGATGTGCAGAGGGCTACGTAAGAGTGAAAAGATTAGGAAAAGAGAAAACCGGAAACCACATCCTAAACAGGGAACAAGGGATGAGCCTCTACACCTGTACAATAGACATGGGTGGAGTGTGAACCGGGTGATAGTTTAGTCTATCTACTCCAATTGAAAAAAAAAGAAAAAGAAAAAAGAAAAAGAAAAGTGAAAAGAGTGGTAAAGAGAAAGCCGGAAACCACATCCTAAACAGGAAACAAGGGATGGGCCACTTCACCTGTACAATAGACGTGGGTGGAGTGTGGCTTGGTAATGGATAATTACGGGGTTCTAAACACTTGTTTAACCCTGTCAAAAAATCAGCACAATCACAAATTTCGTTATATTTTTTTCTTTACATATACTGCTAGTGCTGCCCATTTTGAATGATTAATCTTTTCAATTACACATATTTTTTTTAAGTCTGTCTAATTCTCCATTGATTGATCTAATGCTGCAAATGGCTGTTTTGGTTTAAATACTGGCACTGAACCTTTTTTCACTTGAAATTTTGCTTTGAATTTGGAACACCAACCCAAATCATTTGACACCCAGAAAACATTTTTTTTCAATTCTTCCTTTAACTTTTCACTATGTTTCTTTTTTTTAATTAGCCACTTTTCTACTTACATTTTTGCAATAAGCATTTATCGGCAAACCCTAAGCTCAAATAATTCCATCCAGTCAGTACCAAAAAAGTTCATAGTATCTTTTAACACACAATCCTTAGCTTTTGCACTTGTTATGGAATGAGACATTGCAAGTCATTTCACCAATAAAAATTAATTTCTCAGCTGAGACACTACTTGCAACTTCTGAAGTCTTTTTTAAGAAAGGCTTTCCGATTTCTTTTCAGGTGGCTACACTGATTATTGTGATATCATTACCAGTGTCTAATTGCATTTTCACATCTACATTATTAATTTTCACATTAACATATTTTCTCTTGTTTTCTGTGATAATTTTTCCATCACAATACTGTGTACAATGTTTTTCCTGTGAGAATATTTTCTTGGTTTCATTTTACAGTGTGGTTTTATTTGTCCTACTTTAGCACAATTGAAGCATTTTGAATTCTTAAAGGGACAGTTGTCTTTGTATGTAACCTTTCACATCTGAAACATGGATTTATTCTCCTTTTTGCTCATTTTTATTTTGTATGTATGCACATTCTTTTTCCTGAATTTCTTCAGCTTTGTATCTCAAATTTAAGAGTTGCTGATATTTGTTTGATATTTTTTTTGTAGAGTAAGCTTATTATTTTGTTTAAGTTTTGCTAGAATTTTCATCCTTATTTCTGTATCTTTTTTGCTTTTAACCCTTGAACAAAAATTAACCTTTTGAACATATCCAGAGTTAGTTCATTTAACCTGAATAGTTCATATTCCTGATTGATAATTTATGCATATGTGACAAAATCATCTTTTTATGTCAGATTAATACATTTCCAACATGTATCAAATAAAGAGTTTTTATCACTAAAAAATTTTAACAGATTACTGTTTCTTCCAAAACAAATCTCTCTTGTTTTTTTTTGTTTTTTTTTGATAATATGAAATTAACCACATTTTCCATGTTCTACTGGTGCTATCTTTCTAAACAAAAGTCTCATTTTTCTTTCCTCTTCCAAGTCACTGCATTCTTCTGTGAAAATTTATTCTTATCATCAGAAATAAGCAGAAAAGGTAAGTCTAAATTGTATGTAAATTCAGATATGGCTTTTGCCAGCATATCAGGAGTAAAAGAAGTTGAAGAATTTTCTGTGTCTCTCCATATAATTTTTTTATTTTATTTTTTTTAATCATTTCACACCAAACAAGGCATTCCACTGCCACTATTGCACAGGGGGTTACATAGAGGAAGGTAATGAGAAAGATTAGTTAGATATAGGAAATGTCAGAAGGAGGGTGATAGACAAGTAAGGATACCAAGGATGAGGGTTGAGTCGATGAGAAGGGTGTTTGAGAGAATGGATGCGAGTTAGTGTGTTAGGAAGTGTCTATTGACCCTACATTTAAACTCCTGGAGATTGTAGCTGTCAGGGAAGCAAGTATGTGGAAGGGAATTCAATCAACTTTTGTGGCTGTTTTTGAAGTCCGAATAACTGCCATTAATGCCGTTGAATTTTTTACCACAGAAGCCAATATTTTCTCCACTTTTGAAGAATATTTGATTTTTTTCAACTTCTCATTGTTGCTGATATCCTGTGCACCAAAGCAAAAAGTATTTTTTTTTGACTTGTCATACTCGGTATGAGTTTTAAATATCCTTCTAACTCCAGTTATAACTCGTATGAGTTTTGATTCTTTGTCTCTCCAGTTATAACGTTTGTGTTTTGATTCTTTGTCTCTCCAGTTATAACGTTTGTGTTTTGATTCCTTGTCTCTCCAGTTATAATTCATATGAGTTTTGATTCCTGGTCTCTCCAGTTATAACCCATATGAGTTCTGATTCTTTGTCTCTCCAATTATAACTCGTATGAGTTCTGATTCCTTGTCTCTCCAGTTATAACTAATATGAGTTTTGATTCTTTGTCTCTCCAGTTATAATGTTTGTGTTTAGATTCCTTTTCTCTCCACTTATAATTCATATGAATTTTAATTTCTTGTCTCTCCAGTTATAACTCGTATAAGTTTTGATCCTTGTTTTAACTCATTTTCTATAATGTTAGTCTCGCTCAGGCACTTACCATAATGTTTGTAAAAAATACTCTGAATACTGACTCTAACAGCTTTTTTTAGATTACTTGGCATTCTTTATTATAGCATCTAGACTTGTTCATTTTGTCAAGGGGAGGTTTTTTTTTACTTCACAACAAAAACAAATGCAGCAGTTTTACCACAAATCAAAATGTACCAAAAATATTTTTGAAATTAAAAAATTAAACGAAATACAGTGTCTGCTTTCTTTAAGAAAATCCAACAATCAAAGCTAAATTAAACAATAAGTCATTGTAACTAATAAGAATGATGCAGTCATAGCATTTCTTAGGAATGGTTTGCAAAGTTAAAAAAACAAATTTAAAACCCCAAGGTCAAAGAAAAATGCACTGGAAGACATCAGAACTTGAAACTACTGAAACAGAAAATTTTGAAGTAAGATGCAGTCAAAACAAATTAGTTTATTTAAATAGTTTTTGCTATACCACACTCCTTGTCTGGTAAGCAGTTAATGCAATTTCAAAATGTTTAAAACTTCCCTAAATAAATCATTGATAAAATCTAAAAGATTTTGTCAAAAAACGTTGGAAACTATTCTCTGTAAATATTTTATTACGATAAATGAAATACTAACCAAAAATTAATAATGGGTGACAACAATTCATTTAATAATAAAATAATAATATAACGGCAATCTGATTATTGAAATGAACAGCAACAAAATTAAGATGAAAGAAATACTAATAAAAAATTAATAATGGTTAACAATGCTTCATCTAATAATAAAATAATAGAATGACAATCTGAACAGTTACAATGAAAGAGCTTAAATAAGGATAAAAGAATTACTAATTACAAAATAATAATAAGTGATAGTCCTTCATCAAATAATAGAATGTGTCTGATTAGTAGCAATGAAAAGCAACTAAGATGGAAGAAATACTCGTAAAATATTAATCATGGCTGACAATGCTTCATTAAATAATAAAATCTGAGTTTAAATAGCTGTGAGGAAAAGCAACTAATAATACAAATTTTACAAATGCCTCCCTAATTAAAAAAAGGATCATAATTCTTTACGTTGAAAGTTCTTTGGGGAATTACCAAGTGATGTAATGAATATGCATACACCTTGGTTCCCCCTCACAGTAATGGAATTGGCTGGTGTCAACCATAAATACAGGCAAAGGTGAGGACGGAGAGAGGTATACAGATCTTTGACCAGAGGTCTATGTCTGTTGCCTATGCCTACGTCTCAGAATACTGCATTTGACAAGTACCGTCCATTACATCTACATACTAGGTTGTCCTACCCGGTTACATTAGCGTAAACCGCTAAACTACCTCAAATGATATATATATATATATATATATATATATATATCCCTTTCCAGGACATATCACCAAGTATAAACACTCATCAAAAACATTACATCCACAATCTTTACTGAATCCATCCTTCAAGAATCTAATGCACATTTATCTAAAACAAATATTATGTGTGTAAAAAAATTCCCAAATTAACATGCCAAACTTAATGTCTACTCGAGATATGCATACACACACACACACACTTGCAAATATACATTGTCATCTGAATTGTAAATAGACAAACTAAAATTATTATCAGTTAAGGGCCATACATGATACATGCTTTGGGCAATCATGTCTTGAAAGAGACATGACTGACTGGGCAGAAGATTATCTCGCAGTAGGTTGCCATTGCTTTCTACAGTAAACTGGTTGCCATCCAAAGCTATAAAACCCAAACTGTCCTATTATTTAACCCATAACTGGAGGGAAGAGATGGATTAATATCTTTCCCAAGGGTATTTGTGTGCAAATGAATGCAAGGAATTCAACTGAAATTCAAACTCGGCACCACAATTTGTTCTTCCAAATCAATATCCACTGCACCACAACGCACATTGCACACAGATAAAGCAATATTTACAGTTCTCAATTAGGCTTGGGATCCATTAATTTCTTGGAACTTCAAAAAAACACATAAATTATACTAACATTTGTTTAAAATATTGAATTCATTTGATATATGATTAACCAATCAAAATCAAACAACCCAAAAGTAAAAATACCAGAATTTCTTTCTTCTTCCTCTCCCTATCTCATTCTCTGATGAAGCTTTAATAAAAGTGAAACATGTTGGACTGATAAGCGTTGTTCTTTATCTTATCAATAAAACAATACTAGAATGACGGTCAGAATAGCTGCAATGAAAGTGTGCTGAGTAGAAAGGTTGTAGAAAAGCATTATTAAATATACCCTTCCCTCTTTACGAATAAAATGACAGAGAAACTCTCTTTTTTTCTCTCAACACATACACTACCAGCCATAATTTCTAAGCCACTGAAGTTTTTTAAAAGAAATGATGTATTTCATACTATTTTTAGTATTTCTTGCCAAGTGGATAATTCTAAATGAAAATAGAATGGTTCTTTTGTTAATAGTGCATGATAACATGTGCATCAAATGAACTGTTCTGGTGTTCCGTTTTTGTGCTCTCTTCCCCATGCTAGTCTCTTCTTCTTATTGATTGACCAAAACAAAGGCTTCTTGGCTGCCTAGTAAAACTTTGCAAAGTTATAATAACAAAAGAACCATTTCATTTTCATCTAGAATTATCCACTTAGCAATAAAAACTAAAACCAGTATGAAATACATAATTTTTTTGAAAACTGGGGTGGCCTAATAATTATGGCCGGTAGTGTACATCCTTCCCCTCTTTTTATTCTTCCATATTCTGGTCGCCTAGATATAATAGCTGATTTGGTCATGTGAAATCAACCAATAATTAACACTCCCACCAAAATCAAATCAGAAATGCATAAACTTTAAGTAAATATAAAAAGAACAGTGAACACATACATAGCAGTTGGCCTACAGTTTGCACATCATGAGTATGAAGTTTTAGTCAACCATCAGAGATTCAATCAACATACCAACCAGCCAAAATAAGAATACCTCCATGCAAACCAGAAATGTGCTTAAATAATCTTTCCAAAAAGAATATGCAAAATCCAAGGAATTATTTCAAGAATACAATCTAAACATTCAAATATCTGTCTATACTATAAAAGTAAATGAAATTCAGATGAAAGAAATACCAATTAAAAATAAATAATGGCTAACAGTGTTTCATCATATAATAAAACATTACAACAAATGTCTCAATAGTTGTTATAAAAAGCAACTGAAATTAAGATGGAAGAAATACTAGTCATAAATTAATAAGGGCCAACAATCCATTAAATAATAAAATAATCATAGAACAGAAAAACAACTGAAATTATAATGAAAGAAATATTGATTAAAATTCATTAATCTAAAAACTCCATCTTATTAAATTTCCAGTCTTATTTTGATAAACTGTTTATTTTGATACTGATATATTAAAAATCTTCAAAACAGATTTCCTAATTAGGAAAAATGTTTTCAACTAGAGAATCTGGCAAGTAAACTTAAATTAAATACCTATCTCTTCTTTATATTGAAAAAATGTTTTCATTCGCAATATATTTCTTATTCTACTTATCATAAGTTTCTCCAACAAAAAACCAAGCCAGTTCTAGCTGGTCCTATATGATATAGATATTTGATAAAAATCAATCTTTACTCAGATGAATAGACATCAAGTATTCATGTGCAAAAAAATGAATGATGGCGGACAGTGTTTCATCAAATAATAAAATAATAGAATGAACATCTAAATAGTTGTTATAAAAAGCAACTGAAATTAAGATAAAAGAAATACTAACCAAAAATTAAGACTAGCCAACAATCCTTCATTGAATAACAACAATAGAATTAGAGTCTGAATAGTTGTAAGGAAAATATTTGAAATTATAATGAAAGAAATATTAATCAAAATTCATTATTCTAAAAACTCCATATTATTAAACTCCAGCCTTATTTTGATAAACTGTTTATTTTGATATTGATAAATTAAAAATCTTCAAAACATTTCTTAATTATGAAAAGTGTTTTCAACTTGAGAATATATCAGGTGCAAAAATTAAATACCCATCTCTTGATAATGTTGATTGGTTGGTTTGGTTGTTTTGTTTTTATGGCATATCTACCTCGGCGGGTCATTTATTGCCAACTAAATTTTTCTTTATTTATTGCTGGTAATACCTTTTTCTTTCAACAATTTATTGTTGTTTTTATATAAGTTTTGTGTCTAGTAATACTTTTTTTCTTTTCGAGTATCAAGATTCATTGGGATTTGTTTTTAAGGGCAGAGTCCCCAAGTCCTACCCTGTTATTTAACCCATAACTGGAGGGAAAGGACGGATTAATACCTTTCCCAATGGTACCAGTGTTTAAGTGAATGCAGGGTATTCAACAGGAATTCGAAGTCGGCTCACTGATTTCTCTTTCCAAGCTGATCTCCACTACCCCACAACGCATATCCGTCACTAAATGCTTACAGCACCTGGTATTCCCAAGCAGTCACCCATCTAAGTACTGACCAGGCTCAATGTTGTGATCAAGTGAGAACCAGTATATTCAACGTAAGCCTGATAATGTTGAAAAAATATTTTCATTAACAATATCTTCTTTATCCTACTTCTCACAAGCTTCTCTAACAAAAAGACTAATCGGTTCTAGCTGGTCTAATATAATATAGACATTTGATAAAAATCAATCTTTGCTCAGATGAATATACAACAAATATTCATGAGTAAAAAATACAATATTGGCAAATAACCTTGGGAAAGGTATAAATCCCTCTCTTCTCCCTTAATCTATGGGTTGAATAGCAGGACAGATTGGGTTCTATAGCTTTAATTGGCAACCAGTCAACTGCAGAAAGAAATGGTAACCTACTGCAGGAACATCTTGTACGTTGTCAGTCGATGGATTGAAAGAGACATAATCTCCCAAGCGGGTATCACATATGTCACTTGACTGACTGACTGACACTCCTATCAGAATATCTAAATCTAAACTTATTTATAAATGAAACTGTGTATGTGTGTGTGTGTGTGTGTGTCTGTGCGTGTCCATTACCTATAGACTCCGAAATGGCTGAACCGATTTTCTTGAAACTTTACACAGTTCTACTATAAGCATCTGCGAGTGTTCTTAGCTAGGTTTTGTGTCAAGGTACCCTCCGATAAATATTGAAAATCGATAATCGAAAAATTGAGTTATAGAAGGAGTGGTCCGATTTTAATCAAATTTGATACACTCATAGACAAAGATATAAGAAATGATATTAAGAAGTTTCAAGGTTGCAGTTCTTACAATAGTGCAGAAAATCAATAAGATATATATATATATATATATATATATATAGAAGGCAAGATGTTTGTGTATGTGTCTGTTTATCTGCCTGTATGTCTGTATTTTTTTTCAGCCCTTTTATTTTAATTTTTGCTTTGGGTTTGGCTCTAAGTAGATATAATTGTAGTTCTTAGTCTCAGCCATGATACCATTTACCCAGAGGACTTATTTAGCCATCAAAATTCAGTTTACGACGAAAAAACTTATTTGATATTGATACCAGGAAATCAAAATTTATATCCATTCATTTTTCTTTCAGTCTCTGGTTTCACTTTAACTGGAAACAGCTATTGCTTTTTAGTCTTTTGTGTCAACATCCAAAGAGTTTGAGCTCCAGGACAATGGATTAGTTTTAAAGCTTTCATTACACCCGAGCAATGCCTGGCTATATTGCTAGTATAGTATAGAGGAGTTAACCTTTGTAGACAGCAAACAAACTGAATTTAAATTTTTCTAGTAACATTTAGAAATAGGTTTAGAAAGGGTTAAATATTTTTTTTATTTATATTTTATTTTATTTATTATTTTATTTTATTTTTTTTTTACATGGTGATGTCACCATCTAAAGTCTGAAATCATATTTTGTTAATCCTATAAAACTAAACATTAATAAAGCAAACAATTTCCTGATTTAAAAAAAAATATAAAATAAAAAATAGAAATAATAAAAAAAGAGGCTGAAGGTCATTTCCAAGAATTTATCTTAATTAAGGTCAATGCTTTCAGTGCCAAACAAAATTTTTTAAATTCAGCATAACCAGCAATTTGAATATTAAGGGAGACCCAGAAATTTGTTAGTGTAATCAGATTAGGAATATGCCTCATGTGACCTGCTAATTAAAATTAATTTTTCACAGAGTAATCATTATAAATTATCCCAAATAGTCAAGAAAGGAAAACCAGAATGAAAGGAGGAATTAGTAAAATGGTTTGGGGTGTAAATTGAATGATGGTTGTTAAAACAATGAACAGATGGCTAGAAAAATGCAAGATCCTGTTTTAACATGTCCAGATGATAAATCTGTTAAATGTCTCTAATCTGAAAGAAGACAAGTCTTTGTTGACAAAACACCATTTTTATATACTAAAGAATAAAAATCTATCTTTTATAAGCACATGGCTAAGCATTTCTTGGTGATTGTAGTTAATATAGAGAAGGCACAGACATTTTTAAAAATAGCCATTTAGCCATATAAGTATATAAGTATAGCCTGGCGTTGCTTGGGTGTAATGAAAGCTTTAAAACCAATCCATGGTTCTGGAGCTCAGACTCTTTGGACATTGGCACAAAAGACTAAAATGTTTCCAGTTAAAGCAAAATCATAGACTGAAAGAAAAATGAATGGATGTAAGTCAAATTTTGATTTCCTGGTATCGATTTATATGTATATATATTATCGATTTTTTGCACTATTGTAAGAACTGCAATCTTGAAACTTCTGAATATCATTTCTTATGTCTTTGTCTATGAGTGTATCAAATTTGATTAAAATTGGACCACTCCTTCTATAAACCGATTTTTTTTTGATTATCGATTTTCAGTATTTATTGGAGGTACCTCAACACAAAACCTAGCTAAGAACACTTGCAGATGCTTATAGTACAACCGTGTAAATTTTCAAGAAAATCAGTTCAGCCGTTTCGGAGTCTATAGGTAATGGATACACAGACACACAGACACATGCACACAGACAAAGTTCCATTTATAAATAAGTTTAGATAGACATTCTCTCAATTATAATAAATATATTTATGTATATATATGTTTCTCTCCTGTCATGCTCATGGAGAGAGAGGAGAGGCAATAGTGAGGCAGTATCAGTGCGGTTCATTAGAGAGACAATAGTGAAGCAAGATCAACTCCGTTGATTCTCTTTACTACCAGTTATGAAATCGCTTGCTGCATGTTTGCTCTTTGACATTTTATTTTTTTGCAATGATTATGTTTTGAGTATTGAAAAATATATATACTCTCTATTATAATAGAATAAAGACACTTGTGTATTTATACACGCTAAAATTTCCCTTCTCTGATTCCATATGCCTATGGCTTAGAGATTAGCGACTTCGACTGACACTGAATTGGTTGAGTTTCAATCTCGGCCAGAAGCAAGTGGATGTCTAGTCACACTGATGAGCTGTGATACAGCAAAATAGGCTTGTATGTGGATGACGAACATATATCCCTCCTGTTACACTCAGGGGTTAGGATTATTTTTTTTTTTTATGCCTTAATCTAAGATTCTCAATAGTAGGTACATCAATGTATATATTGCCATCATTTTAGATGGCATATCAGTATAAATATTTTGCTGTCATTTTTTATGGCACGGGCACACTCGTATGGATGAAAACCCTTGAGTAGAAAATATAGTCAAACATTATCCATTAGTCATTTATTGTAATAGGTTTAATCATAATCTCAGCCTAAAGAATGCCGTTTTGATTTACAGAAAACATAATTAAGGCTAAAATACATTAAAAATGTGTTAATTTCGGAATCTTCTATGATAGATTTTATAGATTTTATGGATGTGTGCCAAAATGTGTATCATATGACACTTAATTGACTTTGGTAGATTTATGACTAGATTCATATAACATATCTTCTTTCCTCACAAAACTGCTGCTATTTAAGAACAATAATGAATACTAACACACAGGAAGATCTCAATAGAAATGAAGAAAAGAGTGCTAGACTGCTACGTGATGTCAGTTCTTCAATACGGCTGTGAATGCTGGACAATATCATCGAAAATGAGGACAAAACTGGAAGCGGCCAAAATGTTGTTCTACAGAAGGATGCTACGGATATCGTGGACTGAGCATACAAGCAACGACGAAGTGTTAGAAAGAATGGCAACAAAAAGGAAATTGATGCTGAGCATCAGGAAGAGACAATTGAAGTTCCTGGGACATGCAATGAGGAAGGAGAGCCTGGAGAACCTGATACTGACTGGACAGATAGAAGGAAGGAGAGACAGAGGAAGGCAGCGGATAACATATTTGCAGGGTCTGATCAGGTGGATGACGGAACGGGGGTTGCCAGGAGCAACAGGAGCAAGCATACTAAGAGCCACAAGGGATAGGGAGACGTGGAGATCCATGATCGCCTACGTCCTGAAGGGACAGGGCACATAGAAGAAGAAGAAGTAAATTAGAAGGTGAATGAGGTGGGATATGTTATGCATCTAAATACAATGGACGTCAAAATTTAAATATTTAATTATAAGCGTGCTTTTGTCCAGTCTACGGCTATATCATGTTGAATACACCGGTTCCTGTCCAATCATTGAAGTTAAGCAACATCGAGCCTGGTCAGTACTTAATGGATGACCATTTGGGAATACCAGGTGCTGCAAAAATAAGGACCAAGAATGGTCCACCAGTCCTCCAGGTTTCGGGGTTGGGTGCAGGGCTAACAACTCTGATCTGTAAAAAACAGTTTGTTACAGAAACAGCAACAAAAAGTTGCTGCCCTATGCACCATCTGGATGTGATGGATAAATGATGATGATGATGCTTTTGTCTAGCATTTTTGGATAGTCACTTTCTCACAGACATGACATGACTTCCCTCTATCTTATCTATAAATATTTTCATGGCAATTGTTTTGATGAGCTTTCATTCTTGGTACCTCGATTACATGAACATTAGCCTGACATTAGATTAAGAACTAAGCCTCAGCATTTTATTGATGAATCATTTTAAACAAAAATGGAAATTATTTGTGACTCAACTAAATTTGTGATCTTGTCTCACTGACTCCATTTTACATGTATCAATAACTGTTATGCGAACTGTATGTGGGATTTCATATCGTATCAAATGCAAGAAATGACTAGAATAAAATTTGCTGAGCTGTTTTGTCTCTATTGCCTGATCAGTGAAGGCATCATCCATGATGATACCTTCACTGATCAGGCAATAGAGCTTTATTTCTGATTAATTCATGTTTGAAGAATGTGAAAAGATGCTTGCTGTTATAAAATGTAACAATAAAATGAATGAAAACTTATCAGAAAGGAATATTAAAGAAACTCCTCATTTCAAAATCAAAGCCTGTTCTAGCAGATTGATGGTTAATAACAAAGTAAGATTATAAGCTCCTTTTATCATCACTTTATTGGAGAAATACACAGAATGACGAATATGAAATTCAGAACATAAATTCTTTTTTTCTATAATCATCTGATACAAAGTAAGAATGGAGGGATTTTCTCTATGTCTACCTTCAACTCCAACCAACATATTTTATCTGATATGACAGAAAAATAAGGTCCATGTGTGAAGAAGAAATGTTTGATGTCAAATCCAGAAAAAGAATGTTTTTAGTTTTGTTTTTATATTTTTATTAAATGTGCGTTGTGGTGCAGTGGATATTGGCTTGGAACGAGCAATCAGAGAACTGAGTTCGAATTCCAGTTGAATTCCTTGCATTCACTTCCGTGCAAATCCCCTTGGGAAAAGTACTGATCTGTATCTTTCCTCCAGTTATGGATTAAATGACAGGACAAATTGAGTTCTACAATCTTGGCTGGCGACCAGTCTACCGCAGAAAATAATGGCAACCTACTGCGGGATAAATTTCTGCCCAGTCAGTCATGTCTCTTTCAAGGTATGATTGCCCAAGCGTATATCACGTATGGTAATTAACTGGTTGACTTGATATTTTACTACATGAAGATGCGCTGAAAAGTTTATGACCTGACCAACTTCCAAAAATATTTCAGTCCTTCTCATTCTCCCTTTCTCATACACTCCCTAAAATATATCTGCATGTTTTCAGTTTCATTCATATGATAAAACTGAAAATCAAGTGAAATTAGATACACAGAGACACACATATGTACGTATGTGCAAATTTATATGCATTTGAATATATATATTTATATATACATGCATATCTAATTGTGGATACTTCCACATTGATACATTTATATAAATAAATAATTTTGCATATATACTCTTAGATAAACTGACCTGCTTATATGCCAATGCGTATGTACACCTATTCATGCACAAGTATTTATATACACAAATTATCTGTGTCTAATTTCTGTAAACATTAAATTGGGCTAAAAATTATATATATGTATCTATATATATATGAGTTGAAGATAAGTATCAGAATCAAACAAAATGATAAAATAAAGAAAGAACAAATAGGAAATTACTTAACATTTTACACTTTTATTAAAGTTTCTTCAGAGATAGAAAGAAAAATGAAAAAAACAAAATGACAGAATATTGGTATGTTATGATTTTGGGTTACTTCTTCCTGGTCAGACATGCATCACCTTTATTAGAGGAATAGATTATTTTTAAATAAATGTGCAAGGAATATTTTGGATGGTAAAATGTATAATAGTGTATGTGTGCATTTGTGAAGAAATGCTTGTCTATCTAGGTGTATGTTGGATAGTAACATTAATTGATATATGTGTGAGCATGTTTTAATACACGTGTCACATGTAATAAAGTAATAAACATACACATGCACAAACAGTACAGCAAGCCATTTCCAAATTTTTTGCCGAGTAAAATGCATCACAGATGGTACCCAACTGATCCTACTAAACTGTGCAACTGACAAAATCAAAAACAAACAATGCACAAAATTAAAAATATAAAATAGCAACAATTTAACTATTGCAGCTTGTATATGAGTGTGTGCATATATGTGTGTGTGTGTGTGTGTATCTATATATATATATAGTATTGTAATTTTGTGATTACAATAGTTTATAAAAGCATTATATCACTACACAAAAAATTTTCATGTTTTAGAACAATATTGTTCTTCTTCAGGTGATATTTTAAAATAAATGGTAAAAATTATTTATTTAGAAAATATAAGATGAATTCATGGTTACTTAGAAAATTGAGGAGTGGTAGTTGGAGAAAATGCTTGTAGGTCATATTGCTCAATAAAAAATAAAAAAGGTTGAGCTATGAAATTGAAGATTTGGGTCGGTAAAAGAAACAGAGTAGCCTGACGTAGCCTGATACCTGAAACATAAACATTTTTGAGTAGTGATATAATGCTTTTATAAGACATTGTAGTAACAAAATTGGAATATTAAGCTCTACTTTGTATCAAGAACTCTTCTGTTCTTTCACTTCCTTATATATTTTTTTTTTAATCATTTCACCCCAAGCAAGGCATTTCACTGCCACTGTTGTGCAGGGGGTTACATAGGGTAAAGTGATGTGAAAGAGTGGTAAAGGGGTTACATAGGGGAAAGTGACGAGAAAAAGTGGTTAGGGAGTTACATAGGAGGAAAGTGATGTGAAAGTGGTTAGGGGGTTACATAGGGGAAAGTGATAGGAAATGTCAGAAGGAGGGTGATAGATGGGTAAGGATACCGAGGATGAGGGTTGCGTAGATAGGAAAAGTGTTTGAGAGAATGTATTAGGAGGTGTCTATTGACCTTACATTTAAACTCCTGGAGATTGTAACAATAATTATATATATATGTCTGTGTGTATATGTGTGCATATATGTATGTAAGTTTACTCCTCTCATAAAATAACATTTAAATATTGACAGTTTCTTACTTATTAGTGATTGTCTGTATCATGTTGGCAAGTTACAAAATATCAAGCTCATGCTTTTTCTTTATTTTCCTAATCTTAAAGACAGCATTGCCAAGATAAAAAAATGAACAAATAATACAGAATAAAAAAAGAAGAAATTTAATCAGATAAACTTTGTCACGATGATAATCTTCTTAATCCTTCAACCAACACACAAAGGCTGAAAAAAAAAATGCAAGAAAGTTGAAAGAGAAAATAAGTGTGTCCTTCAACTTAGACGTAAGCCAGTTTGGTTACCATATCTGCAGAGCTTTGAGAAAAGGAATTAATTCAAATAAGACAAGTCAAGCTGACAGGCGTAGCCTCCATCACAAAAAAAAATAAATAAATAAATAAAAACAGATTTTTACCTGGACTCATATTTCAAGAAAACAGAAAAAGAACAAGGATTATGCCTTGGATTTTTGTTTCTGTTCAGTTAAGTTTCAGATATTTCTTTAAAATATGGTGATTCATGCTGTATCAGTCAGTCAGTTAAGTGCCATATGTGATACACGCTTGGGTGATCATGTCTTGAAAGAGACATGACTGACTGAGCAGAAGATTTTCCTACAGTAGGTGGTAAACTGGTTGCCAACCAAAGGTATAGAACCCAATCTGTTCTGTTATTTGACCCGTAGCTGGAGGGAAGAGACAGATTAATACATTTCCTAAGAGTATCTGTGTGTAAGAGAATGCAAGGAATTCAACTGGAATCCAACCTCAGTTCTCTGATTTCTTGTTCCAGGTCGATATCCACTGCACCACAACACCCATTCCATGTTGTATATGTATATAAAATGAAGCAAATATATTTTGCTAAGGCTTATGGCTACATCAAGTTGAAATATTGGTTCCTGTACAAACACAGATGTTAAGTAATGTTGAGCTTGGTCAATAATTAGATGGGTGACTGTTTGGGAATACCAGGTGCTGTAAGCTTGGATGTGTGGGTTGTGTAATGGACAATGGCTTGGAATTGTTAATCAAGAGTTGAGTCCCAATTCCTGCTGGTTTCACTGTATTCACTTATATGCAAATATCCTTGGAAAAAATATTAATCGACCTCTTTTCTCCTCAGCTATGTGTTATGTGATATTTTGCTAAACTTTTTCAACTTCGGCATTATATATATACTAGCAGTATAGCCTGGCATTGCTCAGGTGTAATGAAAGCTTTAAAACTAATCCATGGTCCTGGAGCTCTGACTCTTTGGACATTGGCATGAAAGACTAAAAAGCCATAGTTGTTTCCAGTTAAAGTGAAACCACAGACTGAAAGAAAAATGAATGGATGTAAGTCAAATTTTGATTTCCTGGTATCGATATCAAATAAGTTTTTTTCAATGTAAACTGAATTTTGAAGGCTAAATAAGTCCTCTGAGTAAATAGTATCATGGCTGAGACAAAGAACTACAATTATACCTACTTAGAGCCAAACCCTCACGTCTATTGAACAGGTGAAGAGACTCATCCCTTGTTCCCTGTTTAGGATGTGGTTTCCGGCTTTCTCTTTTCCAATCTTTTCACTCTTTTCTTTTTTTCTTTTTTTTCAATTGGAGTAGATAGACTAAACTATCGCCCAGTTCATACTCCACCCACGTCCATTGAACAGCTGAAGAGGCTCAACCCTTGTTCCCTGTTTAGGATGTGGTTTCCGGCTTTCTCTTTTCCAATCTTTTCACTCTTACGTAGCCTCCTGCACATCATTGGCGTTACTGCCTTGCTCGGGGTGATATGATTAAAAAAAAACAAAAAAACCCCAAAGCAAAAATTAAAATAAAAGGGCTGAAAAAAATACAGACATACAGGCAGATAAACAGACACACACATAAACTTCTTGCCTTCTATATATATATATATATATATATATATATTATTAATTTTCTGCACTATTGTAACAACTGCAACCTTGAAACTTCTTAATATCATTTCTTATGTCATTGTCTATGAGTGTGTCAAATTTGATTAAAATCGGACCACTCCTTCTATCACCAGATTTTTTTGATTATCGATTTCCGATATTTATCAGGGGTATCTCGACACAAAACCTAGCTAAGAACACTTGCAGATGCTTATACTACAACTGTGTAAATTTTCAAGAAAATCGGTTCAACTGTTTCAGAGTCTATAGGTAAGGGATACACAGACACACACAAGCACACAGACAAAGTTCCATTTATAAATGTTTAGATGTTTAGTTTGGTGGCATTTGAAAATGCTCGCCATCTACTAACAAAAATAATAGCCCCACATAAACTCTTCAGGTTTTAAAAATTCCATCTACCTTGTCAAAATTTGTCTATACTTCCGAGCTGAGGTATTATTTACATTGTTCTGAAGATTATCCTTATCTTTAATGCCATGCTTACGACGTTTTAACCATTATATGCTCTGGCCTTCTTTAGGTGATAGGAATTTTGAACCGAACCATTTATTTTGGGGCATATCATTCTTATTTCACATGCAATGACACTTCCAGATGTCATATAGTTATCTCCCTTTAACTCAACTCTCTAAGTTATTTGTTCACCTCTGCTGTAGCCAGATATTAAACACACAATTCTTTAGGTCAATTCACTGGATCTAACCAGCATAAAAGCGTTGGTTAGATCGAGTGACTCGACCCAAAAGAGTTGTGATTTCAATACATGGCTACAGCAGTAGTGAACAAATAACTTAGAGAGTTGAGTTAAAGGGAGGTAACTATATGACATCTGGAAGTGGCATGGCACGTAGAATGAGAATGGTATACCCCAAGGAGCGAAATAAAGGGTTTGGTTCAAAATTCCTAGCACCTGAAGAAGGCCAAAGCATACAACAACCAAAATGTTGTAAACATGGCAATAAAGATGAGGACAATAGTCTAGACTGTGTAAATAATGTAAATACTACCTCATCTCAGAAGTATAGACAATCACTATGTCTCATTTGTCAAAAGCTGACTTTTTGACAATATCAGCTTCAGGAGATAATCCCAGTGTTTTTCAATATTGGAAAGGCTGGAGTAGATAGACTAAACTATCGCCCGGTTCACACACCACCCACATCTATTGAACAGGTGTAGAGGCTCATCCCTTGTTCCCTGTTCAGGATGTGGTTTCCAGCTTTCTCTTTTCTAATCTTTTCACTCTTACGTAGCCCCCTGCACATCAGTGGCGTTACCGCCTTGCTCGGGGTGATATGATTAAAAAAAAAAGTATCTGAATACAATATTGCAGGTTGACCCAAGATTTGCAAGTAAAATTGAAAAGACAGAACTGTTTGTAAACCATTAATGGTTTTGCTACTACAAAGATACATGTTATTGCGATCTATCTTTTGAACTTGTTCAACTATAGATTGTAAGAAAGTGTAAATAATTTCTGTTCTCAATAGTTGTAGCATAAACAAAAGGTTGCCCCAATCAGTATTGAAGAAACACAAACATGCCTGAGGAGGTGTCTGCAGTGGAGAATAGCTAGCTACTTTAACAGCTAAGTATACTTGGAAACAAGTAGCCAACCATTATTATAAAGACATGCATTAATTTAATCTGTAAAAAATAGGATAAGAAGTTCATAAATAATTTTCAAACACATTCTCTCTTTTATTTTTATTTTGCTCTGTTTCTTTATGAAAAGGATATATTTAATGTAGGAGTGATGGTAAAGTAATGAATTTCTGCTAAGAGTGATAAATCAAGGGGCCAAGTTCAAATTCCAGTCGAGTTCATTATATTCACTTAGGTGCTAAAACCCTTGGTAAGACTCTTTTTCCCTTACCTATGGATAAATAGTAGGACAAATTAGATTCTATAGCCTTGGGTGGCAATAAAAATTCTAAATTCAAAACTGTATGTAGCCCTGACAAAATGCATACTATACAGCGATAGTCAACTTCTTTTTTTTTTTTCATTTCAAGTATCACAATGTTGATGCCTTTCTTTCCCTCTCTACCTTGAAATCATTTGCTCATTGTTTCTTGTTATCCAGCCAGCAGGATGTGAATGCCCATGGCTTCCACGAGCTTCTATTCTTTGTATCTCTTTGCAATGTTTGTTCCTTTTCCAAAACTTCCCACTCCTAGTTCTATCATCTATTCATACAAGTTCATGTTGTATCAGTTAGTTAAGTGCCATATGTGATACACGCTTGGGTGATCATGTCTCTTTCGAGACATGACTGACTGGGCAGATGATTTTCACTCAGTAGGTTGTCATTACTTTCTGCCATAGACTGGTTGCCAACCATGGCTATAGAACCTAATCTGCCCTGCGATTTAACCCATAGCTGGAGGGAGTGGAGATGGATTATTACCTTTCCCAATGATATTTGTGCATAAGTGAATGCAACAAATTTAAAACTCTGAAAGACTAGAACCAAGCAGTGCATCTCTCCTTTGATTTAACTCAAGTGGCTCAGTGGAGAAGGAATTGGTTTGTAAATTTGAATACAACTAAAATCAGGCTACTAACATTCCACCAATACCACCAGATCCCGAACTTCTATCTATCATGATAGATGAGCATTATCTCAAGGTGGATCCTTGCCTTGAATGTCTACTAGGATTCAAGCTCTCTCCAGATCTCAAGCGAAACTCATCTGTCCAATCTATTGCTAAATATGCTGAACAAATCAGTCAGTCAATTAAGTGCCATACATGATACACACTTGGGTGATCATGGCTTGAAAGAGACATGACTGACTGGGCAGAAATTTATCCTGCAGTAGGTTACCATTACTTTCTGCGGTAGACTGGTTGCCAGCCAAGGTTATAGAACCCAATTTGTTCTGTTATCTTCCATAACTGGAAGGAATAGACGGATTAATACCTTTCCTAAGGGTATTTGCGTGTAAGTGAATGCAACAAATTCAACTGGTATTTGAACTCAGCTTCCCTATTTCTTGTTCTGAGTTGATTTCCACTGTATCACAATGCACATCTGCTGAACAAACTGGCTAAACAAATAGTTTATCATAGCACTCCAATATATATTTGAGTATAGGATGGGGAGTCAAATACATACAGGAGTCAGATCAAACGAAAAATGTAGTATTGCTGCCATATTCGAATTTGAACTCGGGTCTTTGATTTCTCATTTGGAGTCATTATCCACTGCACCACAATACACCTACCAATCTAGTCAGTCAGTCAGTTAAGTGCCATACGTGATACACGCTTGGGCGATCATGTCTCGAAAGAGACATGACTGACTAGGCAGAAGATTATCCTGCAGTAGGTTGCCATTGCTTTCTGCGGTAGACTGGTTGCTGACCAAGGCTATAGAATCCAATCTGTCCTGTTATTTAACCCATAACTGGAAGGAATAGATGGATTAATACCTTTCCCAAGGGTATTTGTGCGTAAGTGAAGGCAATGAATTCAGCTGGAATTCGAACTCAGCTCCCAATTTCTCGTTCCAAGCCGATATTCACTGCACCACAATGCACATCCGAGTACCGTGCTTAAATTTATGAAGTTGAGTTATCAAAGAAAAAAGCTAACCAGAACAATTACGATGAAAATATTTAGAGAAAAAAAAGGTGCAGAAAAGCAATATCTTCTTGCTCTCTATTTGCTTTATGAGTATCAATTTCTACAAACCTTCCTTCCTTAGCTGAAATTTATTGGATATATACTATCTCTTTCTGATGCTAAGCATCCTTTTTGTTTCAATTTTCATTAAGGCTTCTAAGCATCCTTCTTAGAACATTTCTTTTGTTTCTAGTTTACTCTTCATCTGTGGGGAGATTGTTCAGCATTCACTGCCATGACAACCTACTGAGTGAAAATCATCTGCCCAGTCAGTCACGTCTCGAAAGAGACATGATCACCCAAGCGTGTCTCACATATGGCACTTAACTGATACAACATGAACTTGTATGAATACAAGTTCAATACTATTTTCACAACAGGAACTTGTATGAATGTATGTTCAATACTATTTTATACTATATATTTGTATGAATACAAGTTCAATACTATTTTCACAACAGGAACTTGTATGAATGTATGTTCAATACTATTTTATACTATATATTTGTATGAATACAAGTTCAATACTATTTTCACAACAGGAACTTGTATGAATGTATGTTCAATACTATTTTATACTATATATTTGTATGAATACAAGTTCAATACTATTTTCACAACAGGAACTTGTATGAATGTATGTTCAATACTATTTTCACAACTCAATAATATCTATTATATAGAATATAAAAATCATAAGAATTTACCCAGTAGAATTATTTGTTATTATATTATTTTTTAAATGCTTATTTATGCAGGGCGTGATAGATAAATTATCATCTAAATAACACAAAAATGAAAATAGCACTGACATCTCATTTTAACATATATATTTCCCAAAATTACACAAAATATCTTGCAATACTAAAGGGTAAATTTATTTAATAATACCGTCATGAGCTTCGACCATGGCTTCTAGACAATTTTGGAATCTTCTGCAACCCTTCTGGATGAACTCCTTGTTTAAGTTGGTGAGTGCTGCCATAGAACTTGCCTTCAGTTAATCTTTATTATTACAAGAAATTCCGTTGGTCTTGCGCTCAATTAAACCTCACATATATTAATCAAGGGGGTTGTAGTCTGGGGAGTTAGATGTAAGGTGTGATGTGATCACAGAAATTGTCTGACAGCCATGAATAAGTTCTCCTGTTTGTGTGGCATGGTGCAGAATGCTGTTGCCAAGCATAGTGTCTTCCAGAACCCACCCTCTTGACACTACCTTCTCATATCACTTGATGTAGGCCTCTGAGGTGAGTTTAAGACTCTGAAGAGGAAAGGAGGGATAATGTCACCATCACTAGTGATCACTCCAAACACTTTCATAACCACAACCAAACTTATTCAACTTTTTCTGAATCCTCTACACTGTCAACCAAATGCTCTGAAATGTTTGTACTGAAGCTTTCAACATGAATGCCAAGCAGTATAGCATGCTATTTCCAAATATCTGGCGGGGTGAACTGGGCCATGGTGCTCTTCTTCTCACAGATGGTGCCCAACTGACCCCACTATACTGTGCAATTGACAAAATCAAAAACAATGCACCTGTACAAAATTAAAAATATAAAATGACAACAATTCATTCATCGTATCTCTATATACTGACTTTAAAATTCAAAATTAGATCATTTTACCCTGATAAGCATTGGGTCCTGGGTATGACGGTAAACTGCATCCAGCAGCAAGGCCTCTGATTGGGAGGTTGTGAGGAGCATGGAACCACCTCTTAATTGCTGTTGTTCCCAGGTCCACTCTGACCCGAAGTGGTAGCACCTGTTAGGGTCCCAGCTATGGGTAAATAGCTAACTCCAAACTGGGGTCAAAACACTATGAAAGTATAAAAAATACTTTTATAGGAATATATACACTTTTGAAGGAAAAATATTACCAACAATACTTTTTTTATTTTTTTAAGAAAAGTTATTGCCATCGTACATTTTTGAAGGAAAAAAAATTACCAGCAATAAATCTTTGAATACGAAACTAGAAGACATCTTCAGTTTTCTAAAATAAAATAAAAAAATTTTTACGCCAAAATCTGACTAAATCAACTTTCTTACTATAACCGAACATTAAAAAAAAATCTTTAAACTCTACCTTTTCGGCATTAAATAACCCAAATAGGTTGATATGCCGTTAAACAAAAGTCAAATTGAAATTGAATGATAAGCATTGTTACACAAAACAGTGCAATTTTTTGTACTAATGTTCACTTAATATAAAGCCTAAGAGCCACTTAATATAGTGGGTTACTGTGTAGTGTTGTATGAGCATAAGAAAAAACAAGTTCATTGGTTTGATACAGAAAAGATCACAATCAAATCTAGATTTGAAGAGGTCAAAATTTTAGTGATTGGGAAAACATCCTCCTACATGTCTGTCCCTTAAATCAGGAACTCTTGGAAAGAAGTTGTTCACATAGAAATTGCTTTTTTTATTGGAAATTGAAGGGAAAGAGGATAATTTTCATTTCTATATGTGGCATGGTGAGTCGCAGTTATAAAGTTCAGTGGTTGCGTGACTAAGTAATGTAGCTCATCAGAACATTTGCCATAGAAATAGCAATAGAGTAGTGTGATGCTCATAATATTTTGTCTCTGGGGAAAGGGGTTGTAGAGTGGAAAATAATTAATCACCCAAAGAGTTACATAGCTTCAGCCTATATATGGCAACAATTCTATATTTTTAGTTTGATCTAACTCTTGTATGTATCTGACTGCTTCTCCTATACTCTGAGTGAAGTACATATTGGAGTGGTACAATAAACATGGACAGTCTATAGTAGGCATGCAAAACAACTGAATGCCTTCCATATGAGGTGTCTGTGTGCTCTCCTTAATATCAAATGGCACCATAAAATTCCAGACTCATAAGTGCTGGAATGTGCCAAGTGTGACAGCATTCACACCATCCTTCTGCCCTCTCAACGTCAATGGGCTGGTTATACACACCGTATGGAGGAAGCTGACTACCAAAGAGGCTCTTCTATGGTGAACTCTTCACAGGGAAACATTTACTTGGCCAGCCAAAGTTGAGGTACAAAGACAGCTTAAAGGAGGCTCTCAAGTGCTGTGACATCCCATACTCTTCCTGGGAATTCATTGCTAAAGACAGAACTGCCTAGAGATCCCAAGTGAAATCTGGAGTTGCAAAATTTGAAGAGGGTCACATCAGGGCCCTCAAAGAGAAATACCAGAAAAGGAGCACAAAAGCTCTACCTGTTTGCGTCTGCTCCCTGCATCCCTGTCTCTGCTACAACAGGCTCTTCCATGCAAAGATTGGCCTTATCAGCCATCTCCGCACCCACCCAAATTCCTTAGTGACCAGAAGTCATGGTCTTCTTTGCCTGCAAAGGATGAACATCATAATAAACTAACTTTTCTGCATATTTAGAAATAGGCTGGTTGTATGAGTGCCACTTGAGATCTGGAGAGAGCTTGAATCCCAGTAGGCATACAAGGAAAGGATCCACCTTGAGACATTGCCCATCCATTGTGATAGATGAAAGCTCAGGGTTTGGTGGTGGTGATGGAATGTTACTAGCTTGATTTTAGTTGTATTCAAATTTAAAAAATAATTCCTTCTCCACTGAGCCACTCAAGTTAGATCAGAGGAGAGGTGAACTGCTAGGTTCTAGTCTTTCAGATTTTTGGTGGTGCACTTATAAACCTGTTTGTTGTGGTGCAGTGGATGTCAACTTTGAATGAAAAATCGGAAAGTTGAATAAGTTGCATTTACTTACACACTAATAGCTATGGGAAGGTATTATTCCCCATACCAACCCTCCTAGCTTCTACACAAACTCACTAAGTAGGTAGTATTTATATTGGTTGGACTATTGTCCTCATCTTTATTGCCATATTCACAATGTTTCAGCTGCTGTACACTTCAGCCTTCTTCAGGTGCTTGGAACTTTAAATCTGTTGCGGCAAAATGTTCGTCGCCTGTTTTAGCCAGAAAGAAAGACTCGGAAACAAGAGGGTTCAAACAGTATATTAGAAGAACTGAATATATATATATATATATACAAGTAAGCGTGTTAGTAATCAGAAAATAGAAGTGTAAGTTTGAACAGTATAAATATGCTGCATCTTGACTGTCTCACAACTTTTACAGCTGCATCCTCGGAAGTCACGCAGGTTATTATTTATTGGCAGAGAAAGAGTCCATTTCTATAGATAGGACACCATAACAAAACTGAACCCTTTATTTTGATCATTGAGGTATAATGTTCTCATTACTAGCACCATGGGCCATATGTACTCAAGAACACATGCCCCAGTGAATAAAAGTGTTGATTAGATCCAGTGACTTGACTTGAAGAGTTGTGAGTTCAATACCTGGCTACAGCAGTGGTGAACAAATAACTTAGAGGGTTGAGTTAAAGGGAGATAACTGAGACATTTGGAAGTGGCATATATTTGCATCATTCTTCTATAGAACTACAGCTTCCTTGCCTCAAAACCTCTTTATCTGTGAGAAGATTGTGCAGTATTTACTGACATGTAGGAAGATAGATGTGACATAGTATTTCCAAATTAAATTTTCTTATCTATTAATAACTTCCAAAGATATCTTTTGATAATCCAATGCACATCTCAATTTCTATGTCACACTTTTGATTATCTACCCAGGTAGTTGAATTTTTGTACTTGCTTGATTCTTAGATCTCCAACAAGAATAATGTATAAAGAAAGGGTTTGTCTAATTTGGCCTGAGATGGATTTCGATGAGAAAATGTATACAACAGAAGGGAGATAATACTGTCATTGAGGGGTGATATGTGATAAGGTGAACAAAGCCAAAGAAAAGCTTTAGAAACAAGAAGATATAAGACTTTTTTGCATTTGTGAATTTTCATGTTAAAGAACATGGAAACAATGAAGTTAATTATCAGCAAATGTCATTCATTACCCAGATAAAAATTCTCAAGAGAATTATTCTTCTAATCTCTGAGCATGCTCATCAAAAGTTAAAAGCAAAATATCCATCAACTGCTGGCTAAGAGCAATAAATGAGGGCTCACTTTTTAATACAACAATGTTCAAAACTGAAGAAAATGTAATGTTAATACTTTTAATCAGTAATGGGAGGCAACTACTCTTTAAACATAATTTCTTCCTAGGTATAAAAATGAATTATTTGTTTTTAATAAGCTGAATCCCTAAGAAAAACAAAATAATAATGAAACAAATATCTTCAAAGTTTCAGATGGGAAACCTTTTAATAATAGCAAAGAACTAACAAAATATTCTGTTATTTTTCGGGGCATGAGTAAAGTTGTAACTCTTGACTATCACAAAAAGTATTCTACAATATTTAATCTTTGTACTCAGAAAAATTGAAGATATTTTCAAAATTCTTCTTTATTTGCACCCCAAGCAAGGTAATAAAGCCACTATGATGTAAGGGATTATTAAGAGTGAAAGAAATATTATTTAGAAGAAAGGTCAATAAAAGAACTGGATTCAAGTAGTCAGTTGACATTATAATTACATTTTTGAAGATCATAGTTGACAGAAAAAGTATTCCACAGATGACAAGTGTAAGGGAAGAAACTATTTGTATAGAACTTTTGACTACATCTAGCAATTCCAACAGTAAAACTATGAAACATATCTGCCAGTTTAGTACTGCACTTAAATTCAAGCAGTCAATGTATTATAGAGTAAAGTTCATCTGAACAAATAACATGAAAATACTTATAGAAAAGGTGCAAGAAAGATATGTTACAAAAGTTAAAAATTACTTAATGCTAAGGTGCAAGGTCATGACTGATAACATGACAGATTCTTCATTTGGGTACTAGATATATATCAGAAGCAGAGCTGGATTTAGATGAAGAGTGGCACAAAGCTATTCGACTTGTGATGCCCTTCCAAATCCTCCATTCTTTTGAGTGGAGAAAAATGGAAGAGTGTTAAATTAAACAATTTGGATAAAGCCAACGATGATGGCAGGTATTTAAAATTACTGAAGAGTTATTTCAAGTCTACAAAGTGTTATAACACCATGTGTTGGAAAGGTCTATGACTGTGTTAAAAATATTATACACTTTGGCTGGAGGCCTCCTAGATTTTGAGACCAGAGGTTTTAGTCTGCTAATCTGGCCCTGACCAGAAACATCATATCAATTGTGAGAACCATATGCAGTGCACATATGAATGGTAGAATTCTAAAAATGCAAAATAGATTCTGGAAGAAAAATTGTCTAGCAACAAAGCACAATGAACCAACTTTTCTATTAGTAGGCTTAGCATTTGACTCACTATTTCAATTCGTATATATCAGTGGAAGATGTTGCACATAGAAGGTGCAATGAGTTACTGTCCTGAAGATTAGCATTCATCAAATGGATGAAAGGCAAAAATAGGCTCTTTAAGTTGATTCAAAGAGAGAAATTTTATTTGGGAGGAATTAAAATTAAGAAGCCATTCCTTGTCCCAGTTAACAAGAGATTGAAGCTCATTTTCAAAATATGTATGTATGGCTGGCCATTTGTATCCAGTGTTTTCTATCTATTATTTCAACTTCATCCCTGAGTGAATGGTGATCCCCTTTCTCTCTTCATATGTGGTTATTCTATTTCCCTACATGTTATGGTCTTGCAATGTTCTTGCATGAATCTTACCTGGGGTGGGGAGCTCTTAAGAAGTATAAACAAATAAAGAAAGAGACGGTTAAAATTTCTGTGACACATAATAAGGAAAGGGGCCTGAAGAATTTAACAAAAACAGGACATATTGAATACAGTGGGTAATTCAATAGGAAATGATAGGTGAGTTTGAGTTTTGTTTAATGGCATATCAACCACTGTAAGTTATTTAATGCCAAAAAGGTGGGGTTTTAAGATATTTTTTTAAAATATTCGGTTATAGTGAGAAGTTGATTTAGTAAGATTTTGATGAAAAAGTTATTTCTATTTTATTTTTTTTATTTTAGAAAACTGAAGATGTCTTCTAGATTTGTGTTCAAAAATGTATTATGGCAATAAGGTTTTTCCTTCAAAAATGTATATTTTTCTATAAAAGTCTATTTTTCTGCTTTCATAGTCTTTTGACCCCAGTTTGCGGGTTAAATATTTGCCCATAGCTGGGACCCTAACAGGTGCTAACACTCTGGGTCAGGGTGGACCTGGGAACACCAGCAATTAAGTGGTGGTTCCATGCTCCTCACAACCTCCCAATCAGAGATCTTGCTGCAGGATGCAGTTTACTGTCATACCCAGGACTGAGAAGATAGGTGAACATATCTTCCAGTTCACATGACTTCTCATTTTTGTACAGGAGTAGAGGTTTATACCTTTTTTGAAGGTGGGCTTAGGATTGGCTTTCCAGTTCCTTCTAAAGTCTGCTTCAACATTATATTTCTAATGGCTCCAACTGAACTCTGAAATGTTATTCACTAATTAAATCTTGACTTCTTCAAGTCTGGAGTTAGCTGTCATCTTTTCTGCATAGTCCCATGAACTTCACTTCTTGCCTTTTCTTACCTTTATACAACACCACATGGTAACTCTAACTTGAGTGTCCCTTTGGCCTTGTATTGAGTGAACATTAGTAAAGAAAAAAAAGAAAACTTAATGAGTTTGTATAAATGGATAAAAAATAAAAAAAAACAAAAATGGATCTTAAAGAGTTATGTTTCGTTGAGGGAAAATATACAGTAAGACATAGAGAATCATCATCACCTACAATATGAAGTGATATGGCACATCAAAGAAAAGAAAATGTCTGTCTGTCTAGAAAGAGATAGACAGTTAAAGAGAGAGAGAGAGAGAAAACAAATTTTGTGAGTTTTTGCTTATCAATAAATACTTTTGGTTACGAATACAAGTATTTTCTTAATCTAGTTGGGTGAGCTCGTGTAAATGGCTGGAATAGCAGGAACTGGGTGGGATAACAAAAAGATAAACCTTAAGAGCAACAAAGTATAGGAAGCTGTGGCAAGTCATGATCACCTATGTTCCTAAAAGATAATGCATATAAAAGAATTAGCTTGAACACAGTCATGGTTGACACTTGCTCACTTGCTATACATTATACTGTCTGATTGAAAATAATTCCTCTTTAATATATATATATATTCTAACTGCAAAAATTTTTATATATCTCTTTACGTAAAAAAGCCTCTCAGTATTTATGCATATTGAAATCACATATTTTTAAAATAAACTTTTTTTTCAATATCTATTTTATACTGTTTTTGGATGTGCATTGTGGTGTAATGTAAATCTGCTCAGAAAAAAAAATCAGAGATCTGAGTTCAAATTCCAGTCAAATTCATTTCCTTCACTTGGGAAAGGTATTAATCCAACGCTTCTTTCTCCAGCTGAGTTGAATAGCAGGATAGATTGGGTTCTATAGCATGGGTTGGCAACCAGTTTACTGCAGAAAGTAATGGCAACTTACTGTAGGAAAATCTTCTGCCTAGTTAGGTCTCTTTCGAGACATGATCACCCAACCATGTATCATGCATGGCACTTAACTGACTGTTTATCTAGCCTCTCATTGTTCATATGTAGCAATACAACATTTATATATATATATATATATATATATATATATATATATATATATATATACATATATGAAATAACCTTTATTTCTGGTCATAATAGAATGTCTTTATTTTTTGTCCTGCTGGTTTTGATAATTGTGATTCTTAGAACCTATAGAAATAGCTATTTCCCAAATTTAATATCCAAAATTTACATATAAAATATATATGTATATATATTTCAACATATATTGTTAAATATAACAATGAATGTCTTTTATGTTTAATCATGAGCCATTCTAAAAATCATATTTTACCTTTAATTTCTAGTGAAAATAAAGACTAAAATTGTCAAATATTTGAATATTTTTTTTAAAATGAAAGCTAAAATATTATGTTTAGAACAGCTCGTGATTAAACATAATGGACAGTCATCATAGATGTTTAAATAATGATCTGCTGTCTCAATAAGCTAAATATGTATGTTTTATTGACATCTGAATAATAATATTATACATGTATGTACTCTTATATGTATAATCATTAATTCATGACACTATATATATATATATATATATTACTAAATATTTACTAATTTAGGGGGCAAAAATGAAAGGGGTTTTATTCATAATTGTTAAAAATGTAATATTCAGAGAAAAAGAAAAAGAGAAAGATAGAGGGAGAGAAATGGACAAATGTATAGAGGAATCTATATCAAACTGAGTCTAAGAATTTAAGTATTTTTTTTCTATGATAGCATGTGGTCATTAAATCACTTTTTTTGTTAAGCAAATTAGGATTATTCATATAGTTTAAGATGACAAGATTTTCCTAAAAGACATAGATTACATTTATCTCTTTTTCCATTGTAAAATTTGGATTAAGCTTTGATATATTTGGGTTCTTGCTGTTGTTTTTTTTTAATTTCCAATAATGTATAAATAAAGCAGTACTTTTGCTGTATTTACTGTTGTTTAAAGACAACATGTGGTTCTTAAATCTTATCTTCCACCTGTTAGAAGTACTTCCAAAGTCAAATTTAACATCAACATCATGAATTTGAATTCTTTAAACAATACTTTCAGACATACATTAGCTATTCAATAGGCAGGTTTTATTTTTTCAGCAGTTGCAATTATTTTTAAAAGGGTCATTTTTGCTATTAGTTGGGTGATGGAAGTTGTTTATGTAGGTCAAATATTTTTTTGATATCATAGTATTAAGTTATGAAATATATTTATTTATGTTTTTAACACAACTATAACTGACTTTAACATTGTTTTTGTTGAAGATTTTTTTTTAGTGTGGGTGAATGATAGAAATGTTTGTGAATTAAGTTAAGGAATAGTTTACCAATTTTAGTTTGGACGTTATAACTGAAGGGTGGGTTAAAGCAAATAATGTTATATTTACATGATTTCTGGTTATTTTTGCCTACCTTGTTTTCAACAAAGTATTCTAAACTAGTGTTGAGTTACCTGTTTTTCTGAAGCATTAACATATTTAATTTTAGAATTGTCAAAAATCTATATATTTATATATATATATATATATATATAACACCGCCACTAAGAGCTCTGTCCTGTTATACTTTGTGGCCGTTGTTAACCTAAAACCACTCCACACTTTACCCCAGGGCCTTCGCCATTTGGAACAAAACAATGTCGCTGACATGACGTAGAATCTCTATTAGAGATCCTATGTTGAAATGTACATCCAACACCTTTGAATTTTGAAAATTTTCTCTAATATATATATATATATATATATATATATATATATATGTTTAGGTAAGGATGTAAATAAGTATACATGTAAGGTAAGGATTTAAATAAGTATACATATGTATATACATACATAAAATGCACCTGATGATTGTGTAATGCATGAAACTCTTAGTCATGCTTTAGATGTCGCATAATATATATATATATATATATATATATATATATCTTTACTTATCTGTAAATTCAGATAAAACTTGGTGGGGAAATAGCCATTTTCAACATGCCATTTTAAAGCATGAATTTTTCAACCCCTTATAAACAGAGAATGAGGAAAAATTCTAAGCCCAGATGTTAGTTTAAATAAAAGAAGAGGTTGGGATGTATTAGTTTTCATTGGGTTGGGCTGGGAAAGGAAATTGAGTAATAATTTCTCCTTGGTAGTGGAAGGTATGTGGCCTGACCCTTGAGATAGTAGTGGTAAGTTGTGGGAAAGTAACTGCTAGGCTAAAATTTAAAAAAAAAACTAATTGGAGGAATAGGGTAATGATTGAAATTTATACCTATTTCTATGGCATTATGATCTCCCTTCATTTGTTTAGGAGTATATTTTGGTCTTGTTATATACAGATATATAAAACTTGGTATGAATTGAGGAACAATCGTTTTATTTACTTCTTTATGAGAATATATAAAAGGGACAATCAACAAGTTTATCTTCATACCCTGCCTGATGGCAAACGCTGCTGGTGGTGCCAAGGGTGGCGGTCCCGCCATAGCCACCAAAACCGTGACATCACCCCTGGTCGGTGGCTCATGAAGACAGGGTATTGCACATGCTAACACACATTGTATGTTACAAATAATGTACATTTGAGTTTGGTGTACACTACTGAAGAGGTCAAGAATTGAAGTAATCAGCAATCTGTGAGTGGAAAGCTTCGGCAAAGGTCATGTATAATATGTATAAATGTAATTAAGCAAAACACCGATTCTCAAATTCATACAAACAGATAAACACACATATAATGTATATATATATACATATATATAACTTTTTGTTCATCTCATTCTCTGAGTAGATATATCTCAATCTTTTCTATATGTCTCTGCTAATTTTAAAATTTCTTTTTTAATATTTATTGGTTCCCTTTCATCAATATCTATCTGTCTGTGTCATTCATTGTGTCTATATATATATATATATACATTATATGTGTGTTTATCTGTTTGTATGAATTTGAGAATCGGTGTTTTGCTTAATTACATTTATACATATTATACATGACCTTTGCCGAAGCTTTCCACTCACAGATTGCTGATTACTTCAATTCTTGACCTCTTCAGTAGTGTACACCAAACTCAAATGTAAACAAGACGAAAGACAAATGCCATATCAAGAAATTAAAATGCAAACGTTGTTCCTCATATATCTAGATGTTTTATTCAGGGATTCACCTGCTCGTCTGGTTAGGTAGAAAATACTGGGGACAACTTTTGCTATGTTGGTCTAACAGTTCAGCTCTTTCCTGCTACCAACCCCTGCTCATCTATGATGTGTGGCTGGCTATACCAGTATCAGAACCACATGACAGACAAATCTGTCTCCCACTAAAGGTGGACCAGAACTCAGTCTGATCCCAAACATGACTGTTAATATAAACCTGCACCCAAATACATCAAATTTCCTGTTTTGTTGTCACTTGATCTCCAAAGATTTCTCATTCACTCATTTACTTTTTCATTTTTTCTCCAGTCAAAGTGGATGCAGTTTAGAAAATCAAACTTCAGAAAGAACCACCTGCTGGCCATTAAATAGAAACCCCTTGAGATCAAGATAAATCCGCATTTCCCTTTTCTATGTGGGTGTCTGTAGTATCACAATATAAGTGAAATTGACTAGAGCAAAAACAGCATTAAGTCAAGAAATGTGTCACTGACACTCTCTGAAGCATATTTTTTTATACTTTTGATGGTAGTCCTGTAACTGTAAAATCTGTAGCATCAGAAACATAGTTTTAACAAAAATGAAGTAGTCAACATTATTTTTGTTAAAATTTGCAGTAATTACCGAAGATAATTACGAATATATATGAGAGGATGTTGAAAATTTCTCAGCCCCATCTACTTCTGAAAACCTTACAAAATGACCAGTTATCAAAGTTTTGGGGTAAAAATTTCTTTGTTAGGCAAAGACTTTGCATCAACAATAGGTATCGTGGTGTAGTACCATAAAATAAAATTTCAGTGATCTAAATCTATTGGTAGCTTAAACAAATGTTAAATTAAAAGATTTTAAGATTTCTGGTTTGTATTTTATTCTCTGATCTTCTTATCCTCTTTATTTATTTATATATTTCCCTCCTGTCATGCTCATGCTCATAGAGAGAAAGACAATTGTAAGTTAGCGTCGACTCATTTCATTAGAGAAACAATAGCAAGGCATCATTGGCTCAGTCCATTCTTTTTACTACCAGTTATTAAACTTTAATATCAGTTATGAAAGCTCTTGCCACATGTTTAATCTTTAACAGTGGCTTATTATTTTATTTTTTGTAAGAATTATGTTTTTGAGTTATGAAGAATATATATATATATATATATTCTCTATTATAATAAAGGACCTTGTGCATTTATTTGTGTGTGTGCGTGTATATATCTATATATCCCTCTTGTAATGATCAGGTGTTTGAATCATTTTATTTTTTTCTTATGTCTTAATATAAGATACTCAGTAGTTGATACATCAATATATATGTTGCCATCATTTTAGACAGCATATCAATAGTTTTTTACATCATGGGTCCACTCTTAAATGAATATCTTGTTTTATATCTATTATGACATTGCAAACAGTTATTTTTGCTTTTATTTAAAAAAAGTTTTTTTGGCATTTTTATATAATTATTTTTATATAATATTATTTATATAGACTCTTTCTGTATATAAGACTTTTGTAGAAGTATTAAAAGCTAATGTTCTGAAAAAAAGAAAAATAAATTTTAAAATTTAATTGTTGTCCTCAGTCAATAAAATTGTCTTCGATTGAGGCCAAGAAGACAAAGTTATCCTTCTGCTTTGTTTCTCTCTATAGTGGTGTATATATATATATATATATATATATATATATATATATCTGGTGATGTATGTCTTTATGTTAACATCCCTGAAACCACTCTGAAGATGGCTCATGTGAGCTGAAAGCTTAAAACCAGTGTAATAAAACAGTATCCAGATGTTAGAGAATTTATGTCTTCATTTTGATCAGAAATTAAAGCCAAAATTTGTACAGCTTATAATTAAGCATAACAGACATTCATTGTCTGTTAAATTTAACAAAATATGTTTATATATACACATACAGGGTGTGATCTAAATTAAGCAAAAATGAAAATAATACTGACATTTCATTCTAACAGATATATTTAGCAAAATTACACAAAAATATTTTGAAATCCTAAAGAGTAAATTTATTCAATAAAATTGCCATTGGCTTCAAACATTCTCGCCAGATGACTCACCAACAAATTTGGGGAGGTTATTTCATCAGAACGATCATGCTTTTTTATTTTTTTTCTGATTTACTATCGTAATGACCCCAAGATTCATGCAATTACTTCCAAATCCTCTGCACTGTCCTGTGATTGACACAGAAACACTCTGCAATGTTTGTATTGCAGTTTCTAGTGTTACTGCCAAGCAATACAGCATTTCGTTTCCAAATTTCTGGCAGGGTGAATTATAGCATGGTTCATCTTTTTCTCACAGACTGAACCCTACTCTACTGCACAGTCAACAAAATTGAAAAGATACAACATGTATGCATGAAATTAAAAGTATAAAATGGCGACAATTTACCAATCGCACTATGTCTATGACAGAGACAGATGAAGTGGATATGAAAGTGTACATAATTATATTCTTTAAAATTTGTCATATATATTTAGTGCTCAGGTGCATTGTGGTGAAGTGGATATTGACTCGGAATGAGAAGTTGGGGTGCCGAGTTCGAATTTCAGTTGAATTCTTTGCATTCACATACGCACAAATACCCTTGGGAAAAGTATTAATACATCTCTTCCCTCCAGTTATGGGTTAAATATCAGGATAGATTGGGTTCTATAGCTTTGGTTGGCAACCAGTCTATTGCAGAAAGCAATGGCAACCAACTGCGGGATAATCTTCTGCCCAGTTATGTGTCTTTTGAGACACGATCACCCAGGTGTGTATCACATATGGCCCTTAACTGACTGATTGATCAGGAATAGAGTGTTTATAGATGGTCTGACTATTGTGTAAAGCATGAAACTCAAGTGTCAATTTCTATCTTCATTGATGAAGGAAAAACTTGAAGCAACTGAAATGTGGTTCGACAGAAGGATGCTGCAAATATCATGGATCAAGCATCTGAGCAATGATGAGGTGTTGGAAATGATGGAAACGAAAAGGAAGTTAATACTGAGCATCAGGAAGAGACAGCTTAAGTTCCTGGGACATGCAATGAGGAAGGAGGGCTTGGAGAACCTGGTACTAACAGGCCAGACAGAGGGAAAGAGAGACAGGGGAAAACAACAGATAACATATTTGAAGGACCTAATCAGGTAGATGATGGAACCAGGGTTGCATGGTGTAACAGGAGAAGGTGTGCTCAGAGCCACTATGGATAGGGAAACATGGAAAGCCATGATCGCCTACGTCCTGAAGGGACAGGGCACATAGAATAAGAAGATGTTCATATAAAATATACATGAAAAAAAACATATAAAAAACAAGGTAAATAAATAATTTAAAAATATAAAACACAAATAAATATTAGAGGTTTTTGTTATTTTAATCGATCTCACTTACAGCAAAGCCAAGGGAATATTGGGGATATTGACACAAGGGGATATTGGGTGTCGAAGAATTAAGAACAGAATCATGACAAATGACTAAGAAGAGAAAGAGTATTCAGGAGGACAGGAGATAGCAATTGACATTGCATACATAAGTAATCTTGTGGTTGGGATGTGGTGCAGTGGATATCCACTCGGAATGACGATTCGAGGAGCAGAGTTCAAATTCCAGTTGAATTCGTTGCATTCACTTACATGCAAATACCCTTGGGAAAGGTATTAATCCATCTATTCCCTCCAGTTATGAGTTAAATAACTGGACAGATTGGGTTCTATAGCCTTGGCTGGCAACCAGTCTACCACAGAAAGCAATGGCAACCTACTGCAGGATAATCTTCTGCCCAGTTAGTTATGTCTCTTTTTAGACATGATCACCCAAGCATGTATGGCATTTAACTGACTGAATCTTGTAGTTATGATCACAAATAAACTTAACCTGTATACATATACACTTCCTTCAACCACTCAACCAGTATAAATAAGCAATCTAGAGATTATGGTGATACACAACTCTTGGCATAATAAATGAAACATGGAATGGCTTATTTTCTCCCTCCACTAATTTCCGCTGGACTTCTCATGACAATCTGCAATATATGCAACTGGCTAAAAACGAACATCAGTCACTCTACAGTATGGTCCCTATGTTCACACTATATTCAGGGTATTTTTTTTATAGTCATATTGCCCCAAGCAAAGCAGTTTACTGCCACTGGTGCACAGGGGGTTACATAGGAGGAAAGTTATAAAAAGAGTGACAGGTTATAGGGGGTATCAAGAAATGGGTATGAAGGATGAGAATACTGATGAGTGTGGAATGGACAGAGAAAGGAGCATGAGAGAAAGGAAGCAAGTTAGTGAAATAGGAGATGGCTATTGACTTTACATTTAAATTCTTGGAAATTGTAGCTGTCAGGGAATCAAGTAAATGGAAGGGAATTCCACAGGCGGGAAGTGCGAGAAAAGAAGCTGCTAGTTTGGACAGTAATTTTTCTTTTTTACTATTTTGTTTAAAGACCAATGAAAGTTATGTTTTATTTGTTTTCCTATGTTTCAGACCATCTTCCTGGTTTTAGGTACATATTTAAAAATATATTGTTAAATGGATAAATATTTTCAGCAATATTTGAAAAATGATGAAATTAATATATCACAAAGACAGAAACTTTGATATTACGAAATCCAAAAGTATTCAGATATTAAACTACCTATATTTAAATATGTACAGAAAACTGGAAAATTTCTAAATTATATATATAAAAAAAAATGAAAAAAATCTTCAACAAAAACTTCATGGGTTTTTAAGTAAATATATAAATATATATATTTTGGATAATTTTCACATTCCAATGAATGCTAGCAATTTGTCAACCGTTATATTTGAAGCTGAAAAATAATTTACAGTAATTTTTAGCAACACAGTTTTGCAGTTTATTTTTTATTACCATAACTCACACCCCTAAAGATGATCTTGGAAAAAGATTGAAAATGCTTGGGTACATTGAGAAATGAATGATAATAACATCTGTCAATGTTACAGCTCATTTCTGATATCTTTCAATTATTATACACGATAGATTATCTGGGACTATGAATGGATTTTATTAAAAATAAGCAGACAATTATTTTAATTTATTTCATCTGACATGTCTAAATAAATATATTACATATATATATATATATATATATATATATATATATATATATTTTGTAAATAAAACTTCGAAAACATATATATATCAATAAAAGCTATTACCAACAGATTGAGCAATCTATTTGTCTTTCCTTGTACCTAGGATTTCTCATGCCCCCACAGGACATTTTATACATTCCCCAAAATATTCTAATGTTTCAACATACAATGTTTCCTGAAAAGTTATCAGTTAAACAAGAAGAGGGATTCCCATCAAAATTCTGTTTTGTCATTTGGTCAGATATGGGGAAGTTGATCAGGCTTCAAAACTATTCAGCACCACATCACATATATGGATGTATGCATGTGCTTAAATAAATATTAAAAATATTACTTTTATATGCTATGAAAGATGCTACAAACTAAAAACATACTATTTACTCAAAATATGTATGCATTCCTTTCTCACCATTCTATGTAATTCTGAATTTCATGCATGTAGAAGTTGTAAAGTACAAATTTATTTTAGTATTAATTTTAGTTCTGTTATTTAACATAATCTTTTGTTTCATTACCACCAGCATTCACTGTGCATGATTATATTACATATATAAAATTATATTATGAATTTACATGCCCCTTAAAGAACTGTGTTCCTGATAAAACCAAATTCATGAGGTCCTGGGTATGACTATAAACTGTGTCTGGCAGCAAGGCCTATGATTGGGAGACCATGAGGAGCATGGAACCACCTCTTAATTGCTGTTGTTCCCAGGTCCACCCTGACCTGGAGTGGTTGCACTTGTTAGAGACCCTGCTATGGGTAAATATTTAACCCCTAACCCAAGCTCAAAATGCTATGAAAGTATTTACCAACAAAACTTTTTTGAATGAAAAATATTGCCAAGAAAAGTACATTCTTGAAGGAAAAATGTTACCAAAAAAAAGGAAAAGAATATTACCAGCAATACATCTGATTCTCAATGAAACCCACTTTATATAGAAAGTATATTCTATTCATACAAATATATTGTAAAAATTTTATTGGCATTAAATGACCGATTGAGGTTGATATGCTGTAAAACTAAACAAACCAAACTAAACCAAATTTATGAATAATTATATTGGACATACTACTACATGCTTATCAAGAGGACTAACCTTACATCTCTCAGACTATAATTCAATTAGGTCCTATTTAAATACAGATGGAAACCTGCCAAAATTCATTTGTAACATACTTGTTGAAAATACAGATATTATAATGACATCCACACATAAAAAGAAATGGTTGAAATAATGTAAGAATAACTTATAAAACAGAAAAAAACAACACTCAATAATACCAACTATGAAGAATATGCTGACCAAATTTAGAAAATAAAAACCCATTCCTACCACAGTATTTACATTATTCAGGCTATTGTCCTCATTTTTGTTGCCATTTGTACAATGTTTCGAACATTGTATGCTCCAGCCTTCTTCAGGTGCTAGGAATTTTGAACTGAACCCTTTATTATTATTTCAAACTGACACCTTTATATCCACTGGGCCACATGTCCTTAAGTATGTGACTTAATATGTTCTTAGTTCCTGTGACTTGACCCAAGGAGTTGTGACTTCAATACCAGGCTACAGCAGTGGTGAACAAGTAACTTGCAGGATTAGAGGGAGACAACTCATGACTACCAATCAAGGCTTTATGCAGGGAATGGAGTTCATATACACCAATGATTGTAATAAAGGGTTCAGTTTGAAATTCCTGGTACTTGAAGAAGGCCAGAGCATACAACGCCCGAAACGTTGTACAAATGGCAACAAAGATGAGGACAATCGTTCGAATAATGTAAACACTGTAAATACTACCTCACCTCAGAAATATAGACAAATATAATTTCTATTACTATAGATGCACATATATAAAAATCTACATTTTTAGTTAAAAACAATAGAAAAACAAATCCTTGATAATGACTAATAGAATAGCCAAAAGCATTGAGATATATAAAATATTTAGACAGTTTTTATACACTTTATGAGTAGAAAAGGAAATACTTATACAAATGCAAGAAAAACTGAATAAAATGCTCATTTGCAGTACATGGTCTTGTTGTGTTTAATGAAACTTGTATAAAATTAGGGTTTGGTGCGAAAATACACAGTTATACATAAAATTATATCTTTGTTTTTATGAATTATGTAGATATCATTTTTATGCCAACAGAAATTTGTCTGTTTTGTTAAGCTAGTCTTTATAAATAAGTTTGTCTTTCCTGATGAATTTAAATCAGAATTCTAAGTGCAAAAACAAATATCAAAATCTATTAATGCAAAGCATATAGAGATAGATTAATGCAAACAATATATGTATAAAGAGAATGTATACCTAACATGTGTATGAGTATTAACATATATATATATATATATATATATATATATATGTATGTATGTCAACCACTAATTGTTATATGTATATATATATATTTTGTTTGTTTTGAGGTTTAACGACCTGTCAATCCTTATGGGATCATTTAAGGTCATAACAAATGATTTTTGGGTAAAGTTATTTTATTTTTACTACATTTTTCTTTTCGAGTATCAAGATTCATTGGGATTTGTTTCTTTTTAAGAGTAGGGTCCCTAAGTCCTACCCTTGTTATTTAACCCATAATTGGATTATGGGTATCAGTGCTTAAGTGAATGCAGGGTATTCAACTGGAATTCGAACTCAGCTCACCAATTTCTCTTTTCGAGCTGATATCTGCTGCACCACAATGCACATCCGTCACTATACGCTTACAGCACCTGGTATTCCCAAGCGGTCACCCATTTAAGTACCAACCAGGCTCAATGTTGCTTAACTTCGATGATCGAGTGAGAACCGGTGTATTCAACATGATAGGCTGTAAGCCTGTATATATATATATATATATATATATATATATATATATATTTGTGTGTGTGTGTGTGTGTGTGTAATTAACATTACAATAAGATTTGATGAAGAATATGTTATAGCTTTGATGAACTGATACCTTTGAGTTGATGTCATGGCTTTGAGCAAGGCTTTAAAATCTGATGGCAAATGAATCATCATATTTATATACTCGTAAAATTTACAAACACATAAATATTTACTGCATTATTAACTTGCCCCCTGTGTTAATAAAATCAAATCAAACATTTAACATTGTGTAAACAGTTTAAAGATGAATGATTAAGATAAAAAAACAATAGTAATGAATGAATATTAAAAACAGACAGGAAAAAAAATAATGTATTCTGTCTGATCACATTTAAACTTTGGCTTCCACCAGTGTCGACCTCTGACATTGAAAATTAAAATGATTCTCACACTAAACAGATAAAGAAAAGTAGGAAGAAGGATGTAGACATATGTATGTCCCATATTGTTTATATAATTACCTATGAAGAAAGAAGATGTCAGCAATGACAAAAGAACATACATTATATTAACTCACCTGCAATTCTGTGATCTTCAGACTTTATCAGCAAATTCCATCCCTTCGGCTTTTTTTCCAGAGTAAGATCCAAGATGCAACTGCACTTCCTGTGTTGTGGTGTATGCTTCCTGACGACACTGCTGAGGTCGAAGGCTTCAGGTCAGGCGTGGGTTCAGTTTCTGATCAGATTGAGGTCGGTCGGGTGAGGAGGGTGGGCCTGGAAAATTGTATTGCAAGAGTGAAGATGAAGCTTCTCTTTTTTTTTTTTTTTTTTTTCTATTTCTTCCTTTTTTTTAAAGCAAATTCTTGCCACACTGTTCGGTGTATGTTGTGTTGGATTGGGGTACTGAATGTGTTTTTGCGACACGATGGAAGTCGGCCATCCATGCAATCAAGTGTGAACTGTCTAATCAGTTTCAGTCGGCAAATGGCAGATGCGGCCAGTGATGCGTAACAGAGACATGATGAACCCTGGCTTTTTAATCCTGCCAAGGCAGATACCAGTTTTATCTCTTTCACTGGTTCTTTTCTTGCATCTTCTTTCTAGAGATATTGATATTGGAGAAATCTTCACATGTAAGCACTTGGTAATGGACGGATAGATAAGAAAAGGCGATAAAGATAAATAGATCAGATTGAGAGATATGATAAATAGATTGAACAGATAGAACCAAGCAAGGCATCTAGATGAGTAAAAAGAGTCTTAGCTAGACATGAACTAAAGTAGTTATATTATACATGGGTAATGAAAAAAAGAGATAGAAACTAAATCAGCCAGATATATATATGCGGATAATGTGAGATAGATACAAACAAAAAATATATGCATACACATACATAAATAGAAGTCAAGTCAGATAGCTTGAGAGATATGAACTGAAATAGGTATGTTAAGCACTCAGACACATTCATACACATATACACATGCACACATAGATAGATAGATAAAAATCAAGTCAGACAGTTTCAATGATAGATATATTAAGCACTCAGACACATTCATACACACACACACATATATATATATATGAAGTGGACATTGGAGTCAACACCCAGGAGTGACAGTCTGTTTCATGCTTAAAAGCAATCATCAGGCCATTACATTTTAGCATGAAACAGACTGTCACCTCTGGGTGTTGACTACAATGTCCATTTATATTTACATACACTCTATAACTGATATTGAGCTCCTTAACCCATAAGTATAGCATACCTTAAAACTATATTTTATCACATATATATAGTGTTCATTTGTAATAGCTTTTAGCACAAGAATTGTGGCTTTTCAAAAGTTTTACTAAATAAAAGGCACTTTGGCAAGCAGGTCTATAAAAAAACCTCATATAAAATGCTCAATATCAGGGTGAAGATGGAGTGTTGATAGTTTTAGTGCAAAGAATTTGTCACTTTAACTGAACTGGTTCAAGTGAACTTCGAAGGTTTGCAAGGACACTGTTATCATGTCTTAACTCATTGAGGCTGTTATTTTTTTTAAACAAAAGCTGAAAGGGCAGAATAACATCCAGTCCTGATGAGTGATGGCATCATAACTGTGTCCTCAAAAATCTTTGAAGTTGGCATGAACCTGCTCAGTTAAAGTAACAAATTCTTTGCCCTAAAACTTAAACAGTGGGATTTTTTTTTTTTACTAATGTTCACAATATACAAAGCCTAAAAGACACTTGAGGTAAAGGGTTACTGAAATAACTTGCTGTGTGAGCGGAAAGAGTAAGTTGTAAGAGGCACAGTTTATGCAGGTCAATGGGAAAGTTATTAGTTAACCCTAAACTTGAACAGGTTAAGAATATAGTGATCGCAGAAGCATCTTCTTAGTAGTCAGTTCCACAGAGGAGCAGAACATGGGAAGAAGCTGTTTGAGTCGAACTTAATACTTACCAAAAGAACATAATGAGAATGAGGTCGGTTCACTACAGTCGATGTGGCATGGTGGTTCTTAGTTGTAAAAGTGAGAACTAGAGGAAGTAACGTTCAGAATATTTTCCATGAAAATAACAATAAAGTTACAATGTTCTTTCTGTGGGAAAGAGGTTGTAGGGTGAAAAATAATTTTATCACTCACAATAGAGTACAGCAGGAAGAGTCAGGGAATTACTAGAGTCATACAAGGAACTGATCATTTTTTTTAGCATCTTTAATGATGGATCGTGTGAATGATTGTGTAATAAGGTCTGGAGTGAGTTAAAGTCCTAACAGGCAGTCATAGCAAGAGCCATCTACAGTTAGCTGACATGATAAATATGACCTAAAGTAGAAGGCAAGAAGGAAAAGATACAAATAGATATAAGAACCATGTGCAAAATCATAATGTGACCATCTCACAAGCCAATGCTAATGAATTTATTCATCAAAGAGTCATTTGAACAAAGAGAGATGCAGAAAGAACTCAGCCCTTCAACTTCAGAGTTTCAAATATTAATCTTTTTATAATTCTACTCTATCATCTTCTTTGCTTGCACTTCCTGCCTGTGAAATTCCCTTCTGTAATTTCTTCCCTGAAAGCTACAATCTCCCAGAATTTAAACGTAATGTCAATTCCCATCTCTTATCTCCTTGACTCACATCCTTTCCTCGACAACCCTTGTCTCATGTTCTTTTCCCTTTCTACTCTACTCTCATGTAGCTCTCTTCACACCAGTGTTCTCATCATTCTTTTACCCATTCCCTGACACCCACCGTAACTTGTTCCTCTTTCTCATCACTCACTTCTTATGTAACCCCATGTGCACCAGTGGCAGTTCTGCCTTGCCTGGAGTGAAATGATTTTTAAAAAAATTGTTCATTTTACTCGTCAGGAGATTACAGCATTTGACGTATATGTGTGTGTGTTGGGGGATTCTATTTCAAATAAGTGCCAACTATAAGAATATTTGAAGTAAAAATTGTAGGATCAAAAAAACAAATCGACTTATTATTTAGAAATATATATATATACACATTGCAAATGGAAAAAATTAACAAGTTTAAGTTAGATCACTTAATATGAAAAGACTAAAATAAAACAGATCTTATTATTTTATAGAATAGTCAGTACTAGTATAGTATATGGACTACCTCTTTGTTTCTGCTATAGTATGTGGCCAACCCAGTTAAAATGTGGCCTACATCAATAAGAGTATATTTATAGATACAAGTATTTGGCTATTTATTGCAACTAATTACTTACCGTAATCCTTACTGGACAATTATGATACTTTCTTATAATATGCTTTTTAAGGTTGGCCATCTACTATATAAATGACAGAATTTTGTAAGCCACGTTCAAAAGATAGGCCATGTACTATACTGTCAGCAAATAGTCGTTGTTTGAAACAACATATTCTCAATGTTTCCTAAAAATGAGCTTCAAATACTCACCTTCTATTATTTTGGGTAACTCTTTCAGGATGATCTTTTACAGTTCATTCAAATTTCTAGATGATTATTGGATACAAAAAAAATTCATTCATGTTCAGGTCAGCAGACTGATTGGGCCACCTCAATCCATTTTATCAAACCACTGTTATATAAAATAAATATATCATCACATTATGGGCTTATTGATATACCTACAGTGGGGTAGGAAATATTCAATCACCATCACAAAAAATAGTTTATTATATTTTTTACCTAAGCACGTATAACATATTTTCATCAAAATTGCACCAAATATGCCTCCTATTTACAATAGTAAATACAAGCAAATTTATTTTTGTTTTTAATTTCAAATCACTTTGGTTACAGTGTTAGTATGTTTAGGATATTATCCTGCCGAATAGTTTATGCACTTTTCAGGACTTTTAAAGACTCCTCTAATGTAAAGAGATTCTTTTTTTAATTCATCTCAACAGCCTCCAACCATTGGCTTTACACAATTTACTGCTGACATTTCGGGCAGCTCTTCAAGGAAGATCTTTTTCAGTTCAAACAAACTATGTGGCTGATGAGTATAGACAAAAAATTTTATTCATGTTCAGGCCAGGGAATTGACCAGACCAATTAAACAGATTGGTTCTCTTATTTTCAAAACAATGTTTAGTTTTTGTAGTTGTATGTCTTGGATAATTGTGCTGCTGAAAAAACCCAATTGTATTTTTTATTTAAAATCTTGACTGATGTAAAGAGGTTCAATGTATCTTGATACATGGCTTTATTCAGTCTCCTTTCAATTATATTTCTTATAATAAAAAGAGTGAGTAAGTTTTGTTTAATGGCATATCAACCTCTGTGGGTTATTTAATGCCAAAAAGGTAGGGTTTGAAGGTATGTTTTTTTAATGTTCAGTTATAGTGAGAAAGTTGATTTAGTCATATTTTGATTAATTTTTTTAAATTATTTTAAAAACTGAAGATGTCTTCTAGTTTTGTATCCAAAAATGTATTATGGTAATCTTTTTTCCTTCAAAAATGTGTTATGGTAATAATTTTTTTTTTCTTCCTTCAAAAATGTATTGTTGGTAATATTTTTCCTTCAAAAATGTATATTTTTCTATAAAAGTCTATTTTTCTGCTTTCATAGTGTTTTGACCCCAGTTTGCGGGTTAAATATTTGCACATAGCTGGAACCCTAAAAGGTGCTACCACTCCAGGTCAGGGTGGACTAGGAAACAACAGCAATTAACAGGTGGTTCCATGCTCCTCACAACCTCCCAATCAGAGGCCTTGCTGCCGGATGCAGTTTATTGTCATACCCAGAACCATGTAATAAAAAAGATTTCCCAAGACGATTACATTGCTAACACAATGCTTTAGTTGGTATAATGCTCTCTGGCTTGATAATGAGACCAAATAACTCTTTGATCTCTTCAAAACAAAGAATATTATTCCAGTAGGTATCTTGTTTGCTTGAATATTCTTTAGCAAACTTCAGATATTTGATTTCTTAAGAAACAGTATATTTTATGTTTCACTGGTTGTGACGAATACATTGTCGCCAGTTTATATTTTTAATTTCACACATACACATAGTTTGTCTTTGATTTTATCAACTACACAATCTAGTAGAGTCAGTTGGGCACCGTCTGTGTAAAAATGAGGACCATGATGCAATTCATTCTGCCATAAATTTGGAAATGGTATGTTGCACTGCTTAACATTCATGCCAGAATCTCCTATATATGTTTGGGTGTCAATCTGAGGACAGTGCAGAGGATTCAGAAAGGGACTGATTGAATCTAATAGTGATTATGAAGGTATCTGGAGTGACCACTAGTGATAGCAATGTTATGTCTCCACTCATCTTCTCACAGGACCTCAAGCTTAATATGGTGGCCTGCATTAAGTGCCTTACAAGCAGGAGAACCCAGTCATAGCTGTCAGACAGTTTCTGACAATTTATTATGTGTGGGGAAGAAGTTGAACGAGAAACCAACAAAACTCCTTGTAACACCAAAGATGAACTGAAGTCAAGGATTATGGCAGCAACTTAAACAAGGAGACCATCCAGAAGAGATGCAAGAGATTCCAAAGTCATCTGGAGGCTGTGGTTAAAGCCAATAATGATTTTATTGAATTTACTCTTTAGTATATCAAGATATTTTTTCTAAATATTTCTGTTAAAATGAGATGTGAGTGTTATTTTCATTTTTTCTTAATTTAGACAACAATTCATCCATCACACCATATGGCAAGATATGAACAGAGATAGATAAATATGAACAGACTAAGATAGATACACATGAAATGAATGATAGATATACATATGATGAGACTGATGCACATATACATGAACAGACTGAGGTAGATATGTATGAATAGACTGAGCTAAATACATATGAACAGACTAAGGTAGATAGATACATACATATTGTTTTTAAAGAGAAAATACATGAATTAATCATTTTAAAGACAATGAAAATAATATAGAATTTTCTTGAAGTTAGAACATGGAAATAAAAAATGAATGGGACTATAAAAAATTAATTTTCTACAAGCTGGAAATTAATTCAGAAAAACGTAAAACACAGAAGAAAGATAAACAAAATAAATTAATAAACATCCAAGCTGAGATTTCAAAAGGCTACCCTCCTTCACACCATGCCCTGTGAAAACCCTCAAAAAATGATTGGAAAAGAGGAACAGGATTTTTTTTTTTTAAAATGAGATAAAATGGGAGACAATGTGCATAAAAATTAAGATTGCAGGAAAGAAAGAAATATTTCTAAAATAAAAGGCAAAGATAGAGATAGAAGAAAATGGGAATTGAAGAGATAAAAAGAAGAGGAAAAAATTTAAAAAAAAAAAGAAAGAAGACAAGAACTAGAATGAAACAAAAAGAAAAATATAAAGAAATAGTGAAAAAGAAATGGACTAAAAATAAAGAAAAAGCCATTTGGAAGAGCGATTGAAGGACTAAAACAAATTTAATGCTGAAATATGAAGGAAAAAGAAATTAAAAAAAAACAAAGAAAGAATGAAAGCTAAAGCAAGCAAATCACCATTAAAAAACGTGTTCAGAATTTTGCATTCATGATTGAACATGCAATTGTTTATTGAAGCTTTAAAAATTGCATGCCATCACAAATGATAAACGGATCTTTATCTGCTTGAGAGTAAAACTTGTGAATAGAAATTTCATCTGACTTCTTGAAAAGCCATTTTCCTAAGCTAATATATTCTAATGCCTAAAAAGGATTTAAATAGTTTTGGCAATTTCTACTAAGAACTTCAATAGACCAGGTTCAGGTCTATGAAAGCTTACATATACATACACTCACACACACATATATTTATATATATAAAGCTTTAGTGCAAAGAATTTATCGCTTTAACTGAGCAGGTTCATGCTGACTTCAAAGTTTTGTGAAGACACCATTATGATACCCTCATTCATCAGGGCTGGTTTTTCTTATATATATATATATATATATATATATATATATATATGCAGAGCAATATGGAAATTTTGAAAGAATACTTTGTCTGACAACAATCTGATGTCTCATTGCTTTTCAGGTGATCTTGTGAAGTGGTTTACATGAAAACATTTTCACTATTCTCTTATATTCTCATGCGTGTCACGTGACAGCTGTGAAAGAATGGTCCTTTTCAAAAAAACAAAACAAATTATGTTACAGTCAAAACATGAGAAAAAAAAGATCAGAAACATAATAACCTTCAGAATGGCCAGTGAAGTGGCTGAAAGCACTTCAAAAGTTAATAATTGTGGAACATTTTTACATTCCTTATCTTTAGCAAAAAGGAAACATGTAAGAATACTGGAAAAATTAAATAAAAAATGATTAAAATCTTTCTTGTCAGTTCTTTTTAACAAAACTGTCCATATATATATATATATATATATATATATATATATAAAGGAAAACTCAACACATCATTTAAATTGGTTATACATATAATTCATTTCAATGAGCTTAATTAGCTCATTTCATCAGACCACACAATATTCCTTCCATTTGGTACAAAAAATTTTGCCGGAATAAGCATTTTCTTTAACTGAAGAGAAAGATAAAAAATAAAAAATAAAAAAATAAAAAGAAGGAAAAAAGAGTAAAAAGAAAAAGAGAGTCAGGACAGAGGCATTGGCATCAGATCAGCTGGGGGTAATCAGACCAGTTGTGAAAATGTTGACCACTAGGTCTTGAAGGGTATCACAATGCATTTAGTAAAATAAAGGAAGGTAAAGAAGGTGTTGGGTATTACCTATTTATTATTCATTAATATTTTGGGATCAAAATCTCATCTTTAGAATGACTGGACCATTCATTGAAAGGCATGGTCCATGAGCGGATGGGAAAACACACTCTCCTGTTATTGGGAAAGAAATTAGCAATAGCAATGTCCAAAGATGCCAAGAACTTGCAAAACAAAACATAGATAAAATACTTAAGTGACCTGAAGATCAGATTGGAAAAGTGAAACAACAGTAGCAGATGAGGTATATGTATCTTTTTTAAAAGAAACAAGTGTGTGTGAATGAATGTATGCTTATAATGTACAAAACAATATATATATATATGTATATATGAGCTCTCTAGAGAGGAAAATTAAAAAAAACATTTACCACTTCTGCAATTTATGCATTACTCTTCAGCAATGAATTGAGTTGCAAACTCCTCCAACTCTTCTGGATGGTCTGCTTGTTTAAGTTGGTCAATGCTGCCATAATCCTTGCCTCCAGTTTATTTTTAGATTTACAAGGTCTTTTGTTGGTCTCTCACTCAACTGTGTCCTGTGGTGATACCGAGCAAAAGCGATGAACCAGATGTTTGCGCTTTCACGACCAAAAAGCAAATGACCAAAAGTCATCTGTGCGCTGCCAGCTCTGCACAGATGTTCTGCTTGAAAACTAAAAATTAATTAAATATTAAATTTCCAGTTCGCGAGCTTATACAAATTTTATTTATCAGCCAATGGAAAGCCCAGAACCAAATATAAGCGTGAAATCCCAAATGAGCTGCTGTGATCCAAAAAGAAGATATAAAAAGCAGATACAGAAAGCTTCAACAGGCATACCAACTTGAGGAGAAGAGAGTAATCAATATCCCCTTGACCTAAGTCAAGTGGCTTACTACATTTGCCTAGCTTACCTCTTTCCTTCTTCCCTGCCTCAAAAACTACTGACTGACCTAAGGAGCAAATACATCAAAGACATTCCTTACTTACACACTCCCGAATTACTAAGCATTAATTCTCTTTTAGCATTTTGTTGCCATGAACATTTTAACCTCCGTTGGACCCATACTTCAAATATTACTTCAATTGTAAAAACATTAATTGATATGTGGATATATAAAATGCTATTTTCTACTCAAATTGCCTTTCTTGATTTGTAATCATTTTATGACTTATAGTGGGCTATCTACAACAAGGCCAAATTTTGTTAACCTGCAACAGTATACAACTACCCTTCACTAAAACAGACCCTCCACTACTAACAGAAAAGAATAGATAAGTGACCTACTATAGTCCCACACATTACAATCAAAGGTTTGCAGTCTGAGCAGTTAGGTCGCAAGATGTAAAATCTGTCTTGGTCTGTTCATATCAATCTATCCTATATCTGTCTATACATAACTATCTGTCTAAGTCTGTTCATATCTATCTTTCTATCTTTATTTGTTCATAACTCTCCATCTATCTATCAATTTATATATCTCTGTCTGTTCATATCTATCTATCCCTATATATCTGTTATATATATGTCTGTCTGCTCATATCTATCTATCTGTCTGTTCCTATATATCAGTTATATATATGCCTGTCTGCTCATATCTATCTATCTATCTATCTATCTATGTCTGTTCCTATATATCTGTTATATATATATGTCTGTCTGCTCATATCTATCTATCTATCTATCTATGTCTGTTCCTATATATCTGTTATATATATATGTCTGTCTGCTCATATCTATCTATCTATCTATCTATCTATCTATGTCTGTTCCTATATATCTGTTATATATATGTCTGTCTGCTCATATCTATCTATCTATCTCTGTCTGTTCCTATATATCTGTTATATATATGTCTGTCTGCTCATATCTATCTATCTATCTATCTATCTATCTATCTCTGTCTGTTCCTATATATCTGTTATATATATGTCTGTCTGCTCATATCTATCTATCTCTGTCTGTTCCTATATATCTGTTATATATATGTATGTCTGCTCATATCTATCTATCTATCTATCTATCTATCTATCTATCTCTGTCTGTTCCTATATATCTGTTATATATATGTCTGTCTGCTCATCTATCTATCTATCTATCTATCTATCTATGTCTGTTCCTATATATCTGTTATATATATATATGTCTGTCTGCTCATATCTATCTATCTATCTATCTATCTATGTCTGTTCCTATATATCTGTTATATATATGTCTGTCTGCTCATATCTATCTATCTATCTATCTCTCTGTTCCTTTATATCTGTTATATATATGTCTATCTGCTCATATCTATCTATCTATCTATCTACGTACCTAGCTTAATCTGTCTGTTCATATCTATCTTTCTCTGTTCATATCAATCTAGCTATATCTGTCTGTTTATATCTCTCTATCAATTTATCTCTGTCTGTTTATATCAATCATATTTTGCTGTAATCTTACACTGCTTATATCATTTGGTATCTTGAATGTATATCTATTTCAATCTTTATGGTAATTAATTTTTTCTATTACTTAGTTTTTCTGTGTTGAAATCAATCTTTCTCTCTTTCAATATCTATCCTTTCTTTCTTTTAATTTAGTTTTTCAATTTCTCCTTCCTCTTAATCACTTCTTTCTTTTTTCCTATCATTTATATCATCTGATTTGAAATTTTTTATTATATTATTTTTTTCCTTTTCTTCATTATTAAAATAATTTATGTTACATTTACCTTCTTTTTTTCCTTTCCCATATCCCATTTTGTGTTTTTTTTATTCTACTTTTTTTTATAATTCTCACTTTTTCACAGTTCTGACTTAAATTTTAAATTAATTTCTCAGTTTTATCACATTTTCTGTTTTAATAGCATTTTTTTTCTTTTCAGAAATTAATTTTCAGCAGTTTGTTTTAATTTTTTTATTTTCATATGTTTATTGTGTTTTTGGTTGTTAATTCGGTGCTTCATTTTTATCATCATACATAAATAATTTGTTCTTTCTTGCGTATTCAGTTATACATGCAAAAATTTTAAACGCGTTTTTTAATATCTATTTGCTTACATAACTAATTTCAATGTTTCTTTTATTTGCCTCTTTTCTTTTTGAACTGGCTTTTCTCTCTTTTTCTCTTTTGCCATTTCTTTCATTCTGTTTTGATCTCTTTTCTTTTCTCATTTCTACCCTCATTGATTTACTTTATCTTTGTTTTTATTTATTTTTAGATTATACTGCACCAATATTCTAAGTTTGGAAAAAGGTATGCCTGTCTTGAAAATACACCTTACATCTCTGCTTTTACCTGGGCTTAAACACCACCCACTAGAATCAGTGGTAAATATGCAACTATCTGATGTACAAAGAAAGTTCTTTTCATCATTCATTTCTTTATTTCTGAAGTGAAACAAAAAAGTTAAATATAAAAAAACTGAGAGAAAAGATGATTCAAATCAAAATCAGTTTTGTTTTCTTCTTTAAATTATTAAATTACAAACTATGAGACAAAATTCTTTCATAAATCCCATTATAGGAGCCAACCCCTTCCTTAGCCTCCATTTTGTTTTACTCAACCTCTTCTCCAATGTCCAGCATTAATTTGAATAAAACATGAGCTTTTTCTTCAACCTTCATGGTTCACCAAACATAAATGACCCTGCCCTTGTTCTGAGATTATTTTTTAATTATTAATTCAGTTATAAGATCCTTGCAGTTTATCCATTTTGCCCGAGCTTGTAAAAGGTCTTGTTATCTTTCAGACCTAATGGTGAAATGTCCACCATTGAAGCTATAATAATACAATTTATGAAGTCATTTTTCTTTTAAAATTACTTCTTTATTTTTCTTATTTTAATTTTTTATTTTATTTTATTTGAATAATTTAAAAAAAATAAATAAATAAAAAATATCATCAAATAAAAGGAGAGAATTTCCTCTTCATTTTACTGATTTATTTTAATTATTTTTTGTATGTTTTTTTTTTTTTTTGTTAAGCAAGAAAATTATTCTAATTGTCTGTTCATCTCCTTCAACTTATTTTTCTATTTTGGTTTAGTTCACACTTGATTCTTTAAAATAATTTATTCAGTTATTAATTTAAAAAATTGTTGGTGCAAGTGGCAGTGACTAACTTATTTTTATTTTATAATTATTTTTTTTTTTGGTTATATCTCATTTGTTTGGTTTTTTCAAACTTAAAAGCAAAAAATAAAAAAAGTTAACAAATTCACAAAAAATAAATTTAACATGAATTGGAGTTGACTGTAAATTATTTCAAGTGTTTTTTTTTGTTTTTTTTTAACTTTGAACAAAATTTTAGTAAATATTTTGAAAATAATTAAAAATTCCTCAGAAGCAAGAAGAACTTGACTATTTTATACTATTTAAAAAAGACAAAATAAATTAGGTAGTGGTGGTGGGGTCAGTTTAATCTCCCACTTTTTCTTAATTAGTATTAATCAGTTTATAAACAAAAAATACATCTAAAAATATCTAAATACTGCAAAAACAAGAGGTTTAGGAGAAATTACTTGACCTGACTCAAATTCCCAAAATGTGACCAGATGACTAGGTGGGCTTCTTTTCAGCACCACACTGTAATTTGAAAATATATCTGATTGCTTTGAATAACTTATGCAAATCAATGTTTTACGTCTGTTTGTTTAATATGTAATAAATAGAGCAATAAATAAATAGTAATTTTATCCTGACATTTTTATTTTAATGAATTTTTAAAATATTTTAAAATATTGTCTTTAAGTTTTACTTCTTTCTTTTTAAATTATAATCATCCAGATATTAACATTTTCACATAAAATATTCTTGAAAGTTATTTAATCAATATGAGTTTTTAAAAAATTGAAATGACGATGTTGATGATCTTTTATTGGTTTTTGTATTATTTGTAAAGCCTTCCTCTACCTCATCTCCAAGAAAAAATATTTTTTCACTAGTCAATAACTCAATATCTGCTTGAAAAGAATTCATGCGAAGAGATAAAAAGCCCCAAACAGGGGATAGTGTGATAAAGAGGAGAAAAATTTAGAAGTTACTTTGCTTGTCCTCGGCCATTTTGCATAGATGTAAGCTGTAGGGTGAAATGGACAACACTGAATTCTGTAGGTACATATCAGCTGTTACAGTTCAGTGATTACACAATTATTTAGTAATGACCAGCTTATGCACATGTGTTTAAATTCAAAGAAGATTGCTCGAGAAGATTTTCAAAACAGCTTTTCAAATTTCTTCTTGGTTTTGTCCTGTTCTTTAGTCAGGATTGGATCATATTTTTTGTGAGACTCATTTTGAGTAAACTAGCTGAATGGAACTATAATTAGTCACCATTCAAATGGTATTCGTTTGGGAAGATTGCCTTTCTGCCTTTTAATTATATTCATAAGAGTTACTTTCAATTTGTGATGAAAAAAACAACTTGTAAAATGATCTGCCTTAATATTGCATTAACATAATGCGTATGATAACAAGAATAAATTCAGATTGATAAATTGCAAATGGCTTACAACAAAAATGCATTGTAAATAGTTCATCACAAAATTTCATTGTAAATAAATTTTTATACTATTTATATTGCTAACACTGTTCTCCTCGTCTTTAGTGTCATATACACAATGCTTCGGCCATTATATGCTCCAGCCTTCTTCAGGTGATATATGTTGGAGTTTCAAACCAAACCCTTATTTCACCCACCAGAAAAAATTGGTGCCACACCTTTTGTAAAAATCTCAGCTTCAGTTATTTCCTTTTTAGTCTTATAGCATATCACATTAAATACACCGGTTCTCGTTCGATCACGGAAGTTAAGCAATGTGAGCCTGGTCAGTACTTAGATGGGTGGCCACTTGGGAATACCAGGTGCTGTAAGAGTTCAGTGACAGCTGTGTGTTGTAGTGCAGTGGATATTGGCTTGGAAAGAGAAATCGATGAGCCGAGTTTGAATTCCAGTTGAGTACCCTGCATTCACATAAGCACTAGTACCCTTGGGAAAGGTATTAATCCGTCACTTCCCTCCAGTTATGGGTTAAGTAACAGGATTGGGCCTGGAGGCAAACCATCTAGTGTTGGTGTCACAATAAAAAAAAACACCCTTGGTAGCCCTGGCGAAGCATCAAGTATTCAGCTATTTGACAAGATTATGAATTTCACTACAAAACTGTGCCAGAGTTCCAAATGCACAGGGAATACTGGAGGGGGTGTTGTGAGTTCTATCTCAGCCAAGGCCACAAGACGACGATTTCCTTTTAGTAACTGAACCCTCCAAGTTTTTGTTTACCTCTGCTGTGAACAGGTCTTGAACTCACAGCTGTTTGGGTCAAGTCATTGGATCCAACTAATCCACTGGGTCATCAGCATATGAATTTTTGGGAGTTTTAAAGGGTTTGGTTTGAAATTCCAATGTATATCACTTGAAGAGGACCAGAGCATATAATGGCCGAAGCATTGTGAATATGACAATAATGATAAAGACAACAGTCCAAATAATGTAAACACCTCATCTCAGAAATACAGACAAATGAATTTTGATAGCATTGCAATATCCTAGAGAAAAAAAAATCCTTGCTTTATCAGTCAGTTAAATGCCATGCGTGATACACGCTTTAGGTGATCGTGTCTCGAAAGAGACATGACTGACTGGGCAGAAGATTATCCCACAGTAGGTTGCCATTGCTTTCTGCAGTAGACTGATTGCCGACCAAGGCTATAGAACCCAATCTGTCCTATTATTTAACCCATAACTGGAGGGAGGAGATGGATTAATACCTTTCCCAAGGGTACTTGTGTGTATGCGAATGCAAGGAATTCAACTGGAATTCGAACTCGGCACCCCCGATTTGTCATTCCGAGTCGATATCCACTGTACCACAATGCACATCCTTTATCACTGAAATGAATTAAATGTTTTACTGCAGAATTATGTGACCAAATTATATTGTAAATTAATTTTGAGAGTAATCCATTATGATCTTTGTTTCTATGTGCCTTGTCACTCCAGTAAGTGGGTGATCATGGTGCTCCACAACTTCTTTCTGTTGTATTGTGCGACAATCAGTAATCAACGTCTGCCTTACTTACTTTACCGTACACTTTATGTCTTGTCCACATAACATGCAAATCAATCATCTTTTGCGACCAAAGTACATCGTAAATGAATTTTTAGAGTATGTCCATAGCTTGATTTGTAAATGTTAACTGAATATTGATCTGAAATTTTCCTTATCTCATCTTCAATATATAGAATTAATAGTCACTGCTAAATTAAAAGAGTATAAGATTGCTTCAAAATAAATATTTGTTTCATAAAATAATTTGTTTTATTTGTTATCCTCAGGCTGTGTACTTTACATCTTAGAATATCAGTATTCTGTTGCATTAATTACTGACCAGACAATTCTTGTCTTTGTGATTTCAATGCATTTCTATCATAAAATTATTTGCAATGTCATTCTTGAATAAATCATTAGCATTATTTTTAATGACCCTATTCTGTTAATTTGTGTATTAATTTCTGACTACTGATTCTTTTTTAACTTTCCAAGTAAACTTTAGTAAAAACATTAATATTTGCATTACACGTGTAGCCTTAGTCTGCCAATAAGACTTGCATGAATTCCTGATGCTTAAACAATTTTTTTTCTTTTTTTTTTCTTATAGATTGAAATCAGTCAGTTACGTGCCATATGTGATACACGCTTGGGCGATCATGTCTTGAAAGACTGGGAAGAAGATTATCCCGCAGTAGGTTGCCATTGCTTTCTGCGGTAGACTGGTTGCCGAGCAAGACTATAGAACCCAATCTGTCCTGCTATTTAACCCATAACTGGAGGGAAGAGATGGATTAATACTTTTCCCAAGGGTATTTGCGCATCAGTGAATACAATGGATTCAACTGGAATTCAAACTCAGCTCCCCGGTTTCTTGTTCCGAGCCGGTATCCACTGTACCACAACACACATCCCATAGATTGAAATACAAATCTTAAAATCAATTTTACTTTAAAAAACATAGCATTTAAGAAACAATTTTTTTTCTACTACTAGAAATATTTTTGATATTTTGCAGAAATTAAAGAAAGAAAAATTGAAAAATGGTCAGAAAATTCTTGCCTTCAAATACTAAGTTCAAATGCAACAGACATTAAAATACAACACTGATTATTGCTTCCTTTTCTCTATTGCTAGAGTTTACTGTGTCATTGTATTTATGTAATCATTAAAGAAGATAAAATTTATATATTTTTTTGTTATATTCGTATCACTCCAAGCAAGGCAGTATTGCCACCGGTGTGCAGGGGGTTACAGTGAGAAGAATGGGTAAAAAAGAGAACAAAAATAAAACAAGATGTAGGGAATGTTGAAGAAGGGATGAGAGAAAGATGGGAATCAGGAAGATAGAAAACGGCAATTGACATTGCACGTAGACGTTTGGAGATTGTAGCTATCAGGGAAGCAAGTATATGGGAGGGAGTTCCATAGGAGGAAAGTGTGAGAAAAGAAGCTGCTACAGTAAAAGTAGTGGTTACATTTGACTGTTTTGATGGTAAAAGGATGGACCTAGTTACCAATCTAGCAGCATGTGGAAATTAATGTGGTTAGGTCACCAGGGAAAGAAGCTTATAAGAGCAGAAACCATGAAATATTTGTAGAAAAGACAGAGGGAAGCCACATCTTGTTGGTGAGAAAGTGAAATCAAGCTACCAAATTGTGGTTGATTACACTGCAAATCCTTCTTTGGATTTTGTTGAGAACTCCATGATGAATAGCAGGAGTACCCGACCAGATGTGGCAACAGTATTCAATTTTATTTACCTGCTATATATATAAACTTTAGAGGATATGAAAATTATTGTTAATTGGATCCAACCTGCAATAAGAGAAATTGCATAAACAGCTTAATAAAGAAATGTATGGTATATAATATCTGATACTGATTGCAAGAATGTAAATATTGCTATGCAATATTCTTGGATATAATTAGATTGTAGGAAACCAGTTATGATAATTTCAAATAGATTAAAAGCCAAAGCAACTATCTTTAATAAAATCTTCAATATATTTGAAAATTACTTGATTATTACAAATTACATCAAAATACAGCTCAATGATTAATTCAGAAATATGATGACAATGTAGACAGTAGATTTTGACACTTAGGCAGCTCTTCTCTGTTGATATTAATGTTCTTTTTTCAATATATTAGACTGATTTTCTCAAATATATTTACAAAATTGTATTCATTAGTTTCTGGGGTTTTTTCTTGTGTGTATTGGTATTGACAGAGGGGTGCTTTATAATTTTGCTTCTGTGAAAAATATTTTGTTGAAACTATTTTGTATAGTAATTTTAATTTATTCTAAAGATGTATGATTATATGAGGAGATTTTTATTTTATTTGCAGTTCTAATCATTAAAGCTTGCCTATAAACAAGCTGTATAATTGTAATTTGGCTCATAAGACAAAGATTCTTATCAGAATCAATTAATCTAAACTGGTGTGTTAGTTCGGAGAAAATTGCTGGTTCAAAAACTAGGGCAGGTGGGATTCTTTAGCTTTGGAATGTGGTAAAACACCTGCTGTAATTATATGTGGAATAATTATGTAAGTGTGTTGCTTGCTCCTTTTGAGGACAAAAGAATGAGTGGAAAATCACAATAGCCAACAATGTTCTTGGAGAAGGAAGGAAGGACAGAAAGATGGATTTAAAAAGAGAAGGAAACAAAGGAAACATCAATGAAAAAGGAAAAAGAAGCATCGGATAAAAGTAGAAAGAAAAGATAAGGGAAGGTATAATGGTAATTAAATGAAAGTGAATAATAAAATCTAGAAAGAGAAAACAATGGTGAGCATAATGAAGAAGATAATGAAGAAAAGATATCAGAAGAAAGGAAAACAAATAAGTAAAAAAAGAAAAGAGTAGAAAAAGAAAATTAATGAAAGAAAAACAAAACAAAAAGAAAACCTTCAACAACAAAAAATCCAGAATGGAACAATTTAAAAAAACAAAAATGATATCAGCAATAGCAGCATCAACAACAAAATGATTTTAGAAGTTGGCATGAATAAAGAACAAATTAAGGAGCACAGAAAGAGTGATAGAAAATGGTATTTTTTTTTTAATTTACTTTTTCTTTTACATTCAGTTATACCTGGTTTGCTTTGTAGTAGATTGTGGTGTAATGGATATTGGCTTGGAATGAGAAGTCGGAGAGCCATGTTCAAATTCCAGTCGAATTCGTTTCATTCACTTAAACACAAATACCCTTCGGAAAGATAGTAATCCATCTCTTCCCTCCAGTTATCCATTAAATAACAGAATAG